>JAFEMH010000604.1:562500-698517 GCA_022495995.1 Adenophora triphylla var. japonica
GTAAAAGTGAAGACTTTATCAATAATAAGTCCACACAAAAAATTCTTAAAGTTCAAGTGTCCATTATAATGTACTCATGGATATGGAAAATCAATTATAATTAAAGAACCGCACCTAGCGTGAACTATTCACAATATCGGACGACATAGTAGCATTAATATGGAGTAACAGTTATAATATATTATTAAATTAAGTATACTAGTAGGAATCCTCATTAGTTATTAGTTAGAACAAATAATACTAACCATGCTAATTTTTCTGCCAAGGCCCATTTCATTCAACCAAAACTCATTTTATTCCTCTTGTCAAAGTTAAATAAAATGAACCAAAACTATCAAAACTCAATTATAGCGTCATAATATCATCTTTATATATATTATGAACAATTAAAGAAAGAAATCATAATAACTTACCAAAATTTGTCGAAATAAAAAGAAGATTTAATCGGCTATACTTGCTCTAATCGACTCCCTGATCACAAGTATGAAGTCGGAATTTGAAACGGAGCAACGAATGATTTCCTACGAATTTCTGGAGGTAACCTAGATTTAGGAACGGTACGTATGTATATTGAGAGAGAAATAAAGGAGCTGAGAAGGAAAGCTTCTCTACTACTAGAATTATTACCACATAGCCCATAGCACAAGTGAGTCACTACTCCCTCAGCAATGCCTTTGCCACGTGAAGCCTAGTATCAATTTTCCAAATAAATCCGTCCCTTATATCTTTTATTATTATTATTATTATTACTCCCTCCGTCTCATAATAAAATGCTACTTATACTTTTTATAATATTTCTATTTAAAAATTCAAATATTATAACTTTAATACATTAATTCCCACTTGTTTCATTTAGACATTATATTTTAAAAATTATTTTAATAACATCTAAAATCACGTAATTTAGCAACTTAGCCAAATAAACACATAATACTACCAAATAATATATAATGCATAATATGAGATGCAATGCACCCCACTCCCACGTGCTCCACGTGTGACCAAAATGTGCCTAGGTTTAGGGTCGTGACACTCACTCCCCCTTAAATAAAATTCGTCCCGAATTTTTTTTTTTACTTCACTTACCTGAATGATCAAACAACTCAGGATACTTCTGTCTCATCTCAGATTCCAATTCCCAAGTAGCTTCCTCAATGGTGTGATTCTTCCAAAGAACTTTCACCACGGGAATACTCTTGGTACGCAATTCCCGGACCTGCCTCTCCAGAATCCTCAAAGGTACCTCCACATAGGTCATATCCGCCTGAACATCCTCAGGAGGAGAACTCAACACATGAGAGGAATCATAACAGTACTTCCTCAACATGGACACATGAAACACATCATGAAGAGAAGAAAGAGATGGAGGTAGAGCCAAACGATAGGCTAACTCACCCACCTTCTCTAAAATCTCAAAATGACCAATAAATCTAGGAGCCAACTTTCCTTTGTTGCCAAACCTCTTGATCCCCGTTCTTGGTGAGATCTTCAAGAATACCAAATCCCTAACCTGAAAGGATAACTCCCTTCTTCTAGTGTCGGCATAGCTCTTCTGACGACTCTGAGCTGTCCTCAATCTGTCACGGATCACCTTGATCTTCTCAGTTGAGTCTCTAACCAAGTCTGGACCCCAAAGTCTAGCCTCACCAACCTCGTCCCAACACACTGGGGAACTACATTTCCTCCCATACAATGCCTCATATGGTGCCATCTCAATGCTGGATTGGTAGCTGTTGTTGTAGGCAAACTCCACTAAAGGCAAATGGTCTTCCCAAGATAAATGGAAGTCCATCACACAAGCCCGTAGCATGTCCTCCAAAATCTGAATGGTCCTCTCGGTCTGCCCATCAGTCTGAGGATGAAATGCTGTACTGAAACTCAGCTTAGATCCCAAGGCTTCATGCAAAGCCCTCCAAAACCGCGAGGTGAATCTCGGATCCCTATCAGAAACAATGTTGACAGGTACCCCATGTAGTCTCACAATCTCACGGATGTACAACTGAGCCAATCTCTCCAAGGAATACTTGGTTGAAACTGGTAGAAAATGAGCTGATTTGGTCAATCTATCCACAATCACCCATATAGCATCCATCTTCCTCGGAGTAGGAGGCAATCCAGTCACAAAATCCATAGAAATGCCCTCCCACTTCCACTCAGGAATATCCAATGGCTGAAGTAATCCTGCTGGCCTCTGATGTTCCGCTTTGATCTGTTGGCAAGTTAGACACTTTGACACAAATTCTGCAATTTCCTTTTTCATGCCATTCCACCAGTAACCCCTTTTCAGATCCTGATACATTTTGGTGCTTCCAGGATGAATAGCAAATTGGGACTTATGGCCATCCTCTAATACCTGCCTTTTGATCTCTGGGAAAGAAGGTACACAAATCCTGCCTTTGAAAGTTAGAATTCCATCCCTGTTCAATGAAAACTCCCCAGTCTTGCCATCTTGCAATTTCTCCCTGATTTTCTTTAACTCATCATCATTCAACTGAGCTTCTAGAAGATCTCCATAAAGAGTAGGAACTGCTCTGACATTAGCAAACAACATATCACCTCTCAATTCCCGAGATACTAAGGATGATAAATGAGTCTTACGGCTAATAGCATCAGCCACCACGTTAGCTTTCCCGGGATGATAAGAAATGACACAGTCATAATCCTTCAGAAGCTCCAACCAACGTCTCTGTCTGTTGTTCAGTTCCTTCTGAGTAAACAAGTACTTCAGGCTCTTGTGATCTGTAAATATCTCAAACTTGGCCCCATACAAGTAGTGCTTCCACTTATGCAATGCAAACACAATAGCTGCTAGCTCCATATCGTGGGTAGGATAATTCTGCTCCGCTGGTGATAACTTCCTCGAAGCATACGCAATTACCTTCCCATTCTGCATAAGTACACAACCCAATCCCTCTTTAGAAGCATCACTGAAGATAACGAAGTTCTCACAACCTTCTGCAAGTGTAAGAATAGGAGCTGAAGTCAATCTCTTCTTCAGTTCAGTAAAGCCAGCTTCACACTTAGCATCCCATATAAATGGTACATCCTTCCGCGTCAATCTGGTCAACGGAGTTGCAATCCTTGAAAATCCCTCAATAAATCTTCGATAGTACCCCGTTAAACCAAGGAAACTACGAACCTCTGTCACTGTAGAAGGCTGTTTCCAGTTGACTACGGCATCAATCTTGGAAGGATCCACTGCAATACCAGAACTGGATACCACGTGACCCAAGAAAGAAATCTGTTCCAGCCAAAACTCACATTTGCTGAACTTTGCAAACAATCAAGTTTCTCACGAAGTACGGATAACTCAATCCTCAAGTGCCTCTCGTGATCTTTCCTGGATTTTGAGTATACCAGGATATCATCAATAAAAACTACCACAAAACTGTCAAGATACGGCTTGAAGATCCTGTTCATCATATCCATAAAGACTGCCGGTGCATTGGTCAACCCAAATGGCATAACAAGAAATTCATAGTGGTCATACCTTGTTCTGAAAGCTGTTTTAGAAACATCATCTGGCTTGATCTTCAACTGATGGTATCCGCTACGTAAATCCAACTTAGAATATATAACGGAACCTTGGAGTTGATCAAATAAATCATCAATGTGAGGAAGAGGATATTTGTTCTTAATTGTAGCTTGATTCAGTAGTCTGTAATCAATACACAACCATAAAGTACCATCCTTCTTCCTAACAAACAACACTGGTGCTCCCCAGGGTGACACACTGGGACGAATAAAACCTCTATCTAACAACTCCTGCAACTGAATTTTCAACTCTTTCAACTCAGCTGGAGCCATACTGTAGGGTGCTTTAGAAATTGGTGAAGTACCCGGCAATAAGTCAATACAAAATTCCACCTCTCTATCAGGAGGCATAGAATACTCAGTTGAGAATACATCACTGAACTCATTCACAACTGGAACACAAGATAAATCAGGAGACTTCTTACCAGAGTCTACCACATATGCCAAGTAACCCTCACACCCCTTAGACAACAACTTTCTAGCCCTTATAGCAGATATAACATGAATGCCAAATAAAGATTTATCAAAGATCAAAGACAAATACAGTGCACATCGTGCATAGAAAAGGTGACTCGCTTCATGACAGTCCACCAAGGCATGACAAGCACTCAACCAGTCCATGCCTAAAATAACATCAAAATCATGGATTGGCAACTCTACCAAATCCACTGGCAATACATGCCCACATATAATCACCTCACAGCCATGATAGATCAAAGAGGATTCGAGGTGCTCTCCCACAGGAGTAGAAACCTCTAACACATAAGGTAACAACATAGGCAACTTATGCAATGTAAATGAAAAATGAGATGCCACATAAGAATGAGACGATCCAGGGTCGATAAGAATACGAGCCCTGACCCCTGAGACATGGACAATACCTCTAATAACCGCAGTGGGATCTACTGCGCCTCTATCCAAAGCAAACACTCTACCTTGGACTCTCTCTTTGGGTTTCCCCTCAACATCTCTCTTTACCCCACCTTTGGGCTGGTCACCCTGTGGTCTACCACTCGTAGCTTGACCCTTCTTGAACTTAGGAGAGTCTTTTCTGAAGTGCCCCATCTCACCACAACTCATACACTTTCCCTGCTTACTCCAACAACTGTCTTTTGAGTGCCCCACTTTCTTACACCAATTACAAACGGTGCCAAACTTGCTTGATACAGGTCGCGTGAAAACTGTAACTGTTCCTCCCTTGGCCCCTCCAGAAGTTGAAGATCTAGGCTGATTCTTGCTCTGACCTGAACTCTGGCCTGAGAACTTAGCCTTGCTTCCACTACCCTCAGATTTACCTCTATGTTCCTCAATGTCATTCTCAATTCGGTATGCCATATTCACTGCCGCCTGGTAGTTGGGAAAATCGTGAGTCAACAACTGCTTCCTGAACTCCAACCTGAGTCCCTTGACAAACCTGTAAACCCTCCCCGCTCTCATCTCGGTACCGCATGTGGACAATACCTCAATAGCTCAGTAAATTTTGCAATATTGGGCTCGTCATTGCCCCTGCTCCAGCTTCAAGAACTCTACCTCTTTCTTGTCTTTGGTGATCACTGGTATGTAATGCTCTTTGAATTTACTGACGAAGTTGTCCCAGGTCTGGGGCGTATGATCCCGCTCCCAGCTTTCCTTAAGAATTTGCCACCAATGCTCAGCAGGACCCTCTAATTTAAACACTGCACATCTAACCTTTTCTTCATCTGTGCTCTCCATTGCAACAAAGATCTTAGTCATGGCTTCCAGCCATCTCTCAGCTATCAGTGGATCTGGATCCCCGTTGAAACTAGGTGGAGACAATTTGATAAACTTTTCTAGGCCCTGAGTTGGCCTTACCTCGGGTTGCTGCTGTGCTCTACCCTGAGCTGCCATAGTCTGAAGGAAAGTCTGAAACATTGCCATCATCTCAGCATTAGGACCTCCCCCAGCCCCCTGATCACCAATATTTCCCTGCTGGTCACCACCAATCCCAGCCATTACACTGATCCCTGCAGGAAACACTCGGCGTCAGATATCACACACTCCCCCTTAGACTAGACATCTACCCTTGACTCTAGACAAAGCTTTGATACCAACTGTGGGCTCCTCCCAACTCCCGAGACCTATAAACTCGTGTCCCGGGATGGGGAGTCCCAAAATAACCATTTAAAAAAAACTTTCTTTACTTTAACTTGAAAAGTATACAACCCGTTTTAAAAACAGTTTTAAAATAACCTCTCTACACGGAGGCGATATGTAAACCTGTTTAAACAAACACAACCTGTTTATACAAATATACAACTGGTAAGCTTATACAAGCCAACCATACAACAAACCAACTCACGCTTAATTACAAAACAAACCAACTGAAACAAGTTTGTAAAAGTTTTATATACAGAGCCTTTCCCCAAAAGAATAACAACCACAATCCCAACTCCCCAATACAACACATACCTCGACAACCAAAAGAAATCCAAACTCTGTCCCCCGGCCTCACTGGTCCGGTCCTCCTGTCTCAGCGGGATCTAAAAAAATAAAGGGAGAAGGGGTGAGATAAAATCTCAGCAAGCTATTATGTATGCAGCAATATGCCATACAAGATGCAACACATAAACAGGTTGCTCAATACAATATGCAACACCAAATAGGTTGCTCAATCACATTGGGAAAGCAGTAAACACGTTAAGTTACCTTTCCCTTTACCTTTTCCCCATCTGGGTCATATGTAGTACTACAGTGGGAGTCATACTCCTCTCATGTGGTGAACTGCTAGTGCACATCCACCTCTTATACGACCACTTTCAGAGATCCATATAAGCTGCCTCGCTATCATGTGGCATGACTGCACATATCCACAGAAGCTGAACCCCTCAATCCGTGGCCACAGAAGGGGGTGAACGGTCCAAGTATAAGGACATCCAACCACCTTATGAAATACTTTCTCATAAATGATGGGATTCTCTATACCCCCGAAGATCAACTGGTATACCATAGTCAAGCACATTATAGATACTTGAAAGTAAGTCCACCCAATGGGACATCACATATATATACAACATGGTACTACAACTCATGTTAAACAATTGAAACAGTGCAACACGTATTTAACACTATGTGCACAATTAAATATGAATATGTAAACTCGTATGACACAAAGTATATCACGTAAGTCCTACACATTCATTACACAATATGTAAACCAGAAGCAAGATACGACCACTCCTGTCCAAACCAAATAAATAGTGCACTACCAATTTTATGCACTATAAAAACAAATAACCCTATACAGGTAACCACGTAGGGGTACAATACAATATAAGTAGCCCTATACATTCGTAATATAATCTTTAACACCTTCTATAAAGGTTCCATATCAATTTACCAAGAATAATATAAAGTGATTTTACATATATATTCCATATATTTTGATAATTATATTACTGTCGCTATATCCTTCACATGCAGTAAAAGTGAAGACTTTATCAATAATAAGTCCACACAAAAAATTCTTAAAGTTCAAGTGTCCATTATAATATACTCATGGATATGGAAAATCAATTATAATTAAAGAACCGCACCTAGCGTGAACTATTCACAATTTCGGACGACATAGTAGCATTAATATGGAGTAACAGTTATAATATATTATTAAATTAAGTATACTAGTAGGAATCCTCATTAGTTATTAGTTAGAACAAATAATACTAACCATGCTAATTTTTCTGCCAAGGCCCATTTCATTCAACCAAAACTCATTTTATTCCTCTTGTCAAAGTTAAATAAAATGAACCAAAACTATCAAAACTCAATTATAGCGTCATAATATCATCTTCATATATATTATGAACAATTAAAGAAAGAAATCATAATAACTTACCAAAATTTGTCGAAATAAAAAGAAGATTTAACCGGCTATACTTGCTCTAATCGACTCCCTGATCACAAGTATGAAGTCGGAATTTGAAACGGAGCAACGAATGATTTCCTACGAATTTCTGGAGGTAACCTAGATTTAGGAACGGTACGTATGTATATTGAGAGAGAAATAAAGGAGCTGAGAAGGAAAGCTTCTCTACTACTAGAATTATTACCACATAGCCCATAGCACAAGTGAGTCACTACTCCCTCAGCAATGCCTTTGCCACGTGAAGCCTAGTATCAATTTTCCAAATAAATCCGTCCCTTATATCTTTTATTTTTATTATTATTATTACTCCCTCCGTCTCATAATAAAATGCTACTTATACTTTTTATAATATTTCTATTTAAAATTTCAAATATTATAACTTTAATACATTAATTCCCACTTGTTTCATTTAGACATTATATTTTAAAAATTATTTTAATAACATCTAAAATCACGTAATTTAGCAACTTAGCCAAATAAACACATAATACTACCAAATATTATATAATGCATAATATGAGATGCAATGCACCCCACTCCCACGTGCTCCACGTGTGACCAAAATGTGCCTAGGTTTAGGTTCGTGACAATATGGGTATATGGGTTAGGGTATAAATATGATTTAAGATATATGGGTTAGGGTATGAGATATATATATACTAGTACATATGCCCGTGTCCGAGGACACGGGTCTTTTTTTTTATTTTAGGATACACAATAAAAATTGTTTACAAAAAGATAAGACATAAATTAACATCTAATTAACATATAGATTTTTAACCATTATAGTTACAAAATGATAATTAATTTAAGATACACAATAAAAGTTGTTTACAAAAAGATAAGACATAAATTAACATCTAATTAACATATATATTTTTAACCATTATAGTTACAAAATGATAATTAATTTAAGATACACAATAAAAGTTGTTTACAAAAAGATAAGACATAAATTAACATCTAATTAACACATAGATTTTTAACCAGTTGAAGTAAAGATGTTGTCTCAATCGAAACAGACATTGGCCAAGTACGTTTACGTAAAAGCACATGAAATAAATAAAAAATGAAATCAATATATTTTTATTAAATTAACAATATAATAATTAAAAATAATAATAATTACCTTATTATGCCCATTCCAAATCCTTGTCGTAGGTTTGTGCAATATTATAATTAAAAAAAAATTACCTTATTATGCCCATTCCAAGTCCTTGTCGTAGGTTTGTGCAAGCGTCTATATTCTTTCACGCACTCATCCCATGACTACAAATATATGATTCAAATATTTGAGAATGATGATAAAAAAACGTTCTTTTAAAAAATTGTTTAGGTTATGTTATAATTACCTTTTCATAGTTATACTATCTATATGATTCGATTGTCAATAGCGGCGTTGCAATTGGCGGAGCTGTTTGTGAGTTCATTGGTTCATCTGTTATATGGGTGTTCATTGTTTGTTTTCGGTTTGCGAAACTTGTCACACTTGCATTTTGCATGACTCCACTATTTTTTATTTTCCTTCGTCTATTGATATCCTTCACTCGATATCAAAAACCATTTATTATGTAAGTCTTAAACTGCCTCGCATCCATTTGAGGACCCAATGCAAGACTTTTAATTCTTTCGGGCACTACATCTTTAGTCTTGCATACCTTTATAAAAAATAAAATTTAACAAGAAAATATTTATAACAATAAAGAAGAATCATATGAAAGTGGTTTCATACATACATAATCTTTAAACCAGCTAACAAACTTATCATTATGTTCTTTCTCTATAAGATGTCGTTGATTACGAGGTATTGTCTCCCTCAAATGTTCACGATGCATTATGAGCATATTGGAAATATGAATTAAGTATTAATTTAAAATATAAATGATATAAGAAATGTAAGCCTCAAGTAAGGAAAAAGCACATATCTGTACGCTTGTACTCGTGTGATGTAATCAAGAGTAATTTCCTCTTCTTTTCCTACAAAGCGGCCTAACTAGTCACCTTCATCATCATTTCTTCTAGGACGATTGGACTTTGTCTCAATATCATCCAAATATTATGTATAAAAATTCATGCATTCTTGGCCACAATAACCTTAGATATGGAGGCCTCAGGGTGGGCTTGATTTCGAACATATAATTTTAATGTAAGTAGAAACCTACAAAAATATTTACTTATGATAAACTAGATGTATAAAGGAATTTAACTTTTTTCAAAATAAATATTTAATATGGATGTACCTCTCTATCGGACACATCCAACAAAATTGTATTGGTCCTGCTAGTAAGGCCTCCTCGGCTAAATACATCGGCAAGTGCTCCATAACATCAAAGAAAGCTGGTGGGAATATTTTCTCGAGGGCGCATAATGTGACAGCCACCCGATCTTGTATCTTTTCGAGATCAGCAAGTGTATTCACCTTTGAGGATAATTGCCTAAAGAAATTTGCCAACTCAATGTTGGCTTTTATAACAGAAGTAGGCAATTCATTTCGAACAACTAAAGGGAGTAATTGTTGGAGCAAAATATGACTATCGTGGCTCTTAAGACCCCAAATAATTCTCTCCTCTAGATGTACACAACGAGATATGTTTGACGAGTAGCCATTAGGGACTTTGACTCCCTTTAGAACTTTCAAGAATCTGTCTTTATGTTTCTTACTCATTGTGAACTGAGTCGGAGGCAAAATTTCATTGTGAGATGGAAGTAGTTGTGGATGCAGTGGTTTCCGATTGTTCATTTCTTTTAGGTATCATTTCTTTTAGGTATCTTCTTGATTTCTCATTATCTTTTGATTTTCGTGCAGTACCTAACAGAGTATGTAGCACATTATCACACACATTTTTTTCAATATGCATAGCATCAAGATTATGACGAACAAGATTATTTGCCCAATATGGCAACTCAAAGAAGATACTCCTCTTTTTTCAATTGTGACACAACTTAGGAACCTTTCTCTTCTCCAACTTTCCTTGTTGCTTCTCACCCTCTTCTCTTTTCCTCTTTTTAAAAATCATCTTCTATTTTATACTCTGTTTTTATATTTTCAACTTGTTTAAGAAATTTTGTTCCAAACAATAATTTTGGCTTATCTATCACTTCATGAGTGCCATCAAAAGAGCTTTTATCCTTACGAAAAGCATGACTCCTAGGCAAGAAGCGTCGATGACCAATATAACAATACTTGCCACCATGTTCCAACCATCGTGCTTGAGGTCTCACATTGCAACAAGGGCAAGCATATTCACCTTTAGTGCTCCATCCAGACAACATTGCATATGCAGAAAATTCATTTATTGTCTATAATAGTGAAGCACATAAAGTGAACAACTCGTTCCTTAATGCATCATAAGTTGATATATCATCTTCCAACAATTCCTTTAACTCATCAATTAACGATTGGAGATACACATCTATCTTGTTGCCCGGCCCTTTTGGGCCTTGAGTAAGCATCGACAAGAAGAAATATGGTTGTTTCATGCATAACCAAGGTGGAATATTAGGATGAGCTCTAAATATTGTGATCTTCGGATAATCTTTTATTTGGAACGTATTTTCAGATATTGGGATGAGCATTTGAATATTGTGAAGAGACTTCTCATTTACTTTTATTCATGCAATTAATCTATGTTTCTATGATTTAAAAAAAAAAAAAAACTAGAAAGCCGAAAACACCAAATTAACTTTTAAAAAGCATATGCAACAAAATAAAATATACATACCACCAAATTTTATTTTTTATTTATTTTTACAAATTTAAATTAGATTATAATATTATTAAAAGGTCAAAATTTATTTAATGATATATTTTTTTTTTTGTATATGCACACTTATTTCGAAATGATATTTATTATAATTAGAGAGTATTATTTTAGGGAGGAAGAAATTATACATCAAATTAAAAAGAGTTAATCTAAGGGCTTGTTTGGTAACCCAATTAAATTTTTAATTTGTAACACTTTAAGAGATTAAAAAGTTAAGCATGTTTGGTAAGGTAAATTGCAATCACTTAATTAATTAAGATTGTATTTAAAAGGCTATTAATTTTAAGATGAAAATGAGTAGCTTAAGCAATTAAGAGGGAGAAATAAAGAGTTAAAAATGGAATGAGTTCAAATTCATTCATTAACTATTTTATTTATATATTAAATAATACATTCTTTTGTTGAAATATTTTAACTTTTCATATAAATTATATTTGATCTAGTATTAAAATGTAATTTTATTTATATTAAACTATTGATATTAATAATATTTTAATAGAGTATCATAATTAATATTTTTTTTTCATTTTTTGTCAAAGTTTAGACACATTTATCAAAATAATTAACAAGATAAAGTTTATTATGGGTCAAAGAAAGTACTAATAAAAATATTTAAATATTATAAATAATAATCTAAATATAATAACAGTGACGTATATATTGAAGACTTTATTTTATTATACACTCATTAAGATTATTCAAATAATTTTTTGAATAATAAGTTCAAACTTTAAATAAATTCAGATATATGTGGTTTGCCATTACCAAACAAACTGAACTCTTAAAATTTAGCAAATTAATAATTTCAGCTCTATATTTTTCAGCTCTACATTTTCAGAGCTTAATTTTCAGTTTTACCAAACAGGCCTAACATGAGGGGAGGGGAAATGACGTGAGCAAAGGAAGGAGAGGGGGAGCTAGGGGTGTATAGAAATTATAATTTCGGGTGAACTTTTTATTTGGTATATACAAAACACTTCTGCTTAAAGTGGAATAACATCTGAACAATCAAATGACCATTGGGGAATTTTATTTTTTCCAAAAATAGCATACTCCCTCTAACCCATAATAAATTTTGTATTTGATTTAATAACGTTTTTTTTATGGAAGGATTAAAAAAGGAAATAAAAAAAAATGTCAAAGTTTTTAAGAAATGTGTTTTACTTGTTGCTAGTGAATTACTTGTATAGTGGTAAAATTTTACTAAGCTTATTTTCTTACTTAGAAACTAGACATTTGTTTTGAAAAGAAATAATGTGACATTTAGTATGAGTCAGATAAAGTAGTTTTTATATCTTGGGATGAATGGAATAAAATGAAGAAGTAATATTTTTACAAATTGTTGCGTTACTACTGGGACATCGATAAAAAACAATATAGTTACAATCAGCCAATCTAAAGACGCATCTTTTAAACACCAAGATTCCATTTCGGCTTGAATGTGCCTTTTACTAGTTTTGTTGCTTCTCGAAGATGATAATGCTTGCTGTATTTTTTATATTTTTTCAGAAAGAGTGAGCAAAAAATTTTAAAAATAGATCATAATGTTCGAGAATTTCCTCCATCAGGTTGTATTATATATGCAATATTATATTCACATATAAGTGAATATAATAATATATACAGCTTCATAAAAATATTCTGGTAATTTCGATTTAATCATAACCTTGAGGAAAAGTGATTTGCCCAACAAAAGACGGTTAAATGGTAGTTTCTTTATTGATAGACATTAAGCGTGTAGTATCAGAGGTTATGCAAGAATTCTACTTGAACCGTTCAATTCTAAAAAATCAAAATTTGCTTAAAGATTGGGTTAAGCAGATAAAGAGAGCAATAATTTTCCATTTCTTCAGAAGAAGAGGATTATGTTGAAGAATTATCAACAACGGGATCCGGAAACGATTGAACTAGGCCGCTCTTAAAAGGTAAGTTAGTGTATTAAATTTCTTTCAAAATATAAACATACTAAGTTATATCATAGATTAGATTTTAGATAATTATTGTAATTTAGACTTAAGGCCCTTATGTTCTCCATTAATTATAAAAGGAAAACGTTGGTTATCCCCTTCTTTATAATTTTTTTAAATTATTAAAAAATTTAAGGATATTGTTCCTAATTTTTTTCTTTAAATAATCACTACAAGGAAAATCGGATTTAGCTACGGCAAATTCCGTAGCTAAAATGAAGATTTCGTAGCTAAATTGTGTTTAGCTACGGATTTATTCCGTAGCTATTCCGTGGGTGCAGGTTCGTCGCTAAATTGGGCGTCGCTGTTTTGTAGCTAATTTAGAGACGGATGTGTCCGTCTCTAATTTAGAGACAGATATGGCCGTCTCTAAATTAGAGACAGATATGTCCGTCTCTAAATTAGAGTCAGATATGTCCGTCTCTAAATTAGCTACAGATATGACCGTCTACGGATTAGCAACAGATTTTCCGTCTCTATTTAATTTGTCATTTAATTTTCGAACCATTTTAGCCTCGGATATTTCCGTAGCTAAATTGATATTTTTTAAAAAAAAATTAAATATATATTTAAAAATATATATTAATATATTTTAAATATATATATATATATATATATATATATATTAATATATATTTTTAAATATATATTAAATCAGTCCCTTACCTTTTTTTATTTTCAAATCAGTCCCTTAACTTTTATTATTTTCATATCAGTCCCTTAACTTTTATTATTATCAAATCAGTCCCCTAAATTTCTATTATACTCAAATAGTCCTCACAAACTTCCACCTCCACCACCAATGCAGAATAGGCCAAGTTTGGCCCCCACAGGAATCCTCCGTGCCGGCCAAATGGCCCAGAAGCTCGGCCAAGACACCAAACCTGAGGCGGCCGCATGGAACCCAATGAGGCGTGCGCCTCAACCTCAGTAACTTGGCCCCAAAATTGACACATTGATGCGGCCGCATGAAGCAAACTGAGGCGGCCGCTTCAGGCAACAACCTCACCTCAACATTACCAGAATTCATTCCAATCGGACTGTTATTACCTCCATTAACAAAAAATTCTTGAAACTCAATGCTATCTTCGTCCATATTCTCATCCGATTCCGGAATAGAGTTGAACCGAGCTCCGGTAGCAAACGATGTTAAAGGCTCATCATCGTTGTAAACCTTCAAATCAGACCTCAGGTTTTGGTTAGGAGTCTTTACTATTGGCGCTAATTTCT
Source organism: Adenophora triphylla var. japonica (assembly GCA_022495995.1). Taxonomy (NCBI): domain Eukaryota; kingdom Viridiplantae; phylum Streptophyta; class Magnoliopsida; order Asterales; family Campanulaceae; genus Adenophora; species Adenophora triphylla. The sequence continues at coordinate 576,879 of JAFEMH010000604.1, forward strand.
GTCGTTTCTTATCATCAACCGATTCTTTATTCTTTGTTTCTGGTTGCCATGGAAGGTAAGAACGGGCATTTCCTTCCACAGAGAGCTACAAATTGGACACGCAAGGCTGCCTTGCTTCCTCACATGGATGGCTATGCACGGAAAATGGAAGCTGTGAGAACACTCGGCCGTAAAAATAGCCATTCCTTGGCCTGTCTTCAGGCTCTGCAAGCAAATACCATCCTCAGTTGAATCCAACAACAACCCAACAACATTACCCCATAAAACCACACTTTGCAGAATATTTTAAACATTTAGGTTTCCAAAATTTTGAATCTTTACAAAATCACCAAAAAAATAAAATCAAAATCAAAATCCAACCAAAGCGAAATCCAACCAAATCAAAATCAAAATTCGGGTTTTGATTTAGATCGATCGATAGAGAGAGAGAGAGAGAGAGAGAGTTTACCATACTAGGTTTCCACGAATTGAACGGCGAGGCTGAATAGACGGTGAGGGAGACGGCGGAGGCTGAGACGGTGAGAGAGAGAGAGAAAAGGGTTGCCGGTTTGACAGAGGATTTTGAGTTTTGTAAAATGAAGAGAGAGAGAGAGAGAGTGACGGAGGGAGAAGATGACTGAAGCCGTGGTGTCGCCGGTGGATGAAGAAGACGGTGAGGGAAATGAGAGAGAGAGAAACCGTTACTATGCCAAGCTGCGGAAGTGGAAACTGCCATCGAAGAAGTGAATCGCCGGCGAAGTTACCTTCTTTGCGTGCGGCAGTGAAGAAGATGGAGGGAGGGGAAGCGTAGAGAGAGAGAAACCGTTGATCTGGGACGGTGAGAGAGAGAGAATTGCAGAGGTGTTTGAGTTTTTTGAATGAAGAGAGAGAGAGAGAGAAATGAGGAGAGAAATAGAGAGAGGGAGGGAGTAAGTGGATTTGTTTAAATTATTTTGGGCCTTTGGATTGAATGGATTGAAGGGTCAGATCTTGCTTGGCTCTCAATCCCCGTGAAATTTTTAAACCCAATCAAACAATCCCACATTACATACTTATATTTATTTCACACTATATTATACATTAACTAAAATATTTATGCCTAATATTAAAAATAATAATATGTATTATTAATAATATTTATTAATAAATTATTAATTATATAATTGATTAATTAATTAATATTAATATTAAGTATATAAACAGTAATAATATTAATAATAGTATTAATAATAACTAGTAATTTTTACATGCTTTTATTTGATTTACCCAAAATTTTAGTTATAGTAGTATGCCTAATATCAAGAATAATAACATTATCATATAATTAGTAATAATTCTTAATAATAAGACTAATAATGATGTTATTGTTAATTATTCAAATATGTAATTGAATTTATTAATAATTATTATTATATAATTAGTAATAATACATAACATCAAAAATAATAATGTTATTAATTAATAAAATATTCATTAATTTAATTATTTTAAATTTATTAATAATAATTTAATAATTTAAACTTCTAAGAAATATTAATATACCTAAGTAATAATTGATATTAATAAATTATAAAAAATACTTATTAACAATAACAATAATTTAATCTTTAAAGAAAATAGTTATTAGTAATAATACTTAATAATAAGACTAATAATGATGTTATTGTCAAAATGGTATACGGCTACCTCGTTTATTTTTTTTTAATTTTTTTCTACATTCTAAATGACATTTAAAGTGTTTTTCATCTCTATGACTTTCCTCAAAATCCAAATGGAAATTGAGTTACAAATATGTGCCATTATTTAGGGTTTAGGGTATAGGGTTTAGGGGTTAGGGTATAGGGTATAGAATTTAGGGTTTAGGGGTTAGGGTATAGGGTTTAGGGTTTAGGGTATAGGGTTTAGGGGTTAGGGGTTAGGGTTTAGGGTTTAGGGTTTAGGGTTTAGGGTTTTTAGGGTTTTATGTGTCCCGATCTTGTGAAAATGGTATACGGTTACCTCGTTTATTTTTTTTATTTTTTCTACATTCTAAATGACATTTAAAGTGTTTTTCATCTTTATGACTTTCCTCAAAATCCAAATGGAAATTGAGTTACAAATATGTGCCATTAGTTAGGGTTTTAAGGAATGTGTCCCGATCTTGTGAAAATGGTATACGGCTACCTCGTTTATTTTTTTTTATTTTTTTCTACATTCTAAATGACATTTAAAGTGTTTTTCATCTTAATGACTTTCCTCAAAATCCAAATGGAAATTGAGTTACAGATATGTGCCATTATTTAGGGTTTAGGGTACAGGGTTTAGGGGTTAGGGTATAGGGTATAGGATTTAGGGTTTAGGGGTTAGGGTATAGAGTTTAGGGTTTAGGGTATAGGGTTTAGGGGTTAGGGGTTAGGGGTTAGGGGTTAGGGTTTAGGGTATAGGGTTTAGGGGTTAGGGTTTAGGGGTTAGGGTATAGGGTTTAGGGGTTAGGGTTTAGGGTTTAGGGGTTAGGGTATAGGGTTTAGGGTATAGGGTTTAGGGGTTAGGGGTTAGGGTTTAGGGTATAGGGTTTAGGGGTTAGGGTTTAGGGTTTAGGGTTTAGGGGTTAGGGTATAGGATTTAGGGTTTAGGGTTTAGGGTATAGGGTTTAGGGTTTAGGGTATAGGGTATAGGATTTAGGGTTTAGGGGTTAGGGTTTAGGGTTTAGGGTTTAGGGTTTAGGGTATAGGAAACCCTACACACTATACCCTAACCCCTAAACCCTAAATCCTAAATCCTAACCCCTAAACCCTAAACCCTAACCCCTATACCCTAAACCCTAACCCCTAACCCCTAAACCCTAAACCCTAACCCCTATACCCTAAACCCTAAACCCTAAACCCTAAACCCTAAACCCTATACCCTATACCCAAAACCCTGTACCCTATACCTTAAACCCTAACCCCTATATCCTAAACCCTATACCCTATACCCTAACCCCTAAACCCTAAACCCATAACCCCTAAACCCTAAACCCTATACCCTAAACCCTATACCCTATACCCTAATCCCTGTACCCTATACCCTAAACCATAACCCCTAAACCCTATACCCTAAACCCTATACCCTATACCCTATACCCTAAACCCTGTACCCTATACCCTAAACCCTAAACCCTAAACCCTAAACACTATACCCTAAACCCTATACCCTAACCCCTAAACCCTAAACCCTAACCCCTAAACCCTAAACCCTATACCCTAAACCCTATACCCTATACCCTAAACCCTATATTAATTGACTAGAAAACAATATTTTAGCCTTTGTTAATTAGTGGGTTTTTTTAGAAAAATTTATATAAAAAAGATAGAAAAAAACTAAACAAATGAAAGTATATGGAAGAAAAGTCAAAAGAGGGACGGACTACCCTATATTTATTTTTTATTTTTTAAAAAAAATTTTATTGACTAGAAAACAATATTTTAGCCTTTGTTAATCAGTGGTTTTTTTTAGAAAAAGTTATAGAAAAAAAGATAGAAAAAAACTAAACAAATGAAAGTATATGGAAGAAAAGTCAAAAGAGGGACGGACTACCCTATATTTATTTGTTTATTTTTTTTAAAAAAAAATTTTATTGACTAGAAAACAATATTTTAGCCTTTGTTAATCAGTGATTTTTTTTTAGAAAAAGTTATAGAAAAAAAGATAGAAAAAAACTAAACAAATGAAAGTATATAGAAGAAAAATCAAAAGAGGGACGGACTACCCTATATTTATTTTTATTTTTTTTTTAATTTTTATTGACTAGAAAACAATATTTTAGCCTTTGTTAATCAGTGGTTTTTTTAGAAAAAGTTATAGAAAAAAAGATAGAAAAAAACTAAACAAATGAAAGTATATAGAAGAAAAGTCAAAAGAGGGAAGGACTACCCTATATTTATTTTTTATTTTTTTAAAAAATTTTTATTGACTAGAAAACAATATTTTAGCCTTTGTTAATCAGTGGTTTTTTAGAAAAAGTTATAGAAAAAAGATAGAAAAAACTAAACAAATGAAAGTATATAGAAGAAAAGTCAAAAGAGGGACGGACTACCCTATATTTATTTTTTGTTTTTTTAAAAAAATTTTATTGACTAGAAAACAATATTTTAGCCTTTGTTAATCAGTGGTTTTTTTAGAAAAGTTATAGAAAAAAGATAGAAAAAAACTAAACAAATGAAAGTATATAGAAGAAAAGTCAAAAGAGGGACGGACTACCCTATATTTATTTTTTATTGTTTTTTAAATTTTTTATTGACTAGAAAATAATATTTTAGCCTTTGTTAATCAGTGGTTTTTTTTAGAAAAAGTTATAGAAAAAAAGATAGAAAACAACTAAACAAATGAAAGTATATAGAAGAAAATTCAAAAGAGGGACGGACTACCCTATATTTATTTTTTAATTTTTTTTTAAATTTTTATTGACTAGAAAACAATATTTTAGCCTTTGTTAATTAGTGGTTTTTTTTAGAAAAAGTTATATAAAAAAAGATAGAAAAAAACTAAACAAATGAAAGTATATAGAAGAAAAGTCAAATTTAGAGACGGATACTAAATCTGTCTCTAAATTTTAGAGACAGATGTTGAATCTGTCACTAAATTAGAGACGGATTCAAAAATCTGTCTCTAAATTAGAGACGGATTAAAATCTGTCTCTAAAGTTTAGAGACGGATTCTGAATCTGTCTCTAATTTAGAGACGGATTCTTAATCTGTCTCTTATTTAGAGACGGATTCTGAATCTGTCTCTAATTTAGAGACAGATACAAAATCACTCTCTAAAATTTAGAGACGGAATCTAAATCCGTCTCTAATTTAGAGACAGAATCAGATTCCGTCTCTAAATTAGAGACGGAATTAGAGACAGAATCAGATTCCGTCTCTAAATTAGAGACGGATTCGGATTCCGTCTCTGATTTAGAGACGGATTCAGATTCCGTCTCTGATTTAGAGACGGATTCATATTCCGTCTCTGAATTAGAGACGGAATCCGAATCCGTCTCTAATTTAGAGACGGAATCCGAATCCTTCTCTGATTTTTGGTTCTGTCTCTAATCTGTCGCCAAATTAGCCACGGATTTCGTCCGTCTCTAAATTTCCGTCTCTAAATCCGGTTTTCCTTGTAGTGAATGTCACGTTTTTTAGTAAAATTTGTGGTTGGTTGACTTGTCACCACTTTTCTATGGACCACTTTTCTATAAATAATGTCACGTTTTTTTTAGTAAAATTTCTGACCAACGAATGGCATTCATTGGTCATTTTCTGATAACTAAGTTGGACATCCGAAAATGGCCAATCGTGTCATGGAATTTTTTTGATGCACTGAATAGCATTCATTGGTCATTTTCTGAAGTACTAAGTAGGACATCCGAAAATGGCCAATCGTTGTAATGGAATTTTTTTGAAGCCATACATTTGAATCATTCCCCACGTTTCTCTTCAATAAACAGCAACCAACTTTGAACTTGGTCTTCACCACATTTTTCTTCAAAAAACAACAAGGCAAACATCTGGATGCAATTTGGAATCTTCCCTTATAAAGAACATAAATCTCTCTCAGGATACTCAAAGTCGCAAACATCGGCAATATGGCAACCCAACTCTGTCTCTCTGAAAGTCTTATCTCTCCTACAAAAATTTTCCCCTACAAATCCATAAGTGTTGCCCACAAGCCAGTCCGTTTTGCTGCCATCAAATCCCTTGTTTTCAATTCCGTTTCCCTGTCTCTTAGGCGATCGGCAGACTATAGCTACAAACCGAGCTTTTGGAACTACAACTACCTGCAATCTCTCAAGAGCAACTTCAAGGTGAGTACTTGTCGCATTGAAATCTATTTTTGACATCTTATGTATTTGACCATAAAAGAATTTTTCCCACCGTCATTTATTATTACTAAGAAAATATTGTGGGAATACGTTGAGCTTGGTATTATGATTGATTGTTTCAGGTTGAGAAATATAAAAAACGAGCAGAGAAGTTGAAAGAAGATTTGAAGATAGTATTTGAAAATTTTGCTGACACAGATAATCAGCTGGATCATTTTGAACTAGTTGATGATTTGCAAAGACTGGGACTGGCATATCATTTCGAGAAAGAAATAAAGAATTTGTTGGAATGCCTATATATAAGTAGGAGTAACAAAGGAGCGAATGATGATTTATATGCCACAGCTCTTAAATTTCGACTCTTCCGCCAACGTGGATATCATATCACCCAAGGTAAGTACATAATGTCATTTTACAAACACTGATATCACGAATGTCAAGAGCTTCCCAAGAATAATTTACTGACTAGCCATACATAGATCTTAATTTTATTATTTCGACTGCAGATACTTTTAAGAGGTTTGTTGATGATAAGGGGAGCTTTAAAGAGACCCTCCGTAAAGATGTTAGGGGAATGTTGAGTTTGTTTGAAGCTTCATACTTATCATTTGTGGGAGAAAATCTAATGAACGAGGCTTGGCATTTCACAACTGAAGCACATAAAGATTGGAATGAGAAAGTTGAAACAAATATTTTGAGGGAAGTTCAAAAAACTGTTGAGCTCCCATTGCATTGGAGGAGTCCAAGATTTGAAGTAAGGAGGTTCATTGATATTTACGAAAAAAGAGTTGGCATGAACCCTCTCTTACTTGAGCTTGCTAAGTTGGACTTCAATTTGTTGCAAGGATTACATCTACAGGAGCTCCAGAATCAAGCGAAGTAAATTCAAATACAAATTTAAGAGAAGCTCCTTAATTTTTAAAATTGGTTTATGATTATTCGTGTTTTATTATTGTTCATTATTATTATTCAAGAAAAATAATAACAAAATTATGGTTGACTACATATAGGTGGTGGAATAATATAGGTCTGGCAGCCAAGATGGACTTTGCAAGGGATCGAATAGTAGAATCCTTTTTGTGGAGTGTTGGAACCAATTTTGAGCCTCAGTTCGAGCTGCGTAGAACTGTTCTAAGTAGAACAATTGCACTAATTACAGTAATGGATGACATTTATGATATATATGGTACCTTGGAAGAACTTGAGTTATTCACCGATGCCGTTGAGAGGTAGTATATAAACATCATAGCTTGATCTTTGTTGTCCTCCTCACTTTAAATAAAATATCTTGCTCAGCTCGGATTTTTTGCAGATGGGATATCAATGATATTAAGAGGCTTCCAAACTATATGAAGATATGCTTTGTAGCTTTATACAACTTTGTAAACGAGTTAGTTTATGACATCCTCAAGGAGCAGAACCTTGACATATTACCTTACCTAAAGAAAGCAGTAATCTATTTTTGTTATTTCTTTGTAATATGAGATATTTTTACAACTTTTAAACTTCATGATAATATAATTGATTGTATTTATGCAGTGGTTTGAGCTGGTCAAATCCTATTTGATTGAGGCACGGTGGTACAACAGTGGATATAAACCAACATTTGATGAATACATGAGCAATGGTTGGATATCAGTAGCAGCCCCACTTGCTGTTATTCAAGCCTATGTCGGAGCAATGGAGCCAATTAATATAGAAGCACTAGAATTTCTTGCAAAGAAACCTGATATATTATACTGGGCAGCATTCATTTTTCGAATTGCTGATGATTGTTGCAATTCAACGGTACAATCCGAAATATGATTGGGTTAGTTGGTTAACGTATATTTTTGTACTAATAACTCGCTAATCTTGAATTTCAAAAAAAATAAAATCTTGTCAGGATGAGTTAAAGAGAGGGGACGTTCTGAAATCAATCCAATGTTACATGAATGAAGCTGGTGTTTCTGAAGAAGTTGCTCGGGAACACATGACATATTTGATGAGAAGTGCATGGGAAAAGTTGAACGAGTGCAGGCTTGAGGATTCACCATTACCGAGGTCATTTGTTGAGACGATGTTAAATCTTTTACGAACAGCTCATTGCATGTATCATGATGGGGATGTTCTTGGTGTTCAAGATGCGCAAAATATAAACCTAGTATCAGCTTTGCTCTTTCAGCCAATTTCCTTGTAGGTCATATAATGTTTCTCTAAACTTTTCCAGCAGGCCCTGTTCGCACACAAGACCACAATGTTAAAAACATAAATAATGATCTTATTGGACACCCATACAGATTATAATTTATCAATATGATTGAATTTCGAATTAAATAACCATTTTGTTCCTCAAATATCACTTAATTATGTGTTTGATTTTTTATTTTGATTTTTTATTTTTTATTTTGTGCCTAACTATCATATTTGCACCATAGTTAGTCATTTTAAACATTGTTCTTGTTGGGTATTAGAGGGTTTGTGATACTGGAGCCAGAGCGACCGCGCTCGTGGGAATGGCGGCCGCGCTGAAGGACATGGGGACGAGGTTCGAAGACTCTGGACAGGAGAGCAACCGCGCTCAAGGCAATGAAGACCGGGCATCAGTTTCGGGAGAAGTGCGCGATCGCGCTAGGGGGGAGAGCGACCGCGCTGAAGTCGATGAAGACCAGGCATAAGTCTCGGGAGAGTTGCGCGACCGCGCTAGGCCAAAGGGCGGCCGCGCTCGTGACGAGGAGACGAAGACTGTTTGCGTTTTAATTGCGGAAAATTCTTTAGTTTTGGTATTTTATTATTTTTGGGAACTCTTTTATTTACTGTCTAGGTAGGAGTATAAGTACTTAGTCTTCTTATTTTGGTAAAGAACTCATTATTCTTGGTTTTCAATTCAAAGAGATTTCTCTTTAATTTCTGGTGGATTCCAGATCTGTGTTCAAGGATTCATCGCATGTGAATTCTTGTGTTTAGTGCGCTAAACACGAAACCTATTGCTTCCGTGCTGCGTCAGTTGGTATCAAAGCAGGCCATATCCTCTCTTTTACACCATACTGAGGAATTATGGGAGATCAGGCTACCAAGGCTGATATCGAGGGGATTATTACCGCCATCGCTGCGTTGACAACACAAATCGCCGCGTTGGTTGCTGCTCAACAGGGTCAGAATGATAATCGAGACCGTAGGGGTGAAAGAGACAGGGAAGATCACGTTCGCCGTCCGCAGAGGGCAGAGAACCGGGAAGAAGAAGGGTCAAGTTCGGAGGAAGAAATCGTTGAGGATGATGGAATATAACAAGGTAACAATCAAAATTGCCAGGATTATAGAATCAAGGCTGAAATCCCTTATTTTTATGGAACCATGGGGATAGAGGATTTTCTAGACTGGCAGACTAATGTCGATCTCTTCTTTGAGGTCATGGAGGTACCTGCTAATAAACAGGTGAAGATGGTAGCGATTCGCTTGAAGAGTACTGATGCAGTATGGTGGGATAAACTGGTAGTGCAGAGGCGACGACAAGGGAAGGGGCCAGTTAGGACTTGGAGACGGATGAAGCAGTTGATCTCAGGAAGGTTTTTGCCCGCAGATTATGAGCAGATCTTGTATAAGTTGTATCTCAATTGTGTACAAGGCAAAAGGAAGGTTGATGAGTACACTACTGAGTTTCAGCGGTACACTGCAAGGGTGGAGATTGACGAGTGTGAGGAACAAAAGTTTGCACGCTATATCAATGGCCTGAAGGGCTCAATACAGGACAAGTTGGGTTTGCATCAAGTACGGAACTTGACAGATGCTTCTACTCTGGCCTTGAAAGCGGAGCTTATGGAAAAGTCGAGTACAAGGGTCTTTAATGCTCCTTTTCGCAAATGGAATCCACAAGGTGGTGCTGATGAAGGGAGTAACAAGGAGAAGGGGGCGACTAGTAGCTCGGCAGGAAACAACTCAGCGGGGAACAGTGCGACAGGGAACCGTACGACAGCAAGCAACTCGACAGGAAACAAGGCGCCGGTACAGAAAAACAGCTTATCTGTATGCCAAGCCGATGGGAGATAAGTGTTTTTGCTGTCAAGGATATGGTCATAGGTCCAACGTTTGCCCAGTAGGCGGACTGCTGCATTCTTGGAGGAGGAAGATGAAGTAGAGGAGGAGAATGATGAGTATGAAGGGGCCGAGTTTGCGGAGGAGGAATCCGAAGAACATGTGGGTTGTGTTCTTCAACAGATGTTGTTATCTTTCAAGGATGAGGGACAGAGGAAGAATCTTTTTCACGCACACTGTTCCATTAATAACAAGGTATGCAATTTAATTGTTGATAATGGTTGCACTGAAAATTTAGTTTCGCAGAAATTAGTTGATTTCCTTGGGTTGAAAACTGAACTGCATGAGAAACCCTATGGCTTGGGGTGGGTGAATACGGGTTCCGAACTTAGAGTGTCACGTACTTGTAGGGTTCCCCTTTCTATCGGGAAACACTATAAGGAGGAAGTCGTTTGTGATGTGCTGAATATGGATGTATGTCATGTATTACTGGGTCGTCCATGGCAATATGATCATGATATCACTTATAGGGGCAGGGATAATGTGGTGATGTTCAACTGGAACAAACACAAGATTGCTATAGCTCCTGTTTCACGGTTTGAGAAGCCGATTGAGAAGGATAAGCCGATGTTGATGCTTATTCAGAATGAGAAGGATCTTACCGCAACTATTGAGGAGTCGGAGTATTTTTGCCCTATAATCATTAAGGGGTTGTTGGGTTCTGTCAGTGTGGAGATTGGGTTGCCAAGGGACGTTGAAGAACTACTTGCAGATTTTCAGGAGTTACTGTCCGATGAATTTCCCAATGATCTGCCACCTATGAGGGACATTCAGCATCAGATTGATTTGATTCCGGGAGCTAGCTTGCCAAACCTCCCGCATTATCGCATGAGTCCTAAGGAGAACGAGATACTTCGAGAGCAGATTGAAGATTTGCTGCGAAAGGGGTTTATTAGGGAGAGCATGAGTCCGTATGCAGTACAGGTTCTGCTTGTGCCGAAGAAGGGTAATCAGTGGCGTATGTGTGTGGACAGCCGAGCCATCAACAAAATTACCATCAAATATCGATTTCCTATTCACCGTTTGGAAGACATGCTTGATGAGTTATCCGGGTCGAGGGTGTTCACAAAACTGGATTTGCGCAGCGGGTACCACCAGATTCGGATTAGGCCAGACGATGAATGGAAAACAGCCTTCAAGAGCTAGGATGGCCTTTATGAGTGGCTTGTCATGCCATTCGGACTCTCGAATGCCCCTAGCACTTTCATGAGATTGATGAATCAGGTATTTCGACCTTTTATTAGTTCTTTTGTTGTCATTTATTTCGATGATATCATGATTTATAGTAAAGATAGAATTGCACATCTCGATCATCTTAGACAAGTGTTGCAAGTCCTAAAAGATAATCAGCTCTACATCAATCTTAAAAAGTGTATTTTCTGCACTAACAAGTTACTTTTTCTGGGTTTTGTGGTTGGTGAGGATGGAATTCAGGTGGATGAGGAGAAAGTGAGGGCCATAAGGGATTGGCCAGCCCCGACATCTGTCACTGAGGTACGTAGCTTTCATGGCTTAGCTACCTTCTATAGGAGGTTTGTGCGGGATTTCAGTACCATCACTGCTCCTATTACTGAGTGTTTGAAGAAGGGTAAGTTTCAGTGGGGTTTTGAGCAAGAACAGAGTTTTGCCCTCATCAAGGAAAAACTTTGTACTGCACCAGTTCTTGCCCTACCCGACTTTGATAAAATATTTCAGGTGGAATGTGATGCTAGTGGCGTAGGGATTGGAGCTGTCCTATCACAAGAAAAGCGACCGGTGGCTTTCTTTAGTGAGAAGTTGAGTGAGGCGCGTCAAAAGTGGAGTACTTATGATCAGGAATTCTATGCCGTTTTTCGGGCTCTGCGACAGTGGGAGCATTATCTTGTTCAGAGGGAATTTATTTTATTCTCTGATCATCTTGCCCTAAAGTTTTTGCACAGCCAGAAGGTGATAAACAAGATGCATGCTCGATGGGTTAGTTATCTGCAGAAGTTCCCTTTCATTATTCAACATAAGTCCGAGGTTCAGAACAAAGTGGCAGATGCTCTGAGTAGGAGGGCTTCCTTGTTACTTACACTATCTCAAGAAGTCGTCGGGTTTGAGATGCTGAAGGAGCTGTATGGAGAGGATATAGATTTCAAAGAATTATGGTTTAAGTGTGTGGGCAAGCATCCGAGTGCAGATTTTCATGTCCGTGATGGTTTCCTATTCAAAGGGGATCGATTGTGCATTCCTGTTTCGTCGTTGCGTGAGAAGTTGATCCGGGATTTGCATGGGGGAGGCCTTAGTGGGCACTTGGGGCAAGACAAGACCATCGCTAGCTTGGAAGAGCGTTATTTCTGGCCTCAACTGCGGAAGGATGCGGGTGCTATCGTCAGGCATTGTTATGTTTGTCAGGTATCTAAAGGTCAATCTCAAAATATTGGTCTTCACTTGCCTTTGCCTATTCCTGATGATATATGGCTCGATTTATCTATGGATTTTGTGTTGGGTTTACCTCGTACTCAACAAGGTGTGGATTCTGTTTTCGTCGTAGTGGATCGATTTTCCAAAATGTCTCATTTTATTGCTTGCAAGAAGACCTCGGATGCCTCTAATATTGCAAAGCTGTTCTTTAGAGAGGTTGTACGTCTTCATGGGGTTCCTAAGTCCATTACTTCAGATAGGGACACTATGTTCTTGAGTCACTTCTGGATTACATTATGAAGTATGTTTGGTACTGCGTTGAATCGGAGTTCTACAGCTCACCCGCAAACAGACGGATAGACAGAAGTTACTAACAGAACACTGGGAAATATGATCAGGAGTGTTTGTGGGGACAAGCCGAAGTAGTGGGATTTGGCATTGCCGCAGGTGGAATTTGCTTACAACAGTGCAGTCCACTCGGCTACGGGTAAATCACCATTTTCTGTGGTTTACTCTTCGACTCCAAGGCATGTGGTGGACTTGGTACCGTTACCAAGGGGTCGTGGTGTGAGCCAAGCAGCTGAAAATATGGCCAATGAAGTATGTGTTGTCAAAGAAGAGGTTCGGGCCAAGTTGGAGGCAACGGGATTGAAGAATAAAGTTGTTGCGGACAAGAAGAAACGGGTCAAAGTTTTCAAGGTTGGGGATGACGTTATGGTATTTCTTCGACGAGAGCGTTTTCCTGTTGGTACGTATAAGAAATTGCAACCTCGCAAGTATGGGCCTTTCAAGGTGACTAGGAAGATCAATGACAATGCATATGTGGTGGCTCTTCCTGATAACTTGAACATCTCGAATACCTTCAACGTAGCTGACATGTATGAGTATCACGCGGATGGAGTTCTTTATCCTGATGAGAACTCAGAGTCAAGTTCTTTGGAGGTGGAGGAGACTGATACAGGAGCCAGAGCGACCGCGCTCGTGGGAATGGCGGCCGCGCTGAAGGACATGGGGACGAGGTTCGAAGACTATGGACAGGAGAGCAACCGCGCTCTTGGAGAGAGCGACCGCGCTCAAGGCAATGAAGACCAGGCATCAGTTTTGGGAGAAGTGCGCGACCGCGCTAGGGGGGAGAGCGACCACGCTGAAGTCGATGAAGACCAGACATAAGTCTCGGGAGAGTTGCGCGACCGCACTAGGCCAAAGGGCGGCCGCGCTCGTGACGAGGAGACGAAGACTGTTTGCGTTTTAATTGCGGAAAATTCTTTAGTTTTGGTATTTTATTATTTTTGGGAACTCTTTTATTTACTGCCTAGGTAGGAGTATAAGTACTTAGTCTTCTTATTTTGGTAAAGAACTCATTATTCTTGGTTTTCAATTCAAAGAGATTTCTCTTTAATTTCTGGTGGATTCCAGATCTGTGTTCAAGGATTCATCGCTTGTGAATTCTTGTGTTTAGTGCGCTAAACACGAAACCTATTGCTTCCGTGCTGCGTCAGTTTGTAATTGAAAAGTTATTTGGAGGAAGGAGATTTTTTATAGAACTTTGTATTTTATTTCTCCTACTACATTTTCGAACAAATATAACGCATCAAATGCCTCAAATGCAACAATGCTTTAGAATGGCATTGCATTATTTCATTAATGCAACGGTTTATTTGAGCTATTACAACAACTCTGGCTTCTGCGTTGCCTTAGGTTTCTAGATGTTACATTAGATTCTTCTAATCCAACACCATCAATAAAGCTCTTGCATTAAGTTACTTGGCATTGCATTATATCATTTCTAATGCAATTGCTATATTACTAATGCAACACCTTCAATAACACCCTTGCATTAAGTTACATGGCGTTGCATTATATCTATCAAATGCAATTGTTATATTATTAATGCAACGCCTTCAATAACACCCTTGCATTAAGTTACATGGCGTTGCAATTATCCTTCTAATGCAATTGTTATATTACTAATGCAACGCCTTCAATACCACCACTACCACTATCACCACTACAACCACTACCACCACTACTACCACTACCACTACTACCACTACTACTACTACCACCACTATTACCACTACTACTACCACCACCACCACAACCACTACCACTACCACCACTACTACAACTACCACCACTACTACCACTACTACCACTACAAATACTACCACTGCCACCACTACTACCACTACCACTACTACCACTACCACCACTACTACTACCACCACAACTACCGTTACTACCACTACTACCACTACTACTACGACTACTACCACTACCATTACTACCACCACTACCACCACCACCACCACCACTACTACTAACATTACCACTATCACTACCACCACTACTACTACCAGTACCACTACCTCTACCGCCACTACTACTACCACCACTACTACCACTACCACTACTATTACCACTACTATCGCTACTACCACTACTACTATTAATACCACCACTACTACCACCATCACCACCACTACCACTACTACCACTAATATCACTACTACCACAACCACTACCACTACCACCACTACTACCACTACCACTACTACCACCACCACTACCACTACCACTACCACCACTACTACTACCACCACTACTACCACTACTACCACTACCACCACCACTACCACTACCACTACCACTACTACCACCACCACCACCACTATCACTAACACCACTACTACTACCACCACTACTACCACTACCACCACTACTACCACTACTACCACTACTACCACTACTACCACTACCACTACTACCACTACCACTACCACTACCACCACTACTACCACTACCACCACTACTACCGCTACTATCGCTACTACTACTACTACTACTACTACTACCACTACTACTACCACTACTACCACTACTACTACTACCACCACTACCACCCTCACCACTACTACTACTACTACCACTACCACTACAACCACTACTACCACCACCACTACCATCACTACTACCAGTACTACCACCACTACCACCACCACTACCACCACCACTACCACCACCACTACTACCACTACCACCACTACTGCAGCCACCACTACTAACACTACCACCATTACTATCACTACTACCGCTACTACCACTACTACCACTACTACCACTACTATTACTACCACCACCACTACTACCACTACCACTACTACCACTACCACCAATAGCATTTACTTCTAATAGTTTTTGAATAAAAAAAATAACTTTTTAAACATTTTTTTGAAAAAACAGTTAACTTTTTAACGCTTTCTGTAAAGTTCTATACTGTATATTAACTTTTTTTTTTCAATTTTATTTTGGATAAAGAATACTATTTTAGACTTTTGTTTACTACATACATTTTTTTCAAAAAGTTATATAAAAAAAGTTATGAATTTTGAAAGAAATAAAACTTAACTTTTTTAAAAGATCCTCTTCATAAGTTACTTGGCGTTACAATATATCCTTCTAATGCAATATGGCGGGCTATTAAATTTAATTTCCCTCTCTTTTTTTTTGGGAAAATTCAAAGGTCTGTAATCTAGAAACCCTTTCATTTCCTCCTTTCTCATTCCACGAGGCTGTAATCTAGAAACCCTTTTCTTTTCCTCCATAAGTCACTCTCATTTCTCTTCCTCTTCCTCCAGCGCCGATGATTCTTCCTCCTCCTCTAGCGCCGATTCTTCCTCCAGCGCCATTCTGTCTCGGCGCCGATTCTTGCGATTCCAAAGTGACTATCTCGCTCTCTCTCTAATCACTCGCAACGATAAATTATCAAGTTTGGGCATCAACGAACTCCTTTCTGGCCTTCGTAGGTTGATTTCTACAAAATCGTCTTCTTTATCTCAACAATCATGGCTGAGAGAGGCGGCGGCGATCGTGGCGGTTTCGGTAGGGGATTCGGTGGTGAGCGTGGTGTCAGAGGAGGCCGTGGAGGTAACCGTGGAAGGGGCCGTTTTCCTCATCCACGGTGAACATCAGAATTGTTCTGTGTTTTTATTCCCTTTGAAAATTTTGAATATGTATTTCTGATTGGGTAATAATGAAGGTGGTCTATTAATTTTTTCATAATTGGGGGTGGGGGGTTCTGTGTTTTATTGAATATGGATTTCTGATTGGGTAAACTTTGTTTTTGAACAGTTGGATAGATTTATTTCTTATAGATCAGCGATTGATTTCGATTATGCTCACTACATGCTAACGAAAGGGAGGAAAGACAAGGAGAATTATGTAGTCAGTTCGCCTTCTTGACTTGGCTTGCTTTTTATCACTGTGAATTCTGGACTGTTTTCATTCATTTCCTATGCTGCTAGTGTAAATCTTATTGTTAGAAGTCACATATGTGGTGCTGCAGAGTTGTGCTCCAATTATTTTTTTGGCTGTGTGGAATATAGGAAATTTCACAATATATATATATACTAGTAAAAGCCCGTGTCCAAGGACAAGTGTTTTTTTTTTTAAAATTTTTTTTTTTTAAGGGCAAAATGGGAAAGGGACAACTTAGTGAGGACAAAATGGAAAATTTGGCACTTGAAACTGTTCATTGTACTGTAGCAAGGAGGGAGATATATATATATATATATATATATATATATATATATCAGAAACAAACAGGCCTTTTACAGACGGAAATTTCCGTCGGTAAATCCGCCTTTCCGTCGGCAAATGGTTATTACCGATGGAATGAGTCCGTCGGGTTCCGTCGGAAATAATTGGTTGGTAATACCGACGGACCAGTTCCGCCGGTATTTCCGGCGGATTGTCCGCCGGAAAATCTAAAATTCCGTCGGAAATCGTCCGTCGGAAATGAGCAACGCCGGCCGGTTAACCGGAGCAATAGCCGGAGTTTACCGATGGAAATATCCGTCGGTAAATATTAAAAAAATAAATAAATAAAACCCATTATCGACGGTTATAACCGTCGGTAAACATAAAATTTACCGTCGAATATACCCGTCGGAAATCTAAACCGAATCCGACGGATATATCCGTCGGTAATGAGTTTTATTATTTAATTTTTATTATTTTTCCGACGGATATTTCCGCCAGAAATTAGAATTATTTATTTTTTTAATTACTTTACCGACGGAAATATCCGTCGGTAATCTGGCCAAATTTTTTTAAAAAAATTCTATTTTATTATTAATCCACCTGTAAACCTGTCAAACATGTTTAAACAAATCCCAACATATAATAAACACAAACAACATACAAACATCAAACATACAAACATCAAATAAACTCAAACTGTATCAAACAACCTAAAGCGAAAGGGAAAAAGGGGAAAGGGGAAAAGGGAAAGGGGAAAGGGGAAAAGGGGAAAGGG
This sequence comes from Adenophora triphylla var. japonica, assembly GCA_022495995.1. Taxonomy (NCBI): domain Eukaryota; kingdom Viridiplantae; phylum Streptophyta; class Magnoliopsida; order Asterales; family Campanulaceae; genus Adenophora; species Adenophora triphylla. The sequence goes on from JAFEMH010000604.1 coordinate 594,455, forward strand.
AAAGGGGAAAGGAAAAGGGGAAAGGGAAAAAGGGGAAAGGGAAATTGTTTCGCTTGGGAAAAAGGGAAGGGAAAGGGAAAGGGAAACAAAATATATTTGTTTACATTACATGCCAGCCAAATAAAATGAATGTCAATCAACCACGACCCCGACCACGAGCGCTGCCGCTACCGCTACCATCGCCACTACCACCGCCACTTCGCCTAAGGTATTGATTGACTGACTCATCAGAAGCGTTACCGCTATTACGTGGCTGTGGCTGTGGCTGTGGCTGTGATTGCAAATTCATGGTAGCCAAGTATTGTTGCACGCGCTGGTCAAGCTGTTGAGCCAATATACTAGCCACCTGGGCCTCCACCTGGGTCTGCATCTGGGTCTGCACCCGGGCCTCCACTCGGGCCTCCACCTGGCTCTGGATCTGCTCCACTCGCCTCTCAACCTCTCTGTTGACCCGATCATCAAACGCTTCTTGATCCACATGATGACTGCCGCCGGAGGAAGAAGATGAAAAGTATTGCGTAGTAGGGCTGCGGAATGGCATGTTAAAATACCCCGCACCATGTCCTCCGAATCCAGGCAAGCGATCTCCCTTCGGTTGCTTGCCTGAGAGGACAATGGCCGCCCAAAGCTTTTCACGAAAGGCGGGCCGCTCGGTGCTCTCAGGAGCCAAACTTCCTTCTTCAATAGCCTCCTCACGAGCCCGCCTCTCATACTCTTCCTGAAAAAAAAATACATTATACACTATGGTAGAAAATAATATTTCTTTAACTAAATAATTTATTATTTACTAATAGAAAATATATAATTTACTAATAGAAAATACTATTAACACTTACAAAAAGGGTCTGGTAATAAGGATTGACCCATTGTGGCCCTGAGCCATCAGCAGCCTCCGTAGTATGAGTAGCCAGAAATACAGCAGCAGCATCAGCCTCATCATCTCCATGTTTCTTAATCTTAACATATAAAAAAATTAAAACTTTAAAAAGCTGGAGAATAATAACAATATATGAATCAAATAAAGTATTGCTTAATTTACAAACGGATAATAAATGAAGTTTACCATTCGGACCAAGTCTCATTGAAGTTAATTGATCCTCCGGTGTGCACACTCCCTGCCCCTCTTGTGAGTTCCTATTCTTCTTTGCAATTTACGAACTTTTTTGAAATTTCTCACTGTTCCAATAGGCTTCCCACTTCTCCCACGCACTAGCGGAGAAATTAGCTGGAGGCAAACCATCAATTAGCCACTTTCCTCTCATGTCGTACACTTTCCCAGCGTACCGCTTAGCAACCAATTTCTTGAAAGCCGCCTCGATTTGAACGTCGGTAAACCCGGGCAGAATATACGTGCTACAAAAATAGTAAAAGTAGTTAAATAAACAAGGGAATAGTCTACAAACTTTACAAAGGAAAGAGAATTAAGTAATTTTACCCCGGCTATACCGGATAGCGTACACCTCTTTTGATATTGACTTCGGGGTGGGATAAAATTCCTCAAAATTATACCCGCGAACAAATCCCCAAACCATCTAGCGGGATCTCGACAACCACCATGTACAAACCTATAAGATATTAATTGAAAAACAATATATCAATATATATACAAATAAAAAGACAATAATAAAATGTAAACATTATATATATGACATTTACAATTAAATAATACTTATCGCCACTTTGGGAGAGATAGATATTTCCATTTTTCCATCCTCATTAATAATTGCGTCCAAGTTAACCCGTCCAGGATGGTTCACTCACTTTGGAGCACTAGAGCTTACATTACCTTGACTGCTCAAATCATCATCACTACGTCTGAACCGGACGTAGAGCCCCTCCCTCCGAGTCCTTGGAGAAACAAGACGATGGACAAAACCCGCAACCTTGCCTCTCTTTGAACGATTGCCACCTCGACCCGACATATCTAAACTAGTATATTATATATACAAATAAAAACAATATATCAATATATATACAAATAAAAAGACACTTCATTTAGGATGTGAATAATTTTAAATATTAATATTTAATTCTTTGTTGTTAAGTATATCATTCTCTAGGGTGAAAGGACAATTCATGTCCATTAGGTTTAGAATTGGGGTCGGCTTCTATCCCATCCCGAAATACACGTATGAATTGCAAATATCACTTTGTCTACTTGCTTTATAATCGAAAATCAAGCAATTTTAATAGACAATAATGATATTTACAAATCATATAATCGTGCATAATTTTTATTCATTACCATAACATGCATAATTTTGATCAATAAACAAGATGAGAGTCGTTATCATCCACAACAATCAAAACCCTATCTCGGCTTAGACCAAGAAAGACAGCAAACAAGTTCTCATTGTTTGAGCAAAGGATTTTACATTTTAATATAGGTTTTCGGTTTCATTTGTCCTCCTCTCTAAGGATCTCAAACATCACGGCCATGTTCTTGTCGATTACTGTTTTACTCTTCACTTGGTGATATACGGTCACAAGTAAAAGCAACGTAACAGTATAACACCAGTGAAGAGAAAACAGAGCTTCCCTCAAATTTTTTCAATCTCCACCTTCCATTTACCCGAAGATCTGATTGCGGAATTTTCCTCATGAGCTTGTAAGGCGGCGGTGTTGCCCTCAATCTCACGGTTGCTTTGCATGTTTTGCGAAGCAACCATGAGATTGAGAGCAACACCGCCAGCCTTTCATGCTCGTGAGGAAGATTCTGAATCGATCTTGGGTAAATGGAAGGTGAAGATTAAAAAATTGGAGGAAAGTTCTGCTTTTCTCTTCACCGGTGTTATACTGTTACCTTGTTTTTACTTGTGACCGTATACCACTGTAAGAGAAAAGCAGACACGTACAAGAACATGGCCGTGATGTTTCATTTTTGAGAGAAGATGGCACAACCTGAAAAACTCTTATTAAACAGAAAATCCTTTGCTCAAACTGACAAGAACTTATTTGCTCCATCTTTCTTTATCAAAGATGGACGGATTTTGATAGCTGTGTGTGAGAAAGACTCTCATCTTATTTATATATATACATATATGTATATTTTAATTTTTATTTTTATTATTATTATTATTATTACTATTACTATTACTATTATTATTATTATTATTATTATTATTATTATTATTATTATTATTATTATTATTATTATTATTATTATTATTATTATTATTATTATTTATTATTATTATTATTATTATTATTATTTTATTATTATTTATTTATTTATTTTATTTATTTATTTATTTTGTTTTTTTTATTTTTTATTTTTTATTTATTTTTTATTTCATTTATTATTATATTTTTTTTATTATTATTATTATTATTTATTATTATGATTATTTATTTTATTTTTTATTTTTTATTTATTTTGTTTTTTTTTTTTTTTTATTTATTTATTTTTTTTTTATTTCATTTTTTTAGACATTCACCCCCCTCACCGTCCCAATATGAATATCCAAAACCTTTTAAAATTTGCTCTCCAAGAGTAAATTTGGATCTTTTTTGGACATTCATTTTGGGACGAAGGGGGTGTAATATTTAAGAAAAAAAGTAAGTGTATATGAATACATGAGCGTACGAGTTGAGCCTATTTAATTGCCAATATTGGGTAGATGTCCGTTTTTATTCTTGATCGGTAATTTTTAAAAAAATGGAACGGAGGTAGTACCATATAAAAATAAATAAATATTAGAAAAAAAAAGAAGTAGAGATAATAAGAGATTTTCATAATTCTAGCTTCACACCAATTGCCTATTAGCAAGACAAAGGGTCAGAGGAAATGTTGCAAAAATAACTCAATCCAAGCCTACCAAACTCTTACATAAACCAACAATCTAGACCATATTCAAACCTTTTGACACCTAAAAATGCAAATGAAACAACTAGCACATAGGAAAAGACTACATAATTAAACCCACATAGACAGTTAATTATTTTACTAATAAAGTTACCAAATATACTTTCTTAATTATTTTCAACAATTATACATACACAGTTAATTAATTTTTTTCAAAATTAGGCATACTTTCAAAATTAAACCCACACACACCATGGCTGCTGCCACTCACACACACACACACGGCTGCACACACTCACACTCACACGCAGAACACACACACTCACAGCACACACCAAATAGCTGCTCATATATTCAAAAAACCAAATACAACCAGCATATATATCATAATTTATAGATAAATAAATTTAGATTGAAACATTATATTCGGCATTTTAAACCAGTTGGTATCATAATTACACATTCACAACACATTCTAACATCATTTTCTTATCACTGCAATTTATTTAACTTTCGTAATCAATACTTGAGAAAGAGAAATCCAGTGAGAGAGAGAGAGAGAGAAAGAGAGCTTACCGGCGACGGAGACAACGACGGCGAACGGCGGGCTCGGCGGCAACGGGAGAGAGGGCGACTGCGAGAGAGAGAGAGAGAAAGCGAGTGAGAGAGAGAAAGCGAGTGAGAGAGAGAAAGGGATTAAGAGAGAGAAAGAGAGCTTACCGGCCGGCGACGGAGACGGCAACGACAACGGCGAACGGCGGAAATGGCGGAGACGGCGTTTGTTCTCAAATTACTGATGAGAGAGAGAGAAAGTGAGAGGGAGAAATCGAGTGAGAGAGGAATTAAGGGATTGAGAGAAACTTACCGAAGACGGCAACGGCGAGGCCTAGGGTTCTTCGAATTCGCGAACTGAGAGAGAGAGAGGAGGAGTCGTAAAATGAAAAAAATGGGATTTTCTCATGGTTCTCATTTTATTTTGGTTCTCATTTGAGCAGCCTCATATATATATATATATATATATATATATATATATATATATATATATATATATATATATATATATATATATATATATATATATATATATACTCCCTCCGTCTCACTTCAATGGATACCAAAAAAAAGGGCACACATATTAAGGAAAGGTAAGAGAGAGAAAAAGTGGAGAGAGAATGTTGTGAGTGTAAAAGTAAAATAGGAGAGAAAATGAGTGGGAGGAATAGTTAGGAGAGAGAATGTTGTGAGTGAAAAATTAAAATAGGAGAGAGAATGAGTGGGGTAAATAGTGAAGATTCCTTATTCCTTTCCATTTTGAGTAAGTATCAATTGATGTGGGACGGACCAAAAAGGAAATAAGTATCAATTGAAGTGGTACGGAGGGAGTATATGTTTTGCATTGTTGTATACAGACACATTGCCTACATTACGTACTTTCATTCATAGTCATTCTAGCTGAATTCTCATCATCTCATATCTATGATAGCTCTGTGAATGGCATGGAATATCTTGCTATGTGTAAATAATGGAATCGGTAGCAAACATTCGACCAAAGATTGGGCATATACATAATTATTGCAATTTTCTGGAGTATGGAGAGAGCTTTTCGTCGCATTACCATTGAAGATTCCTTTCGCCACATGATCACAAATGGCCTATTGTAATCCCTTAAGCATATCAGTTTTTAGGTCGAGAGATGGCGTTGATGAGGCAACACATACCAGTAGTATAGGAGTGTGAGATGAAGTGAAAATCGAAAGAGGATATTAACTAATCAGGGAAAGAATTCTAGAACACATCCTTTTAAAGGTTTATGATGGAGTTCTAAACTAATCAGGTCTAGGACATTAAAAGATAGCAGATTTTCCAGAGTCAATCAACCAGTGAGATCGCCGGCTTCCGGGCAGTGGTGGTTGATGGGCAGCATGCATGACTGCAAGAATAGCTTGATCCTCTACATTTATGGCCTTAGATTATTGGCCGAGTGAACTCACGTCCATAGGGGGGGCGTATTGAGGTGGATTGATTAAATCGGCTACGTTGGCCTTGCAGCGTGAGGATGCCGGAGCTTTGGAGGATGAAGGAGACGCTATGAAATTAATCTGCACAGGTAGAGAGAGAACGGAGAGAGAAATAGAGGAGAGAGAAGATGGGAGTTTTGAGGAGAGTTGTGAGGAGATGTGTGATTTTGACTCGATTGAGAAGCTTAAATTACAACATTGATGGAAAGTGATGATTACATACCTTGAAACCCGGAACAGGAGAAGGAAAATGAGTAGGAAAATGAGTAGGAATCCGTGTGATGGTTTGTGTTATTTACCCTTTGAACTTCCATCATCATAATGGATTAGGGATCAAAAAATTGAAAAAAAAAAAACTTACCATATTTTGTGACAAGAATTGTTTTCCTCAACCGAATAGGAACTTGCCTTGATTTAATCAACTCCTCACTGTAGTCTCCTTTGACTGCTAGTATTTACAAACACCTCATCATAAAATTATCATGAAACACAATAAAAGTATTAGGTCAAGAAAATATGAGAAAAAACAAAAATTTGATCATATTTTTAGCAAAAATTTCAAATGACCTAATTTGTTCAATATGCCTATTATGAAAGAACAATGCATACACAGTTAAGATTTCAATCTCAATAAATTGTAACATGGTATGATTAAATCACATATTGACATAACTTGACCAACAAGAATTCAATGAGAAAACTCTCAATCATGTAGCCTTTAGAATGTCTCCATATTAGGCATTGAATCATTCACTGAGAAGGAGCTATTCACTCTCACACCATAGTGCTTGCCCAAATTTTTATCCCATGTGATGCAAGAATAAGACATTGGCATTGAGCACATGAGAGGAAGCTTCAAAATAAATGGAGGCAACTTGTTTTTCTCAGTGACCTTAGATTAGACACCCACTCCATGATAGATATTAAAAGAATATTTTAACAAGGGAATTTTATCACCAAGTTAGGAGGGGTCTCACATTCAAGAGACAAGTAATGTCAATATAGAGAAATTATCAAGTGATCACAAGAGACAATCGTGCAATAAATGAATGCAGGAATAAAATCTCTTTTTTCGGTGTTTTCTGTGATATACAATTATACAGAGATGCAGACAGTTGTCTGCACAGTTGTGCAGTCATCTGTGATCACACAATCCAAGAGAATTCTTAAGGAAAGAAAAACTCTCGAAATCCAAAGCCTTGGTAAATATATCAGCAAGTTGATCTGTTGTTCCAACATGTTCAAGACTAATAATTCTTTTTTCAACAAGATCTCTTATAAATTGGTGCCTAATATCTATGTGTTTTGTACGGGAGTGTTGTACAGGATTTTTTGCAATATCTTTATGACGCAGCACGGAAAGCGATAGATTCGTGATTAGCGCACTAATCAAAAGAGTTCTCAAGCGAAGAACCCTAGAACACAATAAACTGGAATCCACCAGAAAATAAAGAGAAAACTCTTCAAATTATCATTCAAAAACTGATTTTCGGATTACATCACTAGGCCTATTTTATTGTGCCCATAAAACTTGAAAAACAATCCTAATCCTTCTAGAATTACTCCTAACCTATATGGTAATTAAATAGGACTCAAAAACTAGTAAATCTCCTCAAAATCTACTCTAAATCATCTCTAATCACTCTATTAAAATTAATGACGAAAATAAGAAATAAAACATAAATTAAAACAAATTAAATCCTAAGATATTAATTAAAATACAAAAATATATTTGACTTCGTCAAATATCCTTCCTTGCTGCAGATTCCTTCCTCGGTTCCTCCTACATCAGTCACCCATTCTTCAAAAGAACTCGACCCCGAGTTCTCATCCGATGTTTGGCAAGATCCGCCCCAGAAGAACAAATACTTTGAATAAATCAATACTCTTCTCGTCCTCGGAAAGAAAATTACTACTTTTCCGTCCCAATGAAACAAATATTTTGAATAAATTTGTTCCCTAAGCCTGAACCAACGTAATTTGTGTTCTTCCAAAAATAAAAATATACTAGCAATGTCAGCACTCATCCGTCGGTCGCCCTTCTCAACCTCCCCATGATCAACAATAAAAAATTCATCGTATTTAAATTCTTCCGTCTCATCAATAACACCCACAACATAATCAAAAATTGATGGTGTAGACCAAGTAATACCACCCACGTTTTCATTCATGGGCTCAACAATCTTGTCCTCAGCTACCGTCTTTTCTTCCTCGTCAGTGATTTTTGGTTCTTCAATTTGAGACGGCTCAATTTCCTTGTCCGCAGTTTTCTCTTCTGGTTCAGCCAAAGGGGCTGCTGAAACTGGCAAATCCTCAACTTTTGGTGGTTCTCCATCTGACTTTATATCCTCATGAACAAGAGATTCAACTTCCGTAACCTCAATCCTTTCTTTAGATTCCTCACTTGCAGGAAACTCACTTGGATTATCTTCTACTATTTTTACTTCGTCCTGCACCTCTTCCTTGACTTGCTGAATGACTTCCTCCCCCTTGAAATCCTCTTTCAACATGTTTGGATCTGAAGTTGATTTGGCTTCACCTATACGCCTAATTGCAGCCGATTTTTTTGCCTCCAATCTCGGAATAATTACTTCTATCAAGTAATCAAGTCTGTCTGCATTAAGATCAATCTGCCTCCTATACTTTTGCTTAGCTGTTTGTTCGACCTCTGCGTTTTCCAAATCAAGCAATTGATATGCCCTTTGAAGACGTTGATTTTCCTCTTGTCGAGCTCGATCAAGATTATAATTAATTTTAACAAGAAGAGCATGGGTATCAGCAGTATTACCTCCATTAACGGACATATTCTTCGTTAGAGTAATCTGTGTAGGATGACGAACCGGTTCAACCTCCCTGTCTCTCTTGCCCCTACGATTTCGATTAGCACGAACGTTTGGACCCTGTTGAGCAGCCACGAACGCCGCCACCCGTGTTGTCAATGTAGCAATAGCGGTGGTTAGCCCATCGATATCTGCTCTTGTTACTTGATCCCCCATAACGAATCAGTGATGAAAGACAGGTTAAGCCTGCTCTGATACCAACTGACGCAGCATGGAAGCAATAGATTCGTGATTAGCGCACTAATCACAAGAGTTCTCAAGTGAAGAACCCTAGAACACAATAACTTGAATCCACCAGCAATAATCTGGAATCCACCAGGAATTAAGAGAAAAAACTCTTGAATTAATCAATCAAAAAATGATTTTAACAAAGCCCTAAAAGTTGTTTAAATACTCTCTCAAAACCCTAAAGCAAACCCTAAAACGAAATAACAAAATAAAGACTAAAATACCACTAAGTAAATAAACCAAAAACAGCAGTAATAAAATTAAACGCAAAACATCAGCATTTTCCCGTCTGTGAGGCGCCCACCTGGGGGAACTCCATGCGCCCGCCTGGTCTGCAGTGTCGCTGGTGGGTTTTGCTGCTTGTTGGGGCGGCCGCCCGGTGGTTTCTCAGGCGTACGCCTGGGTCCCAGCCTCCTCCTACATCACGACCTCACCTCACTCCACCTCCAATCTCCTTCGTAGATTCCGGTGAAAGATTAATATCACACTACTTCACCATTTTCTCCCCCTTTTTCTTATACGATTTTTCCCTCGCTATTTCTCCCCTCGTATTTCCTCTACGATTCTGAATTTGTCAGATCCACAATTTAAAAAATTAATATGTTTAGGCTGAAATTGGTATTCTCTTTAAATTTGAATTCGGTACAATTTATCTGGATCAGATCTGATATTGGGTATTTGATTTTCAAGATTGTTCTGTAAGAACATGGATTGCAAAATGTGTATACTTAATAAATATAAGTGACATGTAGACGTACATGTATAAATCATTAAAATAATGTTAATGTAAAGTATAGAACATTAATTAAATGTGTAGAATTCCCGAGGTGGAAATTACCTATTTATGATGGGCAGAATGGTAATTTCACACCGCTTAATTGAAAGGGTGTAGTCCCTTGATGAGGTGCCATTGTTTTCCTATATATATAGGCTTTTCATCAGCCTAGAAAACAATACATCATTCTTATTACTCTCTCCATAATTTGAGTTCTAAGGAAGGCATTTATCATCAAGAAGATCTACATTTCCCTCCTTCATTTTCTTCTTCTTTTCTTCCTTCCTTGAAGAACGTCATCAAGTATCAAGATGGCCTCAACAAGTATTACGCTTCCGCCTTCATCTTCTTCTCTTACTTAATCTAGACTTGAGTGCTTTGGGGTTATTGGGATAGAAATGTTCCAACAATTGGTATCAGAGCCTCTCATGTTTTGGATTAAGTTTGAATTCTTATAGCATATGATTTGCTTTACTTTGATTTTTTAATCCTGTTGAAATCATTATGTTATGATGTTATGTGAATACTCTAATTCATTTCTAGAGTATTGTGTTAAATTCGAAATTATAAATTTTATGTTTTACTCAAAAGACTTTCAATTCTTAATGTAAGATTATCCCATTTTGAACATAGCCACCATCATTGGATGCATTGTAAGTTTGTTAAAATGCATAGCCACACATTTAAAAATGTGTTGTGAGTATGCGGATCTACTTGCTTTGGTTGAATATTGATTCACCATTAAGTTAAGAATTGATAGTCAAAATCTGGAAAAATTTGACGTTCAGGGGCTGCTCGGCCGAGCACACCCCTTGACTCGGCCGAGCACCCCATTTGTAACAACACAAGGTTTGAAATTAATTGAAAAGGCGGCATCCAACGGTCATGATGCTCGGCCGAGCACCCCTAAGGACTCGGCCGAGCACAAGGGAGCCGAAAGGGGTGTTCTCTGGAGTCTTTTGCTCGGGCGAGCACTTTCCTTGACTCGGCCGAGCACGACTTATTTTGGCCAGATTTTCAAAATTTTCAATATTTTGCTATTTTGGTCAATTTTCATTCATTATTTGAGTAAAGTATACATTAATTTGTGCCCTAAAGTGTGATTAATTATATGCTTACCAATTTCATTCATTTTTAAACAATATTGTCGCCAAAGTGATTTACGTTGTTTCCTTGACTCGGTCGAGCACGACTTATTTTGGCCAGATTTTCAAAATTTTCAATATTTTGCTATTTTGGTCAATTTTCATTCATTATTTGAGTAAAGTATGCATTAATTTGTGCCCTAAAGTGTGATTAATTATATGCTTACCAATTTCATTCATTTTTAAACAATATTGTCGCCAAAGTGATTTACCACTACCAGAAAAACAGGTTTTAGCGACGGAAATTTCCGTCGCTAAATCCAAATTTCCGTCGCTAAAATTAAACAGCGACGGAATTTTTCCGTCGCTGGTCCGTCGCTACCAGCCCGTCGCAGTGCTCCGACGGCTCAATTTCCGTCGGTATAATTTTGGTTTTACCGACGGAATTAATTTTCCGCCGCTGATTTTTGATATTAGCGACGGAAATTTCCGTCGCTGAATTAATTTAATTTAATTAAATTTTTATTTCAGCGACGGAAATTTCCGTCGCTGAAATAAAAATTAATTAAATTAAATTAATTTCAGCGGCGGAAATTTCGGTCGCTGAAATAAAAATTAAATTAAAAGAAATTAATTTCAGTGGCGGAATATTCCGTCGCTGATTTATTTTATTTTATTTTAATTTTTATTTTCAAATAAATATTCCGTCGCTGAATTAATTTATTTTAATTAAATTTTTATTTCAATGACGGAAATTTCCGTTGCTGGTTTATTTTATTTTAATTTAATTTTTATTTCAGCAACGGAATATTCCGTCGCTGAATTAATTAATTTTAATTTATTTTTTATTTCAGCGGCGGAATATTCCGTCGCTGATTTAATTTAATTTAATTTTAATTTTTATTTCAGCGGCGGAATATTCCGTCGCTAATAATTCAATAAATAAAAAAAATCCAAAATATCAAAAATAAATTTTTTTTTTTTCTATATTGAATAAATAGGTCATATTTTTTAGATATGTATATTTTTAGATATGTATATTTTTGATTTTCCTAGCATATTTACAATCGACTAAATTAAGGAGATTAAATTAAAGAGCATGTAATCAATTACTAGTTTCCCTAACACCGTGCAAGTATTAGGACTAGGATTTAAATTCCAAATCTCAAAATCGATAAAGGCTTTTGAAAAACTAAAACTTAATTAAATATTTAACTTTTGACAAATTGCACTCCTAGAATCGATAAAAAAATTGTGCCAATAGAAAAAGACTTGTGAAAATAGAAGTAGCGAAAATGAATGGCACCATATCACATCTCCCAAAATCAAAGCTCAAAATTAGAGAAACAAATCAAAATCAAAATGTTCAGCCGTCTTCCGAGCGGTAATTCAAGGGTGCGAGATAGCCATGGCTTCTTATTATTTCAACATGATTGGTAACAGGGTTAGCCGGCCGGAATTACGAGAGGGGCGATGGAGGTTGGAGTAGGGAAGAGCGGGGGTTGGAGGAAGAAATAGTGGAATGGGTTTGGCGGTGATTGATGGCGACGGCGGCGTATAGATCTGGGAAGGCGGAGGAAGGCGCCGGAAGTGGGGGAGGCGTATAGATCTGAGAAGAGGGGCGAGGAAGAGGCGGAGATGGAGATGGAGGCGAAGGAGACAGATTGAGAGAGAGAGATGGAAATGGAGGCGGATGGAGAGAGAGAGAGAGGTGGTAGTGGTGGCAGAGGGGACGGCGGCAGAGAGAGAAGGGAACTGGGTTTCGCCGGAAGTGGGGGAGGGGTTCGCCGGTGGACAGGAAGAGATGGAGTAGAGAGAGAAAGTGTGTGTGTGAGAGAGAGAGTGTGTGTGTGTCTGGGAAGAGTAAGTGTGTGTGTGTGTGTGAATATATATATATATATATATATATATATATATATATATAGAAGGATTAATTTATTTGTTAAAATGTGAGTAAGGAATTTGAACCATTGATTTAATATGAATGGATGGTTGAGATGGTGATCCAAGTGAAATAGTTTGTTAAAATGTGAGCCATTGGATTCAACTTAAATGTGTTAATATGAATGGATGGTTGAGATGGTGATCCAAGTGAAATAGTTTGTTAAAATGTGAGCCATTGGATTCAACTTAAATGTGTTATTATAAATGGCTTAGATGGAGATCCATGTGAACGATAATTACTTAATAATAAATAATAAATGATAATAATGATACTTAGTTTTTTTTTTGGAAAAATATTTAATTCATTTAAAATCTAATAAAATTATTTAATAATAATAATTGCATAATAAATTTAAATGCCTAGTACCACAATAATAATTAGTAATAACATAATAATAATTGATATAAAAAATAATTAATAATAATTTAAACTATAAAATAATATTATGCCTAATATCAATAATAATAATATTTATCTCTATTCAAATATTTTAGACTTTTACAACAAATGGAAGTTGAGTTACAAATATGTGCCATTATTTAGGATTTTAAGAATTTGTCCGATCTTGTGAAAATGGTATACGACTATCTCGTTTATTTTTTTTTTAACTTTTTTCTACATTCTAAATGACATTTAAAGTGTTTTTCATCTTTATGACCTTCCTCAAAATCCAAATGAAAATTGAGTTACAAATATGTGCCATTATTTAGAATTTTAAGGAATGTGTCCCGATCTTGTGAAAATGGTATACGGCTACCTCGTTTATTTTTTTTAATTTTTTTCTATATTCCAAATGACATTTAAAGTGTTTTTCATTTAGAATGTAGAAAAAAATTAAAAAAAAATAAACGAGGTAGCCGTATACCATTTTCACAAGATCGGGACACATAAAACCCTGAGAACCCTAAATAATGGCACATATTTGTAACTCAATTTCCATTTGGATTTTGAGGAAGGTCATAAAGATGAAAAACACTTTAAATGTCATTTAGAATGCATAAAAAAATTAAAAAAAAATAAACGAGGTAGCCGTATACCATTTTCACAAGATCGGGACACATAAAATCCTAAGAACCCTAAATAATGGCACATATTTGTAACTCAATTTCCATTTGGATTTTGAGGAAGGTCATAAAGATGAAAAACACTTTAAATGTCATTTAGAATGTAGAAAAAAATTAAAAAAAAATGAACGAGGTAGCCGTATACCATTTTCACAAGATCGGGACACATTCCTTAAAACCCTAAATAATGGCACATATTTGTAACTCAATTTCCATTTGGATTTTGAGGAAGGTCATAAAGATGAAAAACACTTTAAATGTCATTTAGAATGTAGAAAAAAATTAAAAAAAAATAAACGAGGTAGCCGTATACCATTTTCACAAGATCGGGACACATAAAATCCTAAGAACCCTAAATAATGGCACATATTTGTAACTCAATTTCCATTTGGATTTTGAGGAAGGTCATAAAGATGAAAAACACTTTAAATGTCATTTAGAATGTAGAAAAAAATTAAAAAAAAATGAACGAGGTAGCCGTATACCATTTTCACAAGATCGGGACACATTCCTTAAAACCCTAAATAATGGCACATATTTGTAACTCAATTTCCATTTGGATTTTGAGGAAGGTCATAGAGATGAAAAACACTTTAAATGTCATTTAGAATGTAGAAAAAAATTAAAAAAAATAAACGAGGTAGCCGTATACCATTTTCACAAGATCGGGACACATAAAATCCTAAGAACCCTAAATAATGGCACATATTTGTAACTCAATTTCCATTTGGATTTTGAGGAAGGTCATAAAGATGAAAAACACTTTAAATGTCATTTAGAATGTAGAAAAAAATTAAAAAAAAATGAACGAGGTAGCCGTATACCATTTTCACAAGATCGGGACACATAAAACCCTAAGAACCCTAAATAATGGCACATATTTGTAACTCAATTTCCATTTGGATTTTGAGGAAGGTCATAAGATGAAAAACACTTTAAATGTCATTTAGAATGTAGAAAAAAATTAAAAAAAAATAAACGAGGTAGCCGTATACCATTTTCACAAGATCGGGACACATAAAATCCTAAGAACCCTAAATAATGACACATATTTGTAACTCAATTTCCATTTGGATTTTGAGGAAGGTCAAAAGATGAAAAACACTTTAAATGTCATTTAGAATGTAGAAAAAAATTAAAAAAAAATGAACGAGGTAGCCGTATACCATTTTCACAAGATCGGGACACATAAAACCCTAAGAACCCTAAATAATGGCACATATTTGTAACTCAATTTCCATTTGGATTTTGAGGAAGGTCATAAAGATGAAAAACACTTTAAATGTCATTTAGAATGTAGAAAAAAATTAAAAAAATAAACGAGGTAGCCGTATACCATTTTCACAAGATCGGGACACATAAAATCCTAAGAACCCTAAATAATGACACATATTTGTAACTCAATTTCCATTTGGATTTTGAGGAAGGTCAAAAGATGAAAAACACTTTAAATGTCATTTAGAATGTAGAAAAAAATTTAAAAAAAATAAACGAGGTAGCCGTATACCATTTTCACAAGATCGGGACACATTCCTTAAAACCCTAAATAATGGCACATATTTGTAACTCAATTTCCATTTGGATTTTGAGGAAGGTCATAAAGATGAAAAACACTTTAAATGTCATTTAGAATGTAGAAAAAAATTAAAAAAAAATGAACGAGGTAGCCGTATACCATTTTCACAAGATCGGAACACATAAAACCCTAAGAACCCTAAATAATGGCACATATTTGTAACTCAATTTCCATTTGGATTTTGAGGAAGGTCATAAAGATGAAAAACACTTTAAATGTCATTTAGAATGTAGAAAAAAATTAAAAAAAAATGAACGAGGTAGCCGTATACCATTTTCACAAGATCGGGACACATAAAATCCTAAGAACCCTAAATAATGGCACATATTTGTAACTCAATTTCCATTTGGATTTTGAGGAAGGTCAAAAGATGAAAAACACTTTAAATGTCATTTAGAATGTAGAAAAAAATTAAAAAAAAATGAACGAGGTAGCCGTATACCATTTTCACAAGATCGGGACACATAAAACCCTAAGAACCCTAAATAATGGCACATATTTGTAACTCAATTTCCATTTGGATTTTGAGGAAGGTCATAAAGATGAAAAACACTTTAAATGTCATTTAGAATGTATAAAAAAATTAAAAAAAAATGAACGAGGTAGCCGTATACCATTTTCACAAGATCGGGACACAAAATCCTAAGAACCCTAAATAATGGCACATATTTGTAACTCAATTTCCATTTGGATTTTGAGAAAGGTCAAAAGATGAAAAACACTTTAAATGTCATTTAGAATGTAGAAAAAAATTTAAAAAAAATAAACGAGGTAGCCGTATACCATTTTCACAAGATCGGGACACATTCCTAAAAACCCTAAATAATGGCACATATTTGTAACTCAATTTCCATTTGGATTTTGAGGAAGGTCATAAAGATGAAAAACACTTTAAATATCATTTAGAATGTAGAAAAAAATTAAAAAAAATGAACGAGGTAGCCGTATACCATTTTCACAAGATCGGGACACATAAAACCCTAAGAACCCTAAATAATGGCACATATTTGTAACTCAATTTCCATTTGGATTTTGAGGAAGGTCATAAAGATGAAAAACACTTTAAATGTCATTTAGAATGTAGAAAAAAATTAAAAAAATGAACGAGGTAGCCGTATACCATTTTCACAAGATCGGGACACATAAAACCCTAAGAACCCTAAATAATGGCACATATTTGTAACTCAATTTCCATTTGGATTTTGAGGAAGGTCATAAAGATGAAAAACACTTTAAATGTCATTTAGAATGTAGAAAAAAATTAAAAAAAATGAACGAGGTAGCCGTATACCATTTTCACAAGATCGGGACACATAAAATCCTAAGAACCCTAAATAATGGCACATATTTGTAACTCAATTTCCATTTGGATTTTGAGGAAGGTCAAAAGATGAAAAACACTTTAAATGTCATTTAGAATGTAGAAAAAAATTAAAAAAAAATGAACGAGGTAGCCGTATACCATTTTCACAAGATCGGGACACATAAAACCCTAAGAACCCTAAATAATGGCACATATTTGTAACTCAATTTCCATTTGGATTTTGAGGAATGTCATAAAGATGAAAAACACTTTAAATGTCATTTAGAATGTAGAAAAAAATTAAAAAAAAATGAACGAGGTAGCCGTATACCATTTTCACAAGATCGGGACACATAAAATCCTAAGAACCCTAAATAATGGCACATATTTGTAACTCAATTTCCATTTGGATTTTGAGGAAGGTCAAAAGATGAAAAACACTTTAAATGTCATTTAGAATGTAGAAAAAAATTTAAAAAAAAATAAACGAGGTAGCCGTATACCATTTTCACAAGATCGGGACACATTCCTTAAAACCCTAAATAATGGCACATATTTGTAACTCAATTTCCATTTGGATTTTGAGGAAGGTCATAAAGATGAAAAACACTTTAAATGTCATTTAGAATTTAGAAAAAAATTAAAAAAAAATGAACGAGGTAGCCGTATACCATTTTCACAAGATCGGAACACATAAAACCCTAAGAACCCTAAATAATGGCACATATTTGTAACTCAATTTCCATTTGGATTTTGAGGAAGGTCATAAAGATGAAAAACACTTTAAATGTCATTTAGAATGTAGAAAAAAATTAAAAAAAAATGAACGAGGTAGCCGTATACCATTTTCACAAGATCGGGACACATAAAATCCTAAGAACCCTAAATAATGGCACATATTTGTAACTCAATTTCCATTTGGATTTTGAGGAAGGTCAAAAGATGAAAAACACTTTAAATGTCATTTAGAATGTAGAAAAAAATTAAAAAAATGAACGAGGTAGCCGTATACCATTTTCACAAGATCGGGACACATAAAACCCTAAGAACCCTAAATAATGGCACATATTTGTAACTCAATTTCCATTTGGATTTTGAGGAAGGTCATAAAGATGAAAAACACTTTAAATGTCATTTAGAATGTATAAAAAAATTAAAAAAAAATGAACGAGGTAGCCGTATACCATTTTCACAAGATCGGGACACAAAATCCTAAGAACCCTAAATAATGGCACATATTTGTAACTCAATTTCCATTTGGATTTTGAGAAAGGTCAAAAGATGAAAAACACTTTAAATGTCATTTAGAATGTAGAAAAAAATTAAAAAAATAAACGAGGTAGCCGTATACCATTTTCACAAGATCGGGACACATTCCTAAAAACCCTAAATAATGGCACATATTTGTAACTCAATTTCCATTTGGATTTTGAGGAAGGTCATAAAGATGAAAAACACTTTAAATATCATTTAGAATGTAGAAAAAAATTAAAAAAATGAACGAGGTAGCCGTATACCATTTTCACAAGATCGGGACACATAAAACCCTAAGAACCCTAAATAATGGCACATATTTGTAACTCAATTTCCATTTGGATTTTGAGGAAGGTCATAAAGATGAAAAACACTTTAAATGTCATTTAGAATGTAGAAAAAAATTAAAAAAAAATGAACGAGGTAGCCGTATACCATTTTCACAAGATCGGGACACATAAAACCCTAAGAACCACTAAATAATGGCACATATTTGTAACTCAATTTCCATTTGGATTTTGAGGAAGGTCATAAAGATGAAAAACACTTTAAATGTCATTTAGAATGTAGAAAAAAATTAAAAAAATGAACGAGGTAGCCGTATACCATTTTCACAAGATCGGGACACATAAAATCCTAAGAACCCTAAATAATGGCACATATTTGTAACTCAATTTCCATTTGGATTTTGAGGAAGGTCAAAAGATGAAAAACACTTTAAATGTCATTTAGAATGTAGAAAAAAATTAAAAAAAAAATGAACGAGGTAGCCGTATACCATTTTCACAAGATCGGGACACATAAAACCCTAAGAACCCTAAATAATGGCACATATTTGTAACTCAATTTCCATTTGGATTTTGAGGAATGTCATAAAGATGAAAAACACTTTAAATGTCATTTAGAATGTAGAAAAAAATTAAAAAAAAATGAACGAGGTAGCCGTATACCATTTTCACAAGATCGGGACACATAAAATCCTAAGAACCCTAAATAATGGCACATATTTGTAACTCAATTTCCATTTGGATTTTGAGGAAGGTCAAAAGATGAAAAACACTTTAAATGTCATTTAGAATGTAGAAAAAAATTTAAAAAAAATAAACGAGGTAGCCGTATACCATTTTCACAAGATCGGGACACATTCCTTAAAACCCTAAATAATGGCACATATTTGTAACTCAATTTCCATTTGGATTTTGAGGAAGGTCATAAAGATGAAAAACACTTTAAATGTCATTTAGAATTTAGAAAAAAATTAAAAAAAAATGAACGAGGTAGCCGTATACCATTTTCACAAGATCGGGACACATAAAACCCTAAGAACCTTAAATAATGGCACATATTTGTAACTCAATTTCCATTTGGATTTTGAGGAAGGTCATAAAGATGAAAAACACTTTAAATGTCATTTAGAATGTAGAAAAAAATTAAAAAAAAATGAACGAGGTAGCCGTATACCATTTTCACAAGATCGGGACACAAAATCCTAAGAACCCTAAATAATGGCACATATTTGTAACTCAATTTCCATTTGGATTTTGAGGAAGGTCAAAAGATGAAAAACACTTTAAATTTCATTTAGAATGTAGAAAAAAATTTAAAAAAAATAAACGAGGTAGCCGTATACCATTTTCACAAGATCGGGACACATTCCTTAAAACCCTAAATAATGGCACATATTTGTAACTCAATTTCCATTTGGATTTTGAGGAAGGTCATAAAGATGAAAAACACTTTAAATGTCATTTAGAATTTAGAAAAAAATTAAAAAAAAATGAACGAGGTAGCCGTATACCATTTTCACAAGATCGGGACACATAAAACCCTAAGAACCTTAAATAATGGCACATATTTGTAACTCAATTTCCATTTGGATTTTGAGGAAGGTCATAAAGATGAAAAACACTTTAAATGTCATTTAGAATGTAGAAAAAAATTAAAAAAAAATGAACGAGGTAGCCGTATACCATTTTCACAAGATCGGGACACATAAAATCCTAAGAACCCTAAATAATGGCACATATTTGTAACTCAATTTCCATTTGGATTTTGAGGAAGGTCAAAAGATGAAAAACACTTTAAATGTCATTTAGAATGTAGAAAAAAATTAAAAAAATGAACGAGGTAGCCGTATACCATTTTCACAAGATCGGGACACATAAAACCCTAAGAACCCTAAATAATGGCACATATTTGTAACTCAATTTCCATTTGGATTTTGAGGAAGGTCATAAAGATGAAAAACACTTTAAATGTCATTTAGAATGTAGAAAAAAATTAAAAAAAAATGAACGAGGTAGCCGTATACCATTTTCACAAGATCGGGACACATAAAATCCTAAGAACCCTAAATAATGGCACATATTTGTAACTCAATTTCCATTTGGATTTTGAGGAAGGTCAAAAGATGAAAAACACTTTAAATGTCATTTAGAATGTAGAAAAAAATTAAAAAAAAAATGAACGAGGTAGCCGTATACCATTTTCACAAGATCGGGACACATAAAACCCTAAGAACCCTAAATAATGGCACATATTTGTAACTCAATTTCCATTTGGATTTTGAGGAAGGTCATAAAGATGAAAAACACTTTAAATGTCATTTAGAATGTAGAAAAAAATTAAAAAAATGAACGAGGTAGCCGTATACCATTTTCACAAGATCGGGACACATAAAATCCTAAGAACCCTAAATAATGGCACATATTTGTAACTCAATTTCCATTTGGATTTTGAGGAAGGTCAAAAGATGAAAAACACTTTAAATGTCATTTAGAATGTAGAAAAAAATATAAAAAAAATAAACGAGGTAGCCGTATACCATTTTCACAAGATCGGGACACATTCCTTAAAACCCTAAATAATGGCACATATTTGTAACTCAATTTCCATTTGGATTTTGAGGAAGGTCATAAAGATGAAAAACACTTTAAATATCATTTAGAATGTAGAAAAAAATTAAAAAAAAATGAACGAGGTAGCCGTATACCATTTTCACAAGATCGGGACACATAAAACCCTAAGAACCCTAAATAATGGCACATATTTGTAACTCAATTTCCATTTGGATTTTGAGGAAGGTCATAAAGATGAAAAACACTTTAAATGTCATTTAGAATGTAGAAAAAAATTAAAAAAAAATGAACGAGGTAGCCGTATACCATTTTCACAAGATCGGGACACATAAAACCCTAAGAACCCTAAATAATGGCACATATTTGTAACTCAATTTCCATTTGGATTTTGAGGAAGGTCATAAAGATGAAAAACACTTTAAATGTCATTTAGAATGTATAAAAAAATTAAAAAAAATAAACGAGGTAGCCGTATACCATTTTCACAAGATCGGGACACATAAAACCCTAAGAACCCTAAATAATGGCACATATTTGTAACTCAATTTCCATTTGGATTTTGAGAAAGGTCATAAAGATGAAAAACACTTTAAATGTCATTTAGAATGTATAAAAAAATAAAAAACAAATAAACGAGGTAGCCGTATACCATTTTCACAAGATCGGGACACATAAAACCCTAAGAACCCTAAATAATGGCACATATTTGTAACTCAATTTCCATTTGGATTTTGAGGAAAGTCATAAATATTAAAAACACTTTAAATGTCATTTAGAATGTATAAAAAAATACAAAAAAAATAAACGAGGTAGCCGTATACCATTTTCACAAGATCGGGACACATTCCTTAAAACCCAAAATAAACGAGGTAGCCTATATTTATTTTTTAATTTTTTTAAAATTTTTTATTGACTAGAAAATAATATTTTAGCCTTTGTTAATTAGTGGTTTTTTTTAGAAAAAGTTATATAAAAAAAGATAGAAAAAAAACTAAACAAATGAAAGTATATAGAAGAAAAGTCAATAGAGGGACGGACTACCCTATATTTATTTTTTGATTTTTTTAAATTTTTTACTGACTAGAAAATAATATTTTAGCCTTTGTTAATTAGTGGTTTTTTTAGAAAAAGTTATATAAAAAAAGATAGAAAAAAAACTAAACAAGTGAAGGTATATAGAAGAAAAGTCAAAAGAGGGACGGACTACCCTATATTTATTTTTTAATTTTTTTTAAATTTTTTATTGACTAGAAAATAATATTTTAGAATTTGTTAATTAGTGGTTTTTTTTAGAAAAAGTTATATAAAAAAAGATAGAAAAAAAACTAAACAAATGAAGGTATATAGAAGAAAAGTCAAAAGAGGGACGGACTACCTTATATTTATTTTTTAATTTTTTTAAAATTTTTTATTGACTAGAAAATAATATTTTAGCCTTTGTTAATTAGTGGTTTTTTTTAGAAAAAGTTATAGAAAAAAAGATAGAAAAAAAACTAAACAAATGAAGGTATATAGAAGAAAAGTCAAAAGAGGGACGGACTACCCTATATTTATTTTTTAATTTTTTTAAATTTTTTATTGACTAGAAAATAATATTTTAGCCTTTGTTAATTAGTGGTTTTTTTAAGAAAAAGTTATAGAAAAAAAGATAGAAAAAAAACTAAATAAATGAAAGTATATAGAAGAAAAGTCAAAAGAGGGACGGACTACCCTATATTTATTTTTTAATTTTTTTGAATTTTTTTACTGACTAGAAAATAATATTTTAGCCTTTGTTAATTAGTGGTTTTTTTTAGAAAAAGTTATATAAAAAAGATAGAAAAAAACTAAACAAATGAAGGTATATAGAAGAAAAGTCAAAAGAGGGACGGACTACCTTATATTTATTTTTTAATTTTTTTAAAATTTTTTATTGACTAGAAAATAATATTTTAGCCTTTGTTAATTAGTGGTTTTTTTTAGAAAAAGTTATAGAAAAAAGATAGAAAAAAAACTAAATAAATGAAAGTATATAGAAGAAAAGTCAAAAGAGGGACGAACTACCCTATATTTATTTTTTAATTTTTTTTAAATTTTTTATTGACTAGAAAATAATATTTTAGCCTTTGTTAATTAGTGTTTTTTTTTAGAAAAAGTTATAGAAAAAAAGATAGAAAAAAAACTAAACAAATGAAAGTATATAGAAGAAAAATTAAAATTATCAGCGACGGAATTATTCCGTCGCTGATAATCTATTTTTTTTTAAAAAAAAATTATCAGCGACGGAATAATTCCGTCGCTGATAATTATCAGCGACGGAATTATTCCGTCGCTGATAATCTAATTTTTTTTTAAAATAAAATAAATTATCAGCGACGGAATTATTCCGTCGATGAAAAATTAAAAAAAAAATCAAATAATAAAATAAAATATCAGCGACGGAATAATTCCGTCGCTGATAACTTAAAAAAAATTCAAAATAAATAAATTATCAGCGACGGAATAATTCCGTCGCTGATATTTTATTTAGCGACGGAATTAAATTCCGCCGCTGAAATTCCGTCGCTAAAACGAATATTCGTCGAATATTCGTTTTTAGCGACGGAATTCAGCGGCGGAATTTAATTCCGTCGGTAAATTTGGCGCCAAATTTATTCCGTCGCTAAAGCATAATTTCCGTCGCTAAATAGCGACGGAATGATTCCGTCGCTGTTGATTCCGTCGCTAAAACATCAGTTTCTGGTAGTGTACGTTGTTTAGATACGAAATTGTAAAGTGATGAATGTTTATATTAATATGTGGTAACATGAATTTTCCAAAGGAGATCTTGTTATTGACTAAATATTTGCATTCATGGGGTAATAATTGAATAAACGTTTGGTCATTTTGAATACTTTGAACCATCCCAAAGGAAGGCGGGTATTTAAAATGAGTTGTTTATATTCTTAATTATATGCTTACCAATTTCATTCATTTTTAAACAATATTGTCGCCAAAGTGATTTACGTTGTTTAGATACGAAATTGTAAAGTGATGAATGTTTATATTAATATGTGGTAACATGAATTTCCCAAAGGAGATCTTGTTATTGACTAAATATTTGCATTCATGGGGTAATAATTGAATAAACGTTTGGTCATTTTGAATACTTTGAACCATCCCAAAGGAAGGCGGGTATTTAAAATGAGCTGTTTATATATTCTTTATTGTCGGGTAACAAATACTTTAAATGTTAGGACATTTTCAATACTTGAACCGGCCCAAAGGAAGGCAAGTATTTGAAATGTGTTGTTTAAAGTCATTTATTACCCTAAGATAATTTAAATTATGAGTCAATTCGCAATCCAAAGATTAGTTTTGATGTCATGTTAATTATCTTTTTGATGGGATTCATTGATATAGTTAATCACTTTATTCATTGTGTAGTTTCTTATACATGTTTTTTTATTCATTCTTCGTTCTTACCCAACAGATTTGATAAACGCTTCATCTATTACTATTGCTATGAACAATGTTCCGATACTTAATGGGACTAACTTTAAAACTTGGAAAAATAATATAACAATGATCTTAGGCTGTATGGACATCGATCACGCATTAGGGGAACCAAGTCCCGATGCACTTACTAAAGGAAATACCGTTATAGAACTGAAAAATGTTGAGCAATTGGAACGGTCCAATCGCGTGAGTCTAATGATCATGGAAAATGCAGTTTCGAAGACAGTTTTGGACAATGTCTCTGAGATCGAAAATGTTGAGTTTTTTCTTGAATTATTGTGGAAACTTGTTTCCATACGGTACAAGGGTAACGAAAATCTTCGGGGGTACATTATTGAATTATTTCATCTTTCGATCAAAATTAAGGCACTTAAGTTAGAGATTTCGGAAGATTTGCTCGAGCACTTAGTTTTTATCTATCTTCCTCCTCAATTTGGTCATTTTGAGGTGACCTATAAATGTCAAAAGTACAAGTGAAATATTAATGGATTACTTTCACATATGACACAAGAGGAAGATAGGATGAAATATCTTAAATTAGAAAGTACTCACTTAGCATTTACTTCTTCTCGTAGGATTAAGAGAAGAGGGAAGGAAATTACGGTTGCAAGTAAGAAGCATAAGGGATCATTTAATGATCATAAAGTCAAGAAATGCTTCTTTTGCAAGGACCTTACTCGCATGAAGAACGACTACCATAAGTATCGCAAATGGCGAATCAAGAATGGTACGTCATTTGGTCTTGTTTGTACTAAGGTAAATTTGGTTTCAATTCCTTAATATACATGGTGGTTGTATTCTGGTGCAACAACTCACATTAGTTCATGTATGCAGGGTTGCGTGAATTACCAAATCCCTAGTGAAGATGAGAAATACATCTATATGGGTGCTGGAAATCCGGTTGAAGTTATAGGCATAGAAACTTTTAGATTAATGTTAAGTACTGGCTATTATTTTGTATTAAATAATACATTCATTGTATCGTCCTTTAGATGAAATTTAATATCTATCAGAGTTTTGGACAAGGAAGGTTACTCTTGTTCTTTTGATAATAATAAATGTGATCTTTATTTTAAATTCCAAGCTTGTCGGTACTAGTACTTTGTCATATATCGATAATCTTTATTTACTTGACACAGTCAAGAAAATAAATGAGTCCCATAATAATGAAACCAAAACTAAAGGCACTAAGCAAAAGTTATCAAGTGAAAATTCTTGTATTCTATGGCATAGGCATTTGGGCATATCTCCAAAGGGAGAATTGATAAAGCTTATGTCGGAGAAAATCCTAAAACAACTTGATACTCCGGATAAAAACTTTTGCATTTAGTGTCTTAAAGAAAAAATTATAAACATTAAAGGAAATAAGATCTTTGAGAGTATCAAATGTCTTGAAACCAATTCATACGGATATTTGTGGACCATTCACTACCCCTTCATGGAATGGTCAACAATATATCATTACGTTCATGAATGATTACTCTCGTTATGGATACATTATATTCTTCATGTAAAGTCTCAATCATTGGACGTTTTCAAGTCTTTTAAGGCATAAGAATGACTATTAAGAACTTTAAATCCGATCATGGTGGTGAAAACTACGGACGGTATAACGTATTGGGTGAATAACGTCATGGTCCTTTATACTCGCTATCTTGAAGAGTGCGTGCTCCTGTTCCCGGCGCTCGTTTGGTCCATATTCCCGAGACGGAGGCAGTTCAAGTGTCCGGGTGGTCTTTATCTCATTCAGAATCCGAGATGTATGGTGCAGAGAATGTGTTGGCTAGCCAGTCTGGAGGTTCCCCTGCTATGGTTCAGCTGGGTATGAATGATTTGTCTGTGGAAGAATTGAGGGTTACTCTTGAGGCCGCCTTGGTTCGTGAGCGTGAGGCTCAATTGCTCGCCCAAGATGCTAGGGCTCGAGAAGAGGAAGCACATGCTAGGTTTGTGGAAGCAATGCGTGTCCGAGGAATTGCCATCATTCGTCGTGAAGATGGGTCTTATGAGGAGATCACCGATGCTAATGATACCGATTTAGGGGCCGGGAATGTTTCTCTCCCTCTTCAGCCCACCTATAACACTACACCTTCTCCCGCTTATCAAACGAATGGGATGAAAGAAATGAATGTGAATTAACAAGGCAGGACTCCTTCTCCAATGTATCAGCCCATCCAAACTCAGGTTCAGGGTGCACAGTTCAATCACACTCAGAGTCAGGGACTACAGTTGAACTCTCAGGGTGGTTTTGGTGGACCACGACCAAACTTTTATAATCTAACATCTTCCCCTATGCCTCCAACTAAGTTTGGATTGCAGTTTCCAAGTGGTTATCAACCTCAGTTTCAGCAAAACTCTCAGGGTTTTTGGATTCCAAGCTCTCAGCAGCAAGGCAACTTTCAGTATGGTCAATTCCAGGGTCCTCGAGTACAGGATGGTTCTCAGTATCAGTTCTCTGGCAGCCAGTTTAATCGTGAAGGATTCTCCAAGTTCCTTTTAATCAGTCCCAATTTCTGGGTTTTGGTTCAGTTCAGTATCCGGGGTTAGTTTCGTATGCGACTGCTAGTACTTCATTTCAAGGTCCTTCAGTCCAGAATGCTCAGTTTCCTAGCTCGATCGGCCCGTTTGATAGAAGCCTGAATGTTCCAAGTACTTTTGGTTTGCCATCAACTGCTTTGCCAACAATGCATGCTTTTGAGAATTCTCTCTTCCAGTCGGCCAGCTCTGTGCCTTCCTCGACTATGTCTCCCACTATCCCTCAGCTTTCTAATGTCACTCCAGAAGTCGCCATTTTGCTTGAACAAATGAAAGTGATGCAACGGCAAATTGATAAACCGACTGTGGGATCAAGTGGACTTAGAGTGGTTGATCCGGGACAAGTGAAAGCTCTTCCCCACAAGTTTAAGATGCCGAAGATGGAGTTTGATGGGACAGCATGTCCAAAGACCCATGTAGACACTTATGTGATGACTATGGGAGCGATGGGTTGTACTCCCGAATTTATGGATTTGCATTTTCATCTTACTCTCAAAGGTCCTGCCTTAACTTGGTTTCTCGCCCTCAAACAGGATAATCGTTCTACCTGGAATCAAATTACTGAGGCCTTTCTTGAAAGGTACCGTGGAAACCTTGAGTCGCGTACAACTAGGGATGATTTAAATGGTACAATTCAGAAACATGATGAATCAATCACCGAGTTCTACAAAAGGTGGAATGCTAAGCTGAATGAGTTGTCTGAGCCAATCCCGTTGCAGGATCAAAAAGACATCTTTCTCTCGTGTGTGAAGCCGGTTCTTTGTGAAGCTATTGGAAATGGTTGGTACCCCGATTTAAGGGAGATGGTAGGCATGGGGGCTCGTAGTGAGAATCGACTCTTTAATCTTACTCCAAGTACTAATGCCAACAGTTGTGGTGGTGGTTATCGCTATAGATTAGCAAACCCAATCTCATTTTCGACAAATCCAACTCCCATGGCCTCGAAAGGAAAAGAAACTGTCAAGGATAACAGTGTGAACAACCTTCAGGGAGGAGGCAATATTGAGCCGAATAGGGGGAAGTTTCAACTGACGCGCCTCGAACCGGGGACCTACTTGGCCCACGTCGGGACACGCTCCGAAGATGCCTTTTTAAAAAAAAATTTCTGAAATGTCTTTTCTAAAAGTTATCACTTTAAAACTTGTTTAAAATTTTAGAAACTTTCCTAACTTGCTATTATAAGAAAGATCATTCACTCTAAAACCAAACTCAACTCACGCCACTTCCAACCCATTTACAAACCAATACACAACTTATTTACAAACCAAGGAACATAGTTCCCAAATTGAAAAATATTTACAACTATTTCAAAAGTTACAAAAGAAGGACAACAAGATACGGTTTTGGAATACTACCCAAGGTCATACATTTATATAATGTAACCTTATAAAATACCTTTTACAAAACAATCCCCACTAGGCGCCCTCTTGGTACTCCACGTGACCTAGCCCCTGGCTCGGCTCTATCTATGAAAGCAATAAAAGGACGGGGTGAGAAAAATCACAGCAAGTTATTATATATGCAACAATATGCCATGCAATCACATTATGAAAGCATATAACAATCAATCATCATATGTATATCACATTCTTATCACATGAAGAAAGATATATATATATACATATAATTCATAAATACATGATGGAACACTTAGAAGGATACTGAGCCAAGGTTTAATTCCAAATGGATATAACAATAGCAAATGGATATCCCAATCTGAGCAGCATCAACAGATGAAGAAGCGGTCCCGGAACCCAATCACAATAACAACAAACGGGTGAAAATGACACAAAGTCATACCCCGAAGTGAAACTAGAGCCTCACCCTTAAAGGGCCGAGCTAGTACACTACCCAAACCATGATCAATGGAAGGGAAAAAGGGAACCAGCGTATGGATCATAATGAACTCGGCTCGGGTGCCATTATAATCCCATACCACTGCCCAAACAATCAAGTACCAACTGGACTTTAAACATAAGCACAGTACAACCTACTTGCTTATAACAAACAATGATTCCAAAGTAGGGAATCATACTAATATAGCATATCCAAATGATAGCAAGTATAAATCACAAGTAGCACTAAGGCTAAACCATCCTTGAACCAATTCTATCAACTTAGGATTCCAAAGTAGGGAACCCTGATCACACATCATGAAGATGTCGAACCAATGTAAAAAGTGAAACACATAAGGTATACACACATATACTAACCATTCAAGGATGTAACTTCAAACATACGAGGAATTTAAACAAGTTAGGTTCAATGGTGCCAACCTACTTTAACCTTATATTTAAACATCTTCAAATGATCACAATTGAAATATTAATATCTCCTTTTGTTGTTCATACATTGTACTTTAATTATTGTGTTCCATTAGTTGAAAGATAAGTGATAAACTTGAACTTGTAGAGCTTTAAAAACAAGTGTACAAAACTGGCCAGGGCACGACTCGTGCCCCTTATTGGTACAGCCAGAACCTGTCGTCCTCTATGGAACGACTCGTCCCCTATGCATGGCACGACTCGTGCCACAAGGCACGACTCGTGCCCTTTTACCAGAATTCAGAACAGAGCTGCAATACTTCAGCAAGTTCAAACACAATTGGTATATACTCCTTTCCTCTGTTTATTGAACCACAAAATAAGTACCAAACCTCAACACCATTCATACCAAACCAATTCAATACACCCAAAACATTTTCCACTTGGCCCAAAGCCATTTTCTTCCATTTCCAACTTTCATAATTTAATTCAAGAATCACCTTTTACCACTTAACAACAACAATATTAACCTCTACTCTACATGCACCTATAATTCAAGAAAATATAATAATTTTTCATTTTACTCTCAAGAAGATTTATTCAATAAACATGCAACCTTTATAATTTCATCCTTTTAACTTGAAATGTCCAATGAACATAAATTGAAGAAAATTTATATTTACTCTTTCACTTCAAAACCTTTATTTTACTTACCCTTTTCCTCCACTTAATCCAACCAAGCCAAAAACCCATTTTCCAACTTAAGAAAATTATCCAATTTTTTCATTCAACAAGTAAACAACAATAACAACAATTTTAACACTAAATGAGCATGCTTGGAAGTAAAATATAATAACTTACTTGAAATAAATTTAAAAACTTGAAACTTTAATTGGATAGATTTGCTCTCCTTCTTCTCCCGAACACAACGAAACAAACGGATCGTCGATTGGATTTTTATTGAATAATTTGGGGATTTTTAAAATGGGAATTAAGCTTGGTCCTTTTCTTTCTCCATGGAAATAATTGGGAAAGGGTTTTTGGAAGATAATGAAGCTTCTTCAATTATTAATAGAGATAACCATAACACATTTACACTAAAGCTCCTCCAACCTATTACACACTTTACACATTGAATCCTTTAGTTCTAATACTTATACTTAAGCACCTCAAGCATTATAATGAAATGTTTAATTAATTTTCCAATATTATATTTTCACTCCTTTCTCCTAATATTTCCATTTACACATTAATTACTTATTTTTATTTTATTCATATATTTAAAATAGTATAAGTTAGAAAATACTAACTAACATATAATTGTTATTAATCAAATACAATACATATACTTAATTGAAATGTACTCCAAATATATCTACCTAAGCATCTCAAATAATTTATTAAATATTAACACTAACAGATAATACTCATAAATATAATGCCTAGGTTTAGGGTCGTGACATCAACCCCACCAGCCAAGGAAGTATGATGACTTGGGAATGACTACTGAAGAGGCGTTTAATGGTTTGATTAAGACTGAGATGATCAAGCCCCTTGATAATTACAGCCCTGCTAATCCCAATCCCAATCTGGATAAGAGCAAGTACTGCTGCTACCATCAATATCCTGGCCATACCACCAATGACTGTACCCCTCTGAAGATGCTCATTCAAAAGCTTGTCGATGAGGGTAATATTGAGAAGGCTTCTCGCCCCAACGTTGTTACCAATCCTCTTCCGTGATATCAGCAGGATCCAAGGGACTCCTCCCATCCGAAGTTGATACAGTCAATCAGTCTTCGTAGGGTCTAGATTGTCTTTCATTTCATTAATGAGTGTCCCTTTTGGGTATCGAGTCTGTTGTGTCTGTGGTTATTGTCCTTTCAGTAATAAAAGTCCTTGTTTCTTTTCTTGCTAGACTTGAGACATTACTTGCGCACCCACATTACACTTAAATGAAATGGTTTTATTCTATATGATCACTTGTGCTGCTCAACCGCTAATTCATTGAAATGATTAATATTTAAATTAATCGGAGTGAGAAAATCAACTGATATCCTTCTCAAGTTGGGGCTAATCAATCCCCTATTTCGCATCTCATATGCTCACATCTCTTACATCATACACAACATTTCGTTGATCAAGAATTTGCATTAATCTTTCACAATTAATTTTAAGCAAGCAATGAAGACTTAATTTCATTTAGGTCATCCGGTAGGAATTGCAGTTGATGCCTTTCACCATAGGAAAGCCATTACCTTACGCTCACCAAACAATATCCTTTCATTTCAAGATCGACATACTTTGAAGCCCTATTTAGCCATCTCCAGAAGAAAAAGGGGACTATCCTAGAGGCTCCCATGACTCAAAGGAAAATTGACCGCCTCCAAATCAAGAATGGCTGAATGCAATGATCCACACTGGGGGCTAGCAGAGTTTCTCTAAAAAAAAAAGGCCTCGTCCCTAGTGATTCTCTCAAAACAAAAATGGATCTAGCTGTTTACTTAAAGGGAGTCTCAAAGCCATGATGAGGAAACATGGATTTCCCCTCACCAACACCTTCCAACCAATTCCAGCCATCCTTTCACTTTCAGAGGATACTCCCATTACCTTGATTAATCCCAAGCCATCCTCTCACTTTTAGAGGGTACTCCCAAAGCCAAATCTGGATTCTCATTCTTAGAGACATTGAAGATGCAATCACAATCTCCTCGCCATAGAAATTCTAAACACATCCTTGAAAGCCAACCTCTCATCTTTAGAGGTTTAGTCAGCAAAAAGCCCAGCCGACCTCTCACCTTAAGATGTCATGATGCAAACAATGTCCCAAATCACCTGATTGCCGATCAAAGCCTTGAAACCAAGCTACAGTTCCTATCAGATAGCAGTCTGATCCCAATTTCATCAAGATCTAAATCAAATTAATGCTTTATTGCTTGCTTAAGTTGGAATCAAATCCACCATAGTTCAAGACCATCAATCAGAAATTATGCAAATTCAATTCATTTGACATTTCATGTGAGCATATTTCATTTCTTCTCCACAAACACTTTCCATGAATGCCTTACTGGGGCTTCGCATCCGTGTCTTTCGGTGACACTCCAAGGAGACATGTTCTTCAATTCTCCAATTCTCAAAAAAATCCTCAAAATCCTCAAAGGTCCTCAAAAGCTCGAATCTTCACATTCCTTCTCTTTTCAATCGGGATAAGCCCGAACTACGGCGACCTGAGCTCCTCACAATGAGGGGAACATAGGCAACCAGAAATGGTCCGGTCATAAACACTTTCAAATCCCAGAAAATTCGGTCTCATCAATGACCTTTTTTTCCTATACACAGACTCTCTTCACAATTCACCAAATTTGATTCTTGATATCAGTTGGTTTTCTCCTCATGATTAATCAAAATATTTGTTCATATCAAGATTAGTGGTTGAATAATCCGAACATCAATAAAGGGTTTTAAGCAGTCTTGTGATCATCATGAATAAAATAAGTTTTCAAATGTCTTGACAAGTTTTCTTTTTCTACATCATAGGAAAATAGAGCCAAACACTGTCTTTCTGTCAGCAGGGGCTTCCATACACTTTTCCACACCTTGTTATTCTTATACTCTCTCAAAAGAGTCAAGCCCAAAGCGAGTTTGTTACACAAAATCGGATTTCGTTCCCACTTTCTGAAAGATATGCCTCTGCATGTACATATTCCTGAGTCTTTTCCAATGACTGATTGACTAAAGTTTGAAAGATGGGTGCCTCCTTGGCCACATGATGATTCTGTCTGCAATAGGGCTGCATTGGATCTCTTCAAGCTGGGGCTTTGCTAAGCTGTTCTCTCAGGCTCTCCCGTATCAGTATTTTTGCCAGGACATTCTCTGCATTCACTCTGCTACTTGCCGCTTCAGGCGCGCGACACTCTTTGTTCTTATCAGCCAGCAATCACCTGCTGCAATCTGTACTATCAGGGCACGCCCCGACTGGCCTAGGCTGCACCGTATCATCCATCACCCATACACTTCTCAAATACATGGGAGAGGGTTCACAACCCATACATCATCATACATACACACATGCATCCCATATACAATCCATCATTTGCTATATACATACAATCACTACTACAAAATCCTCACTTCATTTTCATCCTCGATTGAAATGGACTCGTGCAATAAAGTTTAACATGCATAAAAATAACAACAATTGAGTTCAAATTCATGCAAAGTGCCTAGAGTGTTGTGTTTTTCCTTCACAAGGTACAATAATCAAATGATCATAATGTGATCATAGGAACTGCTCCTCAAATCAAAATCTGGACAAAGAATTCAAATCCTGTAGGTGGCATATTCTGCCTTTATCTTCTTCATCTGTCTCATCTTCTTTAGACTTATCAGCATCATCTGAAAGAGCCTTAGCTGCCTCAGTCTCCAAGCAATGCTCATCAAATCATCAACAAAGTCCGTTTTGCACGGAAAATCATCAGCAAAGTCCGTTTTGCACGAAAAATCATCAACAAAGTCCATTTTGCACGGCAAATCAACTGCAAAGTTCGTATTCTACCAGGAAAGGCTTTCCAAAAGGGGGTCAATAACCTCAAATGATCCTCTCATGTGCGCAACCCTTGCAGGTAAGCACAGCACAGGTATGAAAGCATATCTCATTCAACTGCAAATCATCATGTCTTATGTTCACTTTCTCGAAAAAGCCATTTCATCTCCTTTGAGTTCATCTCGCGCTACTTTTGAGTTAGTCTCCAGCATTCTTTTAGGTTCGTCCTATATCATCCTTTGGGTTCATCCTGCAATTCCTTTAGGTTCGTCTTGTGCCTCTTTTAGGTTCGTCCTGTATCATCCTTTGGGTTCGTCCTGCAATTCCTTTAGGTTCGTCCTGTACCTCTTTGGGTTCGTCCTGTGCATCCTTTGGGTTCGTCCTGTATCATCTTTTGGGTTTGTCCTGTACCTCTTTTGGGTTTGTCCTGTGCTTCCTTCGGGTTTGTCCTACAGATTCATCTTGTACCTCCTTCGGGTTCGTACCACATTTCCCTTTTGGTTTTGCCCCACATCTCATTCGGGTTTTCCTTGAAATATGATCTGGCTTGATTCCCGCTTAGGGTTACGTAGGAATCCTTTCCCCAAAGGTCCAGCCATTTGACCACTTTGGTCTTTCTTCTTCCCATCAGCCGCTCGTTAAGCTTGGGATCCTTCTTATCGACAACCCCACTTCTTCCATAAGTGACGTTGCCGAGGGGCTTCTGTGAGTACCCCAATCTAACTCGCGACCTTTATAAGTGCCTTCTAATATAATAGAAGTTCACTAGGGGCATTTTGGTACATTCACATCTCATTCCTAGGCCTCCGAGAGTTTTTCTTAAGTTTCATGGGTTGGAAGTACCCATAGGACGTTAATCCTGGTCTAAGGACCTATGGGGAATTATTCAGTTTGGACCTATAAGGAATTATTAAGGAAGGTTCCAGAACGGTTCTTTGGTGCCAGAAAGCGGTTAAGGCTCGTCCTGTCGTGCGACATATCGGGCCATGGAAAATGGAAAGGCAAGGTCGTGCGACAGACTTAGCCACTCCCTTGCAACTATAAATTGAGGTCTGCTCCTCCCATTTCTGGATCCCTCTCTCGACTCCCTACTGTCACTCTGCCCAAATTACGCCAAAAACTCATCTCTCTCCTCATACACACATAAACACACACCAATTCTCTCCCAATTCACTCTCTCTCACACACAATTCAATCTCTCCTTCACACACTTCTCTTATACATCTTTGGAGATCCAAGTCTCACATCCATTCTGTGTTTGAATCCCTTTTCTGAAGCTGAATTGAAGATCTCTATGCCCAACTTGGTATAGAGATTGAGGTCTACAAGGGTAACACATCCTAATTCTCCTTCTCTCTCTCTATTTTCATTAGTCATTGTAATTGCTATGCTTAATATGTCATTTGGTTTAGAACCTGATTAGATTTGCCATGTTATAATCTCGGATTGCATTTAGTATGCTTTGATTTGCATGTTTATGATCATGTTTCTTATATTAATTTGCTTAAATACCAAGTAGAGTGTGGAATAATCATATCCTCACTCTCTTGGGTGTTCATCCCTATATTTGTGATCTTCGTGATCTGTAATCTGATATTATTTCATTACAATTGTCCATTTCCTTCTCTGTAATTAAGTTTTGTAAAACCTCTGCAGAGTGGCTCTCAGTGTCACGTGACACACTTAGCCATGCTAAGTCATGTGTCGTGCGACACACCTAGCCAATCTGCAGCAGGTTCTTTTCAGTTGTAATCTGTTCAATTCGTTGTAATCAGGTTGTGGTCCCCTGTATACAAACTGACTCACGAGATGTATTTTCATCCCTTAAAGCAATAAAATACATTTATCATATTTTGTCTCACACAATTGCACACACTCATGTATATTTTGGATGTTTTCATTGAAAGACTCGATCGCGAGGCGTGTTGGGTGAACTCTCGGTTCTTCCTAACATGTAACCTGACCCCCGAACCCTCTCTCTGATTTCAAATGGTTTTTCAATGTTTTCCATAAAACGGCGTGGCGGCTCCTTTCTTAATTTACATATTTTATGTCCCATTTCCAAAACTATTTTCATATGGGGTATGTTCAGTGCTCCCGTCATGTGGCGAGAACAGCCACCGTCAAAATACCAGGACCCTTCCATACTGCTCTTAAGATAGGTGAAGGCAACCTAACAGTTCATGGTTTCCTTTCTTACCCAGGTAGTTTTTCTCCCAGCTTTCAGTTGTGTGCACTGTTGTGTATTCGGTTGTGTACACAACTGTCTGCCCAAGTGTCCACTCATGTTTCCAAAACCCAGTTCCTATTTTAGTTTGTAACAGTATGATCGAATGTGATATGGAGTAAAGCAATGGTGACATACATACCTCTTCTTCCTGTTTTCAGCATAATAATCATGCTTATTTGAGGAGGCAGTTTACGCCTTTTGAACTTTTGAAGTGCTTGCTCCTTCTTTTACAAACATGGTATCTCCATAGCTAATTCCTAATTTTCCTTGATTTCCCATTTTCAAAACTTCTTCTAACTTAGCTTTACCGGTGTTTAGATTTGTTAGAGATTCTGTTTCTTTCTCAAGATTAGTTTTAAATGTTTCACATTCCATATCTTTCTTTGTGAGTAAAACTTCTAACTTGGCTATAGAGTCCTTTTGAGAATCACTTTCTTTTTACAAACTCTCAACTTCAGATTTTAATTTGAGATTTTCTGCAATTAGTTTCTCATTTACCTGTTTAAATACCTTGAGTTACTCCATGCGTTTGGTCCAATCAGTGAGGAGTTCAACGTAAGTATTGTGCAAGTCCTCATAGGTAGCATCTTCTTGTACTGGATCATTGTTGGTTTTACTGGTAGTTAAAGAATTCAAGCAGGTATACACACTGTTCTCAGTTGTGTAGTCAGTTGTGTGGTAAGTTGTGCGATCAGAATATTGCACATCTTCCACATCCGAATCACTATCAGACAATGTTATCTGAGATGAATGCCATATAGACATATTTGCAGTTTTTTGATCATCATCAGAATCACTCAAGGTCGCTGAGAAACTCATTCCACGCTTTTTAAGTGTGTTAGCACACTCATTTGCGTAATGTCCGAATTCTTTGCAACATGCTATTGAATTTTTTATGATTCAACCGTGGAAGGAGTAGAGTGAGCTGAATTTGGAAACTTAGTAAAACGTTTCTTTTTCAACATGCTATTGAATTTTTGAGTAATCAAAGCACACTCATCATCTCCTAGGTTTGATTCATCAATATCTTTGGACATTTGAACAAGATCCTGAGATATTTTGAGAGCACTTGCAAGAGCAATTGAATTTGCTTTGCTAGCCGCTTGTACCCCAAGATTTAATTCAAAATTAGTCAGAATACCCAAGATAGTATCAAGTCCAACAGTTTGGACATCCTTAGTTTCCTCAATCACAGAGATTTTAATATTAAACTTTTCTGGGAGAGTTCTTAGTACTTTACATACGAGTCTTGCATTGGATATAGATTCACTCAAGGAAAAAGACTCGTTTGAAATGTCCAAAATTTTGGCCGAGTACTCTTTAATGGTTTCATTCTCTCCCGTCTTTAATGTTTCAAACTTGGTCATTAATGTTCTTAGCATGGTTTTTCTAACGCTAGCAGGTCCTTCACAATGAAGTTGGAGAATGTCCCAAGCAATTTTGGCAACAGTTTGAGTAGAGAATAAACTATACATATGTGGATCCACATGGTCAGAGATTGCTCCCATGGCCTTGGCATTATAGTTTTCAAGAGCAATTTCCTCAAGTGTCCAAGTTTCTATGAGCTTAGGTCCATAATTTCTCTCATCTTTGCCATCAAATGTGGTTGGGTTATGTTTAATCATGAGAGGAGTGTAGCCATTAACAAGACTAACCCAAGCACGATGATCAATGTATTTAATGTGCATAATCATTTTCGCCTTCCAAATGGTATAGTTTGAACCATTTAGTATAGGCGGTTTGTTATGGCTATGGTTATGGTAACATTTCATTGTGGCTACTTTCAAGGATCGATCTCAGTTGAGTCGAGAGAGGGCTATAATACCAATTGAAAGAATTGTAGCTAGGAGTGTCACCAATTGTGAGATGACTTATGTGTACAGTTGTGCACACAAGTGTCTGCACAATAGTTTAAACAACTTTTTCTGGAAAAATAAATAAAGGAGAACAGAATATAAATGCAGCGAAATTATTAAAACTTCAGCAAGAAACTTCTTGCTGAAAACTTTTTCATAAAAGTACAACCTTGTTAGAGAACCGGTTGTAAAGAAAACACTTACAATGAAAAGAAAATAAATTACTAAAGACAAAAATACGTTCTAACACTTAGAACACTAAACGCGAAAAAACAATCATGAAATACCAAAGTCTGATCTTCAAGATACAAAGAATACTCAAGGAATAATCTATCTAATGCTCCGTGTTTGCTCTGTAAAACCCGTGTATCATAGTGAAGGCGGAAGACTCTTTTATATAGCCAATTAAGACTCCTTTGTTGGCAAGGATTCAATCACATCCTTGTACGTCGGATCTTCCTTTCCTTATCTTCAAAAGTCCATTCCTCCTTTGAGTCATTTACCTAAAATACAAAAACCTATCTAAATATAAACCGTTAATCGTTAGTCAACCTAAACTATATTTATATTTTATTTTCTAATCTATTTATATAATAAATATACATAATATTAAATATCAGAATCACAAAGATTTAAGAAAGGATCAAAGAGTATTTTCATACTCTTTAAGAAATAATATTTATTATAATTTGATAGTATTATTTTAGAGAGCAAGAAATAATACATCAAATAAAAAGGGTTAATCTCACTTGAGGGGAGGGAGGGAGGGAGGGAGGGAGAGGAAATGATGTGAGGGGAGGGGGGAGAATGGGAGTTAGGGGTGTATGAGAAATTGTAATTTCGGGTGAACTCTTTATTATTTGAGATTTACAAAACACATCTTCTTAAAGTGGAATAACACCTGAACAATAGGACCCTTGGGAATTTGAGTCGGTCGGGTGAGAAACGCGTTTCTACGTCGCGTCTGAAAAAACGGGGCTAAGTATGTCGCGTGACATACTTAGCCAATTTCTGGATATCCTTTCCAAAGCTTCTGGATATCCAGAAGCTTGAATATGGATATCCAGAAGCTTTGGAAAGGAAATCCAGAAATCAAATATTTTTTCTGGATATCCTTTCCAAAGCTTCTGGATATCCAGAAGCTTGAATATGGATATCCAGAAGCTTTGGAAAGGATAGCCAGAAAAAATATTTGGTTTCTGGATATCCTTTTCAAAGCTTCTGGATATCCATATTCAAGCTTCTAGATATCCAGAAGCTAGCTTCTGGATATCCATATTCAAGCTTCTGGATATCCAGAAGTTTTGAAAAGGATAGCCAGTTGTTGTGGCTAAGTATGTCGCGCGACATACTTAGCCCCGTTTCTCCATAAGCGACGGAGAAACGCGTTTCTCCCCAGATTTTGTGTGGGAATTTTTTACAAAAACAGCATATTACCTCAAACCCATAATAAATGTTGCATTTGATTTGACAATGTTTTTTTTATGGAATCAAACCCATAATAAATGTCGCATTTGATTTGACAATGTTTTTTTATGGAAGGATAAAAAGAAATTAAAATATTGTAAAGTTTTTAGGAAATGTATTTTACTTGCTAGTGAATTCCTTGTATAGTGGTAAAATTTTACTAAGATTATTTCCTTACTCAGAAACTCGACATTTGTTTTTTAAAAAAATAATGTGACATTTAGTATGAGTAGAGAAAGTAGTTTTTATATATTGGGATGAATGAAATATAATGAAGAAATAATATTTTTTACAAATTGTTGTGTTTCGTAAAAAAAAAAAAAAAAGACTATAGTCACAATCAGCCAATCTAAAGACGCATCTTTTAAACACAAAGATTCCACTTCAGCTTGAATGTGCCTTTTAGCATGCATTTATCAAAATTTTGTTGCTTCTCGAAGATGGTAATGAAGAAATAATATTTGAGAAATTCTTGTATCATGTTATATTATAGATATAGTATTATATAAACATACTAAGTTATATCCTAGATTAGATTTTAGATAATTATTGTAATTTAGACTTAAGGCTCCTAATGTTCTCCATTAATTATAAACGTAAAATCTAGGGAGAAACGCGTTTCTTCATAAGTTATGGAGAAACGGGTTACGGGTATCCAGAACCTTTTGAAAGGATATCCAGAAACTTTTTGTATTGGCCATGACCT
Source organism: Adenophora triphylla var. japonica (assembly GCA_022495995.1). Classification (NCBI taxonomy): domain Eukaryota; kingdom Viridiplantae; phylum Streptophyta; class Magnoliopsida; order Asterales; family Campanulaceae; genus Adenophora; species Adenophora triphylla. The sequence goes on from JAFEMH010000604.1 coordinate 634,280, forward strand.
TGTCCCATTGCTACTTACGGATATCGGTCTCAAAGGTTACTGATATCCAGAACCCTTTGAAAGGATATCCAGAAGCTTATGAAAGTGATATCCAGAAACCTTCAAAATGATATCCAGAAACTTTCAAAATGTTTCTGGATACTCATTTGATGGTTTCTGGATATACATTTGAAGGTTTCTGGATATCAAGAAACCTTCAATAAGCAATTTCTGGTCTTGGCCTTAAATTTGGCTTCAAATCTATTTTTTCTGGATATCCGCCCAAAGGCTTCTGGATATCCGTTCCAAAGCTTCTGGATATCCAGAAACCTTTGAGACTGATATCCAGAAATTTTCTTCTGGCTATCAAACGTATAGCTTCTGGCTATTAAAAACGCGTTTCTCCATAGTTATAGAGAAACGCGTTTCTCAGCAGACCTACTCAATTATAAAAGGGAAACGTCCTTTATCCCCTTCTTTATAATTTTTTAAAATTATTTAAAAAATTTCACAAAATCTAGGGAGAAACGCGTTTCTCCATAAGTTATGGAGAAACGGGTCCCGACATGTCGCGCGACAATGAGCTAGATAGCCAGAAACCTATGAAAGTGATATCCAGAAACCTTCAAATGAATATCCAGAAACCTTCAAAATGTTTCTGATATACATTGAAGGTTTTCTGATATCCGTAAACCTTCAATAGCAATTTCGGATATGCCCTAACACATTTCCGGATATGCACCTAACAGCTTTCCTGATATGCACATAACAGCTTCTGATATACATTTCACATCCTTCCTGCTATCAAATACAAAGCTTCCTGATATTAACTGCAAAGCTTCCTATTATCAAATGCAGCTTCTGATATCCGTGCTTCTTGGCCTTGGTTTTTTTTTTCTCTGATATACATTTCACATCCTTCCGCTATCAAATACAAAGCTTCTGGATATCAACTGCAAAGCTTCTGGCTATCAAATGCAAAACTTCTGGATATCCAGAAGCTTTTGGTCTTGGCCTTGGGTTTTTTTTTTCTGGTTATCAAATGTAAAGCTTCTGGCTATGAAAAACACGTTTCTCCATAGTTATGGAGAAACGCGTTTCTCAGCAGACGCACTCAAAAAATTTAGGGTATTGTTCTAATTTTTTTCTATAAATAATGTCACGTTTTTTTTAGAAAAATTTGTTGTTGGTTGAGTTGTCACCACTTTTCTATGGACTACTCTTCTATAAATATTGTCACGTTTTTTTTTTAGTAAAATTTCTGACCGACAAATAGTATTCATTGGTCATTTTTTGAGTACTAAGTAGGACATCCGAAAATGGCCAATCGTTGTCATGGAATATTTTTGAAGCCATTCATTTGAATCATTCTTTGAGTCCACATAAAATTTCAAAAGTTTCTTCAAGAATAATAGCATGTGCATTTATAGCGAGCTCTAACTTAATCGGTATTTCGTGTCTTTTCGATACGAATTAAAGACAAAGCGTGTGCGTTTATAAACACTTATTGTTGGAATATAAAAACTTATTTCCATCACTTAAAATAATTTTCTTCAAAAAAAAAAAAACACTTAAAATAATGAGGCTTTGACCAATTAGTCTCCCACCCAAATAAAAACTACCTTTAAAGACTAACATTATCAAAACAGTCAAAAAGTCCCTCAATTTTTTTTGGACCAAATTGCCCCTCATACCCCCCTCTCTCTCTCTTGACACATTGCCTTACCTGCTTTCTTTCTCTCTCCATTTCTCTCTCTTCTTTTTTTTTCTCTTAAATTTTTAAAATGCAATATCTCATAATTTAAAAGTCGAAAAAATTATCTGAAATCACTATTTTAATCGCATTGCCAAGACGAATCAAACAAGTTTACTCATCATATATTTCAAATTTTAGAAATAAAATAAAATTATTTTTCAGCAAATGTGAAATAGATTTCACAGTTGTTCTATAGAAGAATGACATAAAAACAGAGAAATCGCTGCGCTGCGGGAGGAAGTTCAAAAAATGGAAACCGTTGAAGAACTCAAGCAACAAAACATGCAGATTCTTGTTCTTGAAATAAGCACACTCAGTCATCAAATAGTTTCTAGTTCATTACATGCCATGTTTGACCATTGATAACACTACATAAGCAAACTGTAAACTAAAAACTGAAAATAAGCATTACATAAAATTGTCTGCAAACAACCATCTTTCTCACGATCGAGACCTTTCCCGTTGTGGTGGAGGTGATCAAGACCTTTCCCGTGGTGGAGGTGAACGACTGCATGCATTCATACAACAATACATATCAGTAGTCGAAAAAGAAAAGATTTTCTCTCCAGTCACATTACTAAAACATATATATTCCTTCTGTCCCAACTTATATTACGAAAAAAGAGTTCATGGAAATTAAGAAAAAGTGAATAATATCAAAGTGTTGTGCAAAAACATTCATGAATAACAGAAATGAGTAGGTGTAGAAGTTGGAAGTGGGATATAAAATAGAAAGTGACCTCAACAATCTTAAATGAGAAATTGACCTCACAGTTGTGCACAAACAATCATCAACAACAGATAAATAACGGGTAAACCAAACATACTAAGTACCAAATTAATTGTGAAATTGACCTCACAGTTCTCAGTTTAGAAATGTCAAAAACCAAACAATTTCACATTCATAAATAAATGTGAAACTGACCTCACAGTTTTAGAAGTGTGAAAAATATTTCACAGTTATTCACATCACAACTAACAACCGTAAAATAGACCTCACTGTTGTTCTATAAAAGAATGACATAAAAACAGAGAAATCTGTCACACAGTTATGCACAATAACTGAGAAAGTGGTATTTTTTACCTCACTTTTGTTCTGTAAAAGAATGACATAAAAACAGAGAAATCTATTACACAGTTATGCACAATAACTGAGAAAGTGACCTCAAAAATCATAACTGAGAAATTGACCTCACAGTTGTGCACAAACAATCATCAACAACTAATAAATAACGGGTAAACCAAACATACTATGTACCAAATTAATTGTGAAATTGACCTCAGAGTTCTCAGTTTAGAAAGATCAAAAACCAAACAATTTCACATTCATAACTAAATGTGAAACTGACCTCACAGTTTTAGAAGTGTGAAAAACATTTCACAGTTATTCACATCACAACTAATAACTGTAAAATAGACCTCACTGTTGTTATATAAAAGAATGACATAAAAATAGATAAATCTATCACACAGTTATGCACAATTAATGGCAAAGATGTATAAATATATTTGTTTCCACTTTCCAAACATTTAGTTTTGCAACTATAAAGTGACTAGTGATTTTTTTTTTCCGGTGAAAATACATTTAGGGTCATTTTTTTTCCAAAAAAGACATTCATTTTGGGACAAAAAATTCTTGAAAATGGACATTAATTTAGGGACGGAGGGAGTAAGCATATCTTTGAATTTACCTTCAGTAGCAATGTCATTAGAACAATGGTTCTTTAGCATAACAGCAATATCTGTTTGAGATGCTCCTGCAAGCTCAAACTTTTCAACGGAAACCTCCAAGCGTTCATGACATACTGGAATACCCAACTTATACTCCATATTTGAACTTTCATACAGCATAGTACCCCACAAAAGGTTGATATGAGACCTCATATTAGTAGCCTGCTCCGCCGCCTCATCTGCACTTACATCTTTATAGTTGTGCACAAACATCATCAACAAGTTTACTCATCATATATTTCAAATTTTATAAATAAAATAAAATTATTTTTCAACAACTGTAAAATAGACCTCATAGTTGTGCACAAACAATCATCAACAACTGATAAATAACGGATATACCAAATATCCTAAGTACCAAATTAACTGTGAAATTGACCTCACAGTTCTCAGTTTAGAAAGGTCAAAAATCAAACAATTTCACATTCATAAATAACTGTGAAACTGACCTCACAGTTTTAGAAGTGTGAAAAATATTTCACAGTTATTCACATCATAACCAACAACCGTGAAATAGACCTCACTGTTGTTCTATAAAAGAATGACATAAAAACAGTGAAATCTATCACACAGTTATGCACAATAACTGAAAAATTGACCTCAACAATCATAACTGAAAAATTGACCTCACAGTTGTGCACAAACAATCATGAATAACAGATAAATAACGGGTAAACCACACATACTAAGTAGCAAAATAACTGTGAAATTGACCTCTCACAGTTCTCAGTTTAGAAAGGTCAAAAATCAAACTATTTCACATTCATAAATAACTGTAAAACAGAACTCTCATTAGTTTTAGAAGTGTATAATATCCAAAAATGGAATACAAGCATGAAGAGGTGTATAATATCCAAAAATGTTCAGATAGATACTACTGAGCCTAATTTCTGACAAGTACCTATAAACTTAATCTTAATTTGAGTGTCGTGCCTTCCCTTTAGGTGTGATTCTTGTTATTTAGTATGGGAAGTAGGTTGTATCCAGCTATTGTTCATGCGGCTGGAGTTAGTGAAAACTTGTTATAACTAGATTATGATATAACTTTCTTTTTCTTGGATTAGTTAGGCTGACTATGTAATGTAATGCGTTTTTGGATTTTTTAGCCAAAAACAGAGTTTTATTAAGAGAACCATAATTTTTTTGCAATGTGTTATGTCAGGCGAAATAAAAAAAAAAACCTAATTTCTGGATAAATATACACTGCAAGTAGTTTGTTAGGCAGCAAATAAAACTCAATTACTATCGGCTTAGTGCTTATCCTGGAACGGAAAAAAGAAGCTAGTGAAGTGTTGAACTTTTGTTTTTATCAACTTTTGATATTATATCGGGATGAGGCAGCTGTAAAAGTTATAAAAAAAAAAAAAAAAAAAAAAAAGAGAAGTGGTCCTCAAGTTGTAAACTGGTGAATATACTATTCTTTTGGCTGGTAGATGGGGGTCCGTCTTAAATTGATTATACTCTTAATTATTGGACAACTAAAATCAAACTCTATTCTAATTGCTCTTGACTCCTCAGTCCTCACTAAAACTGTTTTCCTGCTGTAGTAAAAGTGTGATTTGGGCAACAAATAGGCTTGAAAGGAAAATGTAGCAGATTTACCAGAGGGAAGCAGTCCTCAGCAGCTCTACGAGGGACCGAGAAACCTCCATGAGTGCTAGCATCTGACACCGTGAGTGTCTTGCAGAACATGTGGGGGTCGTGGACTTGCGACCAATACCCTCAGTGTCATCGCCTTCAACTTCAGTTTCAACTTCTCCTTCCCTCCATTTTCGCTCAAGCTGTCATACACAAAAACACGTCAGCCCACAAGCAAACTTGGCACAATTCCCAATAGAATCAACACATACATCTAGCTAGGATTACTAAAGCTAGATTCGTTTTTGCTTCCGAAATCTAATTTAGTGGGAAAAAACATAACCAATGCAAGTAACTATAGTCGTTATCCCAATGCAGTTTAAGGAGAAAAAAAAAAAAACAATCACATAATTAGCTCTATTAAAGTCATTTTCCTTGGTTTAGAATGCAAGAAACTCTCTCAAAAGCAAGAAAGCACAAGTAAACACACGAATATAAACATAAAACAATCTGAAAGTGGGAAAAAACTCATTTTCTTTTTGTTTACTTAAAAAAGCCAATCAATTGATTCTTAGTCCAGATAATGCAAATTTAATATAGATAATCAACCTGAGGCTCAGGAATCAATAAAACTTGTGCATAAACATCATCAGTCGATGCCTCCGCCTACATCAGAAACATAAATTTCACCAAAAAGAAACACAATTGATAATTACAACTACACATTGAATAAAATAAGAAATCAACAAATAATAAATTACGAAAACAACTCACATGCGTTTCAAGGAAATCAAAGGTCTAGCACATGCGTGCCAAAGCTCCAGGCAAACGGCCGTCGATTTCGAAGCCGAAGGCGAGAAATTGGTCGGAGCAGAAGCAGTGGGCAAGGAGGGTGGTGGCAGACCAGAAGTGGCCGGGTAGCTCGGGTTCCCGGGGTGAGACTTATAAAGGGAAACTTAAATGTGGGTCATGGCCCTTGGTTGTTGAACTGTATACCTGGCTGAGGTGATGGTGTATAATCGGGAGGATACTATGGTCCTAGTGATTCTGATGAGACGGGGATGGGGGCTTGCTGGCCTATAGGGCCTTGAGTAAGGAACGGGTTTGTGGAGGCTGGTGAGGCACTGGGAGCTGCCGGACCAGTACTATTTTGAGGAGGGACACCTGATTGCTGTCCTAAACCAAACTGTGGTGGCGGCATTCCAAACTGTTGATGTGGCACCCTGAACTGTTGTTGTGAAGGCCCACACTGATCTGTGCCAGACTGTGAAGGGATCCCAACTTGTTGTGGTATTCCGAGGTGTCCCCAACCATTGGAGGACATTTCATACTGACTTTGTCCCCACTGAGGGACGACAAACTGGCTTGTCCCGTCGGACTGTATGGGGCCACTTGACTGTGGCTGAGGAGCTGGCTGACCCATAGATTGAGGAGCAGGGGCTCTGGTAGTGGTATCATAGGAGGCTAGTGGTGGCATTCTGGTGTAGTCTGGGCGACTGAGAGTGGGATTAGGGGTTTCATGTCCCGTGGAGGTAGTCATGAAGGGATTTTGTGAGACTTGGGCGGTGCCGGGGACTGGCTGTCTTGAACTGGGTTGCTATTGAGGCATTCCAAACTGCTGGGGCTAAGAAGTTCAAACTGATCCATAGTTGACCGCCGTCCCAAACCCAACTGAGAAGTCTTACCAAGCTGATGTAACTGAGAAGCCCCTGACAGATCTGTACTAAACTGCTGAGGCATACCAAACTGCTGCAATATACCGAGCTGACCCCGACTGTGTTAAGGCACACCATACTGGCCCAAATTGGACTGAATTCAATTTGTTTCCCCAAACGACTGTCCCAGACTGAACTGTGAATGTATACCAGACTGAGGCTGAAAGGATGGCTGTTTCACAGGTTGAGATGAGTGTGGCCCGGTGGAGGTTCCATATGAGGAAGGTGGTGGCATCCGGCAGTAGTTTATCTGACGAAGGGAAGGATGGGGAACCCCTTCCTCTTCTACCGTGAAAGTCCCATCGGGGTTGAGGGCAATCGTTAAATGATCTTCGAAACCTCATTCTGATTGGTACAAAGAGTTTTATGGACTCGAATTCCACTGTTAGCCATGACATCATACTGAATCCATGGTTCTGGTTAAAATTTCATCCTCAACCTTGGACATCAAAGAACTGCATTTGACAAGCCCATAACCATAATTCTAAAGTGGCCAATATGGCGATCAAATCTCCCTTTGCTTGGCGAAGCCTTGGTCTGAAGAGATGTCTTGGCGAAGTCTCGATTTTGAAGAAGCGACATGGTAAAGCCTCAGCCTCATGATTGTGAATCTGACATAATTAATGAGGCTTCAACCTGATAGGCATTGCAAATTGATCCTGAAATGAGTCTAAACAAAGACCCGACCTACCTTGTAGCGAAGTGAAGAACCAACGTGGACCCGGCATAACCAGAGAAGCCCCACTTCAAGGAGTCCAATGCAGCTCTAATGCAAATTGAATTTCCGTATAGCAAAAGTGGCAACCCATCATTCTATATTTACTTTATTATTTTCTTTAGTCAATCAGTCAACCGGAAGAAAATGTAAAAGAAAGACAATTTAGAAATGTATACCTGCAAGGGGCATATTTTCAAAGAGTGGGGACGAATTCCCGATTTGTATTATTTGATGGCCTCATTTGATGAAGGCACAAAAGAACTCGCTTTGGGTTTGACTCTTTTGAGAGAGCTTAAGTGTAGAAAGGTTTGTAAAAGTGTATGGAAGCCCCTGCTCACAGAAAATAAGTGTTTGGCTCTATTTTTCCTATAGTGTAGAAAAAGAAGACTTGTCGAGACATCCGAAAATATGTTTTATTCAGAAATGATCACAAGATTGCTTAAAACCCTTTATTAATGTTCGGGTTATTCAACCCCTAATCTCGATATGAACAAACATTTAGATTAATTAAGAGGAGAAAGTCAACTGATACCAAGAGTCGAAGTTGGCGAATGGTGAAGAGAGATTGTGTATAAGAGAGGCCATTGATGAGACCGAATTTTCTGGGATTTGAATGTGTTTATGACCGAACCATTTCTGGTTGCCTACGTTCCCCTTAATATAAGGAGCTCAGGTCGCCGTAGTTCGGGCTTGAACTGTGTTTAGCTTTGGGAAAGGGTATGAATATTTGTGATCCCTTTGGTGAAAAGGCTCGGATAGGGAGGTTGGATGATGAGGCACGGGCCTTGAAATGATTCCTTGACAAGTCATTTTGACAGCTATTTCAGCGATTCCATTGCTTCTTGATCGTCGTCTTTCATCGGCGGAGAAAGAATTTGAATACAACTTAAGGGCTTATGATGTGCTTCTGCCATTTCTTTGACTGCTCCCTTGTTGTCGACAATTTCCGTTCTTCGATCTTTAAGTTTGCTCATATGTCAAGCCTCTGATCGGCGGTGCTGGGTCCTTGGCCTCATTTTTTTTTTCTTTTTGAAGCTCCTGCTTGAGGTTTTTTTTTTTTTTTTGAAGTTTTTGCTTAAGCCCCTTTTTTTTTAAGTACTTGAGGACAAAGACTAGCCCCTGCTTGAACATTCTTGATGCACATGAGGGCGAAGGCAAGCCTTTAAGTTGTTGTCGTCAGGAGGTTGATCTTCTAATGCTGAATGACCTTTTGGTGTTCCTTCATGTTGCCGCCGTCGTTGACTTGGTCAAGGTGATGGTGGGAACATGTTTTGAAAAGTGTATGGCTTGATGGAGGCCTTTGTGAGATAAGAAAAGTGTATAGGGAGGGCATTAGTTGACTTTCTCACACCAATTAATTAAAATCTTAATCATTCAAGAGATTATTTGTTGAGCAATGCGAGTGATCATTTAAAATAAAACCATTTCAATAAGTGTAATGTAGGTGTGCAAATAATGTCTCGAGTCTAGCAAGAAAAGAAAAAAGACTCTTTTATAGAAAATTTAAGATTAACTACAATGTCCGATGAGGACTTGATTGAACGATGAAAGTACTAGAACCTACGAAGGTTGACTAAAAGACTGTTTTAATATTTTAATTTAATTTAAGGATGGGTAGCCCCTAGTTTAGCTACTCTTTGTTGTTGGACCACGCTTCTACCCTTCAACATTGGAAGCAAATTCTTCATGAAGCTATGACAGATTATGCTTGCCTTTGGTAACTTCAGGAATTCCTTGCTTACCGGCCCTGACGGTTGCCTTATCTGCCATCAGATTATTATCATCCCATTTACCCTTGGCATCAGTTGTGAACTTATCAGAGGGCGGGAGTTCAAAGCATTTCACCAAATCCGGTATTGCCACGGTCACATGCTTGTTGCGGTCAAACCAGCCATTCTCAACATTTGTTGCGACTAAATCATCTAGCTTGCTAAAGTAAATGTCAAAGTCTATTGAATTCACAGAGCTTGAATCATAAAACTCAATCATGTTTACACTCGTGTTGTTTGGGAAATGATCATTGGCAGTGTTGAGATCACTGAGGCGCTCGAGTTTGCCCTTCTTAATTAACCCCCGAATTGCCTTTCTCAAAGCTGTACAGTTGTCGATTGTATGACCGTGATACTGGTGGAAGGCACAATGCTTAGTGGTGTCCAAAAGGATTTTAGGGTCCTTGGGCTGAAAGATTCTTATGGGTTCGAGGAGACCCTGCTTTAGCAAGCCATTTAAAACTTTGCTTAAGGGCACACCCAAATCCTCAGGATGTGGTTTCTCCTTTAGGGGGAATAAACTCTTAGTGCTCTTTGATTCGAGCTTTGGTCATCGACTTGGTCACCATTCTGAACAGAGTTTGCCGGTTTTGGTCCATTGGGGCGCTCAAGCTGGCCCGCTTCGATTAACCCTTGAACCGCTCTCTTTATAGCTGTGCAGTCATCGGTCATGTGGCCATAACGACTATGGAAGGTGCAGTGCTTACTCATGTCGAGGGTTGCATTTGAGCTCCTTGGATGGTAGTCCCTGAGAGGCTCCAAAAGGCCTTCCTTTACTAAAGCCTTGAAAATCAAGCCCATGGGTATCCCAAAATCATCAAAATGTTCTCGTTGCCTTAGAGGACCACCATTTCTTGGTTCCTTTTGGATGCCGTCAATTGTACACAATTCCTTCTTTCCTTTACTGGATGTTGCAGCCGTGTTGGAAGGGTAAGGTTTATAGCGGTGAGACATGCTCAGACCAGTAGTGCTTCCCTGTGCACGAACCCTTTTGATGTAGACCTCGATGTAAGCGTCGAGATTTGACTTTGTGTAAAACTCCTTTGTGTCAGATACACGAGATTGGTATGGTGAGATGGCTCGAGTCGAGCGATTGTCGATACTCTCATTGCTAGGCTTTTCTTGTATTTTCTTAACTGTTCCCACCAATATCCCTTCAAAATAGTCAATAGGAACACTAGGATTGCACGACCCCGCCACAAGATTGACATTAGCAAACGAAACCACAGTAGGAAGCATTCTGGTGGGAGGAATGACAGTCTGAACATTAAAAGCGTGACCATAACCCTCATCATAAGTCAAACTTGAAGCACAAGAATGTGGATCGAAGGATCGGGGGTGGTGAGACTTATAAGGGGCCTCATAAGGCTGGGCAGCTGCCGAAGATGAGGATATATGGCTCGAAATGGCTGGATACCGGGGAGTAGTGAGTGCGGATCCAAAAGGTTGCTGAAGATGTGAGGTCTGAGGCACCGTAAAAGTAGGACTGAACGTGTCTTGACCAAACTGAGGAATGTGACAAGAAGAGTAATGTGCATACTATGCTTGATGAGTAGGAGCAGCTTGCGTAACAGCCGAGTGAAGAATTGGATGAGGACCGTGTGGCCTTGTCGAACTTCCAAATTGGAGGGGCGGGGTAGAGCTTGGAGGATGTTGTGAATATGGTGAGCATGATGAAGTGGTGATAAAAGCCTGGTGGCCCATATGAGCTCGCAGTATCACAGGGGCAAGTGGGCCTTGAGAATTGACGGAAGCAAGCTGACCCCGTCCGAACCGTGGAGCCTGAGAAGCGAACTGACCCGAAATGGCTTGCGGAGCCATGTCAAACTGATGGGCTTGAGAAGTTGCAAACTGACCCATTCTGAGCTGATGACCCGAACTAGACTGAGGTTGTGAAGTAGTAAACCGACCCCTTCCAAGTTGTGGGGTGAAAGCAAACTGATTCAAACCTGGTGGTGAGACTTGAGAGGCACCGGGGGTAGGTTGACCTAGATCAGACCTTTGAGGGGTACCAAGCTGTAGGGGCTGAGATGTACTGAACTGACCAATCCCAGACTGATGGCCCGGGCTAGACTGAGGCTTTGGAGTAGAAAAATGACCCATTCCAAGCTGCGGGGCGAAAACAAACTGATTCAAACCCAGTGGTGAAACCTGAGAGGCACCGGGGGGACGTTGACCAAGATCGGACTGTTGAGGAGTATCGATTTGATGAGGCTGAGAGACAGGCTGAGTTATAGGTCGGGGGATGCTTGGCCCATTAGCAGTTCCACACGAAAGGTTGCAAGGCATTTGACGGTAGTCGGCATGCCCGGGGTGGTAATTAGCTTCAATCTCCGCATCAACCATAAAGGTTCCATTAGGGTTGCGAACAAATGCTAGTCTCTGGGTTCTGACACTTTCCAATAACTGACTGATCTGAGCCTCTTGATGTTGTCTTATCTGTTCCAACCTCTGATTCCACTGTTCATCATTTTGCGGATTTTCGGGGTGCGGAGTCGTACGTCCCCCACTGTTCTCCTCTGAGTTGGCCATTCTAAAACTCTGAGCTGAAACGAAGGAGAAACCGATGAAGTATCTGACTCCGGAATGACTGAGCTGAACAAATGATGACCAGGGATCTTGATCCAAATTTGCTTACTGTGGAAGGCACAAAAGGGTGTGGTTCAGACTCGGGAAAGCGAAACAGGTTGGTGTTTGGGCTTAGGGCTCATGCAACATGCGATTATTCGTTTAAATTTACTTAAAACGTGTTTTCTTAAATCCTAGGTGGTTGGAAAAGATTGCTCTTTTTTTTTTACTACTCTAGGTCCTGGATCAATGGGACTCATCACTACGCCTGCGGACCCTCAACCTGTAACCTCGAACAAGGGTTCCGTAGGGCAAGCGGATCCCACCGACCGAAAAGGGAAACGAACCTAAGGTCTAGCGGATCATGAAGTCTTAACGTGCACTCGATGTAAATTACCGGCAAAGCCAGCGTCGAGGGTCAAGATCGAGTTAAGGTGCCTGACAAAAGGCCGGCATAACCTTGACTGATAATAGTCCACAAGGGATCTTGACTCGTCGTTGGTTAAGTAGTAATTAAACATGGACTGGGCGTTAATCCTTGATGACTCAGTGTCATACCGGGAGCCGCTGCATAAACCGTGCGGGTCAAAGTCAAAGTTCGTGCCCCAGTCAAGATCGAGTCAAAGTCCATGACGGAAAACTGGCATGACTTTGACTGAGTTAGGTCCGCAGGGGATCCTGACTTGGCATACTGACTAGGGTTTAACCTACGCGGGGTATACACTGACACAGTCTGACACGGACCAGACCAAAAACCAACCGAGTCTCGGAAAAAGTGTGTCACGGATAAGTGGAGGGTCGACACGAGGGTAAACCAATGGTTGTTTGGGTCGTTCCGTGCTCGCACCGAGAGGTGTAGTAAGGCCTCCCAGGCTGCTACTGAGATTTCCTGGGTTAAGGACGTAGTGTGCAGTGTATGTTCAACGTGCGCGTAGTGTGCGACAGTCTATATTCTTTTTTGAGTAAAAACAGAAATTTTCAAATGTGTCTTAAAAGCATGATGCATGCAAAAAATATTTTTTTTATTTGAAAACATGCAAGCACATAAGCACATAAACACATAAAATTCAGACAATTAAGGAAACGGATCTGACAGTCAAAATTTTACTTTTCCCGGGACGGTCAAAACAACAACAAAGCATAGCGGGAAAAATACACACACACACAACAAAAAGTTTCAAGTGTTGGGACGGAAGCTTGACCCACAAAAGATTTTTTTTTTGAAAAACAAGTTTTTATTTATTTTGAAAAACAATTTTTTTTTTGAAACGACACCTAGTACATGGCATTATTATACCATAATTTATCCCCGACTCCAATAAGGAGGCGTTAACAGGAAGGTTAATGGTTTCCCGCCTATATACTTAGAATCATTTTTTTATCATAATAAAAAGCTTATTCCTATCCCCAGCGGAGTCGCCACTGTGATGTACCCGATTTTTTGAAAATCAACGGAGTCGCCATGCTGTTTTTAGTTTAAGGGGCCAAAACTTTGAAAAATGCCCAAAATGAGAGAAGTGAGTTCGGAGGACACGTTACACTCCGGGAAGAACGTTTGGCGTTCACCCGAAATGCCTCGTATGACGAGTCTTCCTCACTTGAAAACTTTTGTGTGTGTGTGTGTGTTTTTAAAAGGGACTTTTCTGAAAATAACTGAAATTCTAGGGACTGAACTGAAAAACAGTTTGAAAACAGTGATTAAACTGAAAATAACATAAAACTGAGGGACTGTTTGCAGATGACAATGTCATCCACGTGGACAAGACTGCAGTGCAATCTCATCCGCGCGGATAGCCCTGCAGTGTCAATATTTTTACAGTTTCCAGTTTAGTCACTGCAATTTCAAGAAAGTTAACTGGATTTATAGGACTTAACTGGAAATGTAGCTGGAAAGACAGAAAGTAAAGGGGATGTTTGGATCTTGGCATCCATGCTTGTCCTCTCTTTCCCTAGACTTTGATTAGTGGTCATAAGTGATGAATTCACTTAATCAAGCCATCCCGGGGGTACATTAGGACTTTGTAAGCATTTTCTTTGCTAGGGGAAAAAGGGGAATTTGACATGAAAGTTAATGTGTCAATACAAGAAATAGGTCAAGATATATCAACTTTAGAGGAAGATCTCTAATGTGGTCATAAGAAGACCATCCTTGAGATCTATACTCATGTGTATCTTATACATCTTGTGTGACCTAATTTGTGAGTCTTAAGGATGTTCATTCACGGAAATGGTTCCAAGGTGAACATCTTAGACTATGGGGGGACATTTGCAAGGAAGTAAAGATTATGGACCATTTAAGATGGTCATCTATGGAAATTGATCCCAAGATGACCATTCCTTAAGTCAAATGAACAAGTCAAAACTAGTAATGTAAAGGGGACATGGGGGATGACATGAAAGTAAATTAACAAGAGGACTAGGTCAAGATGTATCAACTTTAGAGTAAGATTTCTATGGTGGCCACAAGGAGGACCATCCTTGAGATCTATGCTCAAGTTTATCTCTTACATCTTTATGTGATCTAAATATGTAAGTCTAGATGATATTCATCCAAGGAAAGGTTTCCAAGGTGAACATCTTAGACTAGGGAGGGGTATTTACAAGGAAGTAAATAATTTAGACTATTTAATATGATCATCCATGGAAATTGATTCCAAGATGACCACATTTTGGGTCAAGTAAGCAAGTAAAGACTAATAATATAAAAAGACATGAAAATAAAGATGTAGACCATTTAATGTGATCATCTATGGAGATGAACTCCAAGATGACCACATTTTAGGTCAAGAGATAAAGTAACAAACAAGAACTAGTTAATTTAAAGGGACAAGGGAAATACATAATTTAAAGTGTGGATCCTTGTAGAGAATCATCCATGGAAATGAGTTCCATGGAGATTCTCTTGGATCCTAGGATAAAGGGAAAGGGGGATGAACAAAAAGCAAGTAGAATCACATCATGGAGAAATGAAATTCATACATGAACAAAGGTGTTTTGAGTAGGGGGAGTGAGAGTTTACCAATGATTCTTGGGTTAGTGTTTGGGGTTTGAAGGATTCAAAAGCTTAGGTATGGTTTGGTAGTGGGTTTGAGGTTGGATTTGGTGTTGAATTGGAGTTGTGAGAGTGTTTTTGGCTATTTTGAGGAGGGATTTTGGCAGCATAACAGTAAGGAAAGGTGTTTGTTGTTGTTCAAACTGAAGGAGAAAAGCTGAATTTATAAGTTGTCTGGAGCATCAATCTTATCCGCGTGGACAAGATCGAGCGACAATCTTATCCGCGAGGACAAGATCGTCGGCGTGCCTGAACCGCTAAAGCCGTTTTGGTCAAGTTTCTTATTTGGTCAAAAAGGTGATTTTCCTTGGAAATGATGGATTTCCAGCGAGGTTTTTGGCCATATTTTTATTTCTAAAAGGTCCTTCCTTGCTTAAAAACCCTCGAAAAGTGACCAAAATGCCCTTAAATGTTTGTTCGATGTGAAAACCGTTAAATTGGGCTAAAGAAGTGTTGGTTGTTCAGATTGGGACACTTACAGACTTGAACCGTTGAAATCTAAAAAATGAAAATTTGCTTGAAGATTGAGTTAAATAGATAAAGATAAAGAGAGCAATAATTTCACATTTCTTCTGAAGAAGAGGAGGATGATGTTGAAGAATTATAAACAACGGGGTTGGAAAACGATTGAACTACGCCGCTCTTAATTAAAAGGTAAGTTAGTGTATTAAATTTCTTTCAAAATATAAACATATTAAGTTATATCCTAGATTAGATTTTATATATTTATTGTAATTTAGACTTAAGGCTCCTTATTTTTTCCATTAATTATAAAAGGGAAACGTCAGTTATTCCCTCTTTATAATTTTTTTTTAAATTATTAAAAAATTTAAGGGTATAGTTCCTAATTTTTTTCTATAAATAATATCACGTTTTTTTTTTAGTAAAATTTGTGGTTGGTTGACTTGTTACCACTTTTCTATGGACCACTTTTCTATAAATAATGTCACGTTTTTTTAGTAAAATTTCTGACCAACGAATAGCATTCATTGGTCATTTTCAGAGTACTAAGTAGGACATCCGAAAATGGCCAATCGTTGACATGGAATTTTTTTGAAGCCACAATTCTTTGCGTTCACCTAAAATTTCAAAAGTTTCTTTCAAAATAATAGCATGTGTGTTTGTATAGCTCTAACGTAATCAGTATATCGTCTCTCTTTCAATACGAGGGATCAGAAAATCCATTGATTGCGATTTTTAGCATTTTGAAATGTGCACTCTTATAATAGATTAAATCATTCATTTAATAAAAAATCCAATTAAATAAAAAGCATGTTGTTGGGCCCTACATTTTTCAGTCAATATGTTTACAACTTACACTTAACAACTTGATACTAACAACTTGAGTTGTTCCATTTACAACTTGGCTTTCTGTAGGTTGGGACGCAGTAACGCTCTTCCTATTTTATAGGGCACGTGTCACAAGAAGCAAAGATTAAGTCAACAACGTTTCTTCAGTAACGGATCTTATTTTCTCCCTCAAACAATAAATGGCGAATATATCTCTATGTGATCAACCTCTTCCCCGATTTTATAGGCGCATAATCCTTCTTTGTTAATTAGTTTTATTTTGAGGTATAAAAGGGAGAGATACACTGTATTTACACACACGTTCTTCACTAGCTTAAGCTCCCTTTTTCATACGCTCTTAGCATTGTAATCTCAAGAGAATTCCTAGTAAACTTTCGGTCAAGGCAGGAGCCAAATCCTCCCGGGATTTTATGCCGGCGAACAAGTTGTTCAAGGGCTTTCCCTAGTCAACAAACATCTTGTGTCCATTTCTATTCAACTTGATAATCATTGTACCTAGATTCATATCACTTTAGTCACTTTTCTTCTCATCTAATTCGCTTGTTGAAATTTGACCAAAACAATTTGGCGCCGTCCGTGGGAAACTTTGATTATTTGCGTAGAAATGGTTAATCCCTCATCCAGTAGTCAGAGTCGGCCGCTTCCTGTTTCCAATGCCCAAGGCAACCCTCCTCCAAGTGCAGAAGCTGTCAATTTGGAGATAATGTCCAACATGGCAGACATGTTGAAGAAAGTAGGCGATCGGTTGGATGCTCAGGAGCACACGAATACCATGATATTCAATGCCATTGATAGTCTGCGTAAAGGGAAGCAAGCTGAGACTCAAGTATCCACTCCGTTTTCACCTTTACTTCCTAGATCTTTGTTTGGTGCAGGTACAGGACCGAGCCATGTCGGAGATATCCCTATGTCCAACACCTTGCCAGCAGAGAGCACGATTGTGACATCCATTCCAATCGAGCAACCAAGATTCGGCCTACCAGCTAGCCAACCTGCGCTATCATCTTGCTACACTTATGCTACACCCTCAATGGGGCAAACGGGAAGTTTCTTTAATACTTTCGATACTTTCGCACCTCAAGTTAATAATGCTCCTCTTTTCGCAGAGAACCAACTTGTTAAGGAAATGCAAACCATTAAGGAGTTTCTACGAAGCGTGCCTGGAGTCAACTTGCCGTATCACCAAGTCTCTCCAACTTGCTACAATGAGTCTCGTTTTGTGCCAGCAATAGCCAGTGTGGAGATCCCGAAGAAATTCTCAGTCCCTCATATGAAGAAGTATGATGGGAGTACCGATCCAGCAGAGCATATGTTGCTGTATCAGGAATCAATGGATATCATAAGTATCCCTCCTATGTTTATAGAAGCATGTTTTTGCAGGGGCTTTGGCTCTACTTTGTCAGGACCAGCCTTAAAATGGCTAACAGGGCTTCCTCTAAACTCTATTTCATCTTATGCTCAACTTGTCAATATGTTCATTAATCAGTTTTCATGCAACAGGGCATTTGACAAGTTGACTAGTGATCTTTATAGAATTGTGCAAATGTACTAACAAAAATCTTAAAGAGTATTTGCACAGGTTCAACAAGGAGGCAGTGACTATACCCAACTTGGACGTGTCCACCGCGACGGAAGCATTCCGTATAGGCTTGAAGAAGAGCTCATTGTTCTACAACGAGTTGGTGATGACCCCCGCGAAACAACTTGAAGAAATCAGAACCAGGGCCTTGCCTTACATCAGATTGGAGGAAGATAGCTTGGCGATGGGGAAGTCAACTGGGAGGACTCCTACTCCTCTATTTGAGCCTTCTGACAGACGACCGGATTCCCATCACTATAAGTCCAACAGGGGCAAACCCCCTGTTAAAACTGAACCCTCTAGAATTCATGTTGTAGATGATGATCAGGAAGGTGATGATAATGATTATCCACAAATTTCTGAATATTGCTTTTCTGTGGACATTGCAGGAATCTTGTGCGCCATGGGAAATCTTGGAGATAAAGCAAGATGGCCCAAGAAGAATGACCAAATAACAACTTGGAAGGACAAGTCCAAGTGGTGCGCATTTCATGAAGATTTTGGGCACACCACCGAAAACTGCTTTCGCCTTGAGGAAGGAGATTGCTCATTTATTGTCCAAGGGTCTTCTCAAGGATTTGTTGGGCAAGAAGAGGGTCAGGAGTGAATCCAAAGAACCTGATTTAGGGGAGCAGTCTAGACCCGAGAAAGTTGCACCCCTCCAGCCACCAAGGTAGTGAATGTTATCTCAGGTGGGTCTCATATTTGCGGCACAACTTACTCTGCCGCCAAGCGTCATGCCAAAAGCTCTAAGGAAGATCAATCAGAATTGCCTTCAAGGCATCGTGACTTCACAGATGGTCATGTTATTTCCTTTGAAGATGAAGATAAGGACAACACGTTGGACCCTCATCATGATGGTCTAGTTGTTCAGGTGCAGATTGCTAATTGTGTGGTCAAGCGGATTCTGATCGATGGTGGCAGCTCGGTCAACATCATCTTCACTCATGCTCTTAAAGATATGGGCATCCCTCTATCCAAGGTAGTGAAGAATTCATCCGTACTGGTAGGGTTCAGTGGTGAGGTGAAGCAAACAGTCGGAGAGATCAAGTTGCCCATCTACCTAGAGGGTATGAATTCCATGGAGAGGTTTTGTGTGATTGAGTGCTCTTCCTCGTACAATGTCATATTGGGAAGACCGTGGATCCACAACATGAAGGCCGTGCCATCAACTTACCATCAATGCGTCAAGTTTCCAATACCTTGGGGTGTTGCCAAGTTGAAGGGAAACCAGCAAGTCTCTAAAGAATGCTACAAGATCAACATGAAAGCAAGCTCGACCCCTCGGCAAGCATAGCAATTAAAGAAAAAGGCCCAGGACATTCTTGAAGCAGTGGAGCACGATACAAAAAGCGTTCCTGTTGATGCATCAAATCCTGAGGCCCAAGTGCAAGTTGGGATAGACCTACCGTCTGAAATCGAAGAGGAGCTGATCGAGTTCCTGAAAAGTCAGAAATGTTGTTTTGCCTGGAAACATGAAGACATGACGGGGATAAGAAAGGACATCATCAGTCACAAGTTGAACATCGATCCGACCATCCGTCCTGTCCATCAAAAAAGAAGGAAGTTCGCCCAGGAGCGGAACCAGATCATAAAGGATGAAGTTGAGAGGCTTCTGAAGTCCAAGATGATCAGAGAAGTTCAGTACCCAAGGTGGTTGGCTAACGTTGTAGTGGTGGAGAAGAAGAATGGCAAGTGGCGAGTATGCGTGGACTTCACCGACTTGAACAAGGCCTGTCCGAAGGATCCATTCCCTCTCCCTCATATTGATTCTCTAGTTGATGAGACAGCTGGCCACGACATCTTGACATTCATGGATGCATCTTCAGGGTATCAACAAATTCAAATGGAGCCTTCAGACCAAGAAGATACAGCATTCCTGACTCCAGAAGGTATATATTGTTATATTTCTATGCCCTTTGGTCTTAAAAATGCAGGGGCAACCTATCAAAGGTTAGTGAACAAAATGTTCAAAGACTAACTTGGCAAGACGATGGAGGTCTACATAGACGATATGGTGGTCAAATCCAAGCACATTGAGGATCATGTGGAGCACCTTGCTGAGGCATTCAACATCTTAAAAGCCTTCAACATGAAGCTCAATCCGGCGAAGTGCAACTTCGGTGTTAGAAAAGGTAAATTCTTGGGATATATGGTGACCAAGAGGGGAATCGAAGAAAGTCCCGAACAAATCAAAGCCATTCTCAACTTGGAATCCCCTAAGAACATCAAGGACGTACAAAGGTTAACAGGTAGAGTAGCTGCTTTGAATAGATTTATATCCAAATCGTCTGATAAGTGCAGGTTATTCTACGAAGTATTAAGAAAAAACAAACTTTTCAATGGACTGACCAACATGAAGCAAAACTCCTTCAAACAACTTAAAGAATACTTGATGACGTCACCCCTACTTGCCAAACCCGAACATGGTGAGCATCTTTATTTATATTTAGGCGTATCTCGAAAATGTCAGTTAGTGCAGTATTGGTGTAGGAAATCCAAGGTGAACAACATCCTGTTTACTATGTAAGTAAGTCTTTATTAGATGCTGAAACAAGGTACTCTCATCTTGAAAAATTAATATTAGCCTTAACTACTGCTGCTACCAAATTACGTCATTATTTTTAAACACATTCCATAACCGTTAGAACTAATTATCCTATGAGAAATGTGTTGAGAACCCCAGAGATGTTGGGCAGGTTGGCCAAGTGGTCAGTCAAGTTGAGCACGTATGATATTTCATACGAGCCGAGAACAGCCATCAAATCGCAGGCCCTAGCCGATTTCGTAGCTGACTACAGTCCAAGTTTGCAGCCTGAGGTAGAACTGGAAGTGCAACAACTTGAAGGTAAAACTGTTCCTCGATTTTGGACATTGTTTACAGATGGAGCCTCAAATTCCAAAGGGATCGGCTTGGGAATAGTCCTAAAATTCCCTCAAGGTGATATCATACCTCAAGCTGTATCTTGTGAATTCAGTGCGACGAATAATGAAGCTGAGTATGAAGCCCTAATCATGGGTTTAACTACAGCTTTGAGTTTGAATATTACACATTTAAATGTATTTGTTGACTCTCAATTGCTAGCTAACCACTTTAATGGCAGTTATATGGCGAAGCATTCCAAGATGACTCTGTACCTCCAACATGTTAAGGCTTTAGCTTCGAAATTTCTATCATTCTCTTTGGAACAGGTCCCTAGAGAAGAGAACGCAGAAGCAGACGCCTTGGCTAACTTGGGTTCAACTTGCAAATCAATGTTGCATTCTAGTATACCCATTATTTATGTTAAGTACCCGGCAATAGACCAAGTCGAAGAAATTCAAGTGGTTACGCCACCTACTGGGGCACAAGATGCTAAACCTTCTTGGACCCAACCTGTAATTGAGTTTCTTCAACTTGGAACTATTCCACCCGATGTTACGAATGTTAGATCTTTTAGGATTCGTACTTCGACTTTCGTTTTGATAAATAATGTGCTGTTTCAGAAGTCTTTTGCAGGACACTACTTGAGATGTGTCGATAATGATCAAGTTGAAGTGGTGCTTAAAGAAATCCATGAAGGAATATGTGGGAACCATTCTGGAGGAAAGGCATTAGCATCCAAGGCCCTCAAGATGGGATACTATTGGCCAACCATGCGTCGAGATGCCATGAGCTACGTACAGAAGTGTGATGCCTGCCAAAGACACAGCAACATCTTGCATCAACCTGCTGAGCCTCTACATCCTATAGTCTCATCTTGGTCTTTCATGCAGTGGGGCATGGATATTGTAGGCAAGTTGCCTAAAGCTCCCGGAGGCAAAGTGTTCATGTTGGCTCTAACCGATTATTTCTCGAAATGGATCGAGGCAGAAGCTTATGTACAAGTAAGAGATAAAGAGGTAACTTCATTTTTAAAGAAAAATATCATTAGCAGGTTTGGTGTACCATCAGAGATTGTATGTGACAACGGGTCACAGTTCATAAGTAAGAAGACCAGGGATTTTTGTACTCGCTGGGGCATCAAGTTAGTCATGTCGACACCTGTCCACCCTCAAGCCAATGGCCAGGATGAGTCAAGCAACAAGTTGATCATCAACAACTTGAAGAAGCGTCTAGATCAAAAGAAGGGAAAGTGGGTTGAAGAATTACCACTTGTGCTATGGGCAGATAGAACTACTTCTAAAGGAGCCACAGGTAGAACTCCCTATTCTTTAGTATACGGAGCTGAAGCTGTAATTCCAGTTGAAGCGACAGTCCCCACAGCAAGGTATGGCTTATTGACTCAAGATGAAAATAACCTCTTGCTAACTCAAGATTTAGATAAAATTGATGAGATCAGGGATTTAGCCAAGATAAGGATGGCAGCTTATCAGTAGTGAATTGCTAGGTCTTACAACAAGAATGTCAGAGTTAGAAGGTTCCAGGTTGGTGATTTAGTTTTAAGAAAAGTATTTCAAAATACAAGAGAATTGAATGCAGGTAAGCTGGCTCCCAAGTGGGAAGGCCCATATCTCATCGATGCTGAAGCTGGCAAAGGTGCATACTGGTTGTCAACCCCAAGTGGAGACAGAATCCCTAGAAGTTGGAACGCTATCCACTTGAAACTTTATTTCATGTAAGTCCAGTTATTTATAACTAGACTCCTCAGGTACGGTTTAAATTTATGTCAAGTTCAATTACGCATTTCAATTTTTTACTCTTATTAAAACATTACTGACTTGAGCGTCGGAGGGGCGTTAGCTATGCTAACGCCCAACCCTAACATGAATTTGTTTTGCGAGGTGCAACTTGAGCAAACGGAGTAGGCTCAACATGTTGACACGCTAGTACGGCTGATACTTGTTGAGACCTAAGCTGGAACAGGACAAACATGTTGACACGCCAGCACGGCTGATACATGTTTGAGCCTGAGGAAGACAAATGTCAAGCATGTTGACACGCCAGTACGGCTGATACGTGTTTGAACCTGAAGAAGAAAATTTTAACATGTTGACACGCCAGTACGGCTGATACATGTTGGAATTCTAGCTGGAGAGGGATAGAACTTGTTGACACGCCAGGACGGCTGATACTTGTTCTATCTCTTCAAACGATTTACCTCTGATCAAAGGTACTTATGGTTAAAAGATATTCATCTTTTCTTACTAATTAAGGTTTTGACACCTTCGCCTGGGCGCACGTTTTCACACTTCTTCAAGTTGTGAACTATTGGTTGTAACATTTTCATGTTACCTACGGTTTATAACATTTACATGTTATCTAAAGAACAAACAAGCGTCTCTCAGAGACATAAGATACTTTGCTAAAAAACCATTAAGTGTTTTTCAAAAGATTTTTTCGCAACTAAAGGACAAGTTGGATAAGCCAACAAGTCCCTAAGAACCTAAAAAGCTTGGAGTACTAGACCAACCTAGTACCCCCAAATAAATTGTCTCGGCTCTTATGAGCCATTACAAACTAAAAAACCTTGTTTTTGGGGACACTTCCCCCATTTGTTGTACCGATAGAGGTACACAAATAAAGCAAAAATTGTTTTTTCATCCAAAATACCCAAAAGTTTCAAAATGTTTTTTAAACTTCCTGGCATGCTGCCGCCGGTGTTGCATTTTCCCCTTGACCATTCTGAGCTACCACTAGGGTGCTCAAGGTCCTATCAGTGTCTTCAACTAGAGCCTCCAAAGCCGCAGAATTCACTTCCTCTGCATCTACTGGCTCACCAACGAAATCTTCTAAAGCCCTTTTCTCTGCTTCCACATCCCACTCCAAAGCCAGCCTGTTCTTGTATTCTTCCATAAGGTCAATCCTAGCTTCAAACACCACTTTGGTGGCATTAAACGTGAAGTCTTTCTTCGCGGCATCCAATTCCTTCTCATGGGCTTCATGTTCCTTCATTTTCTCGGCCTTAACAGCTTCCAACTCCTTCTTTTCAGCTTCAAGATTTTCCTTCAACTTCTCAATCTCCTCAGCATTCTTGGTAGCCTGCTCCTTGTATTCCTCAGCTTCATAATTGTGCCTGGCTGCCTTGATTTTCACAGCATGAAGCTGGTCCATGATAGGGACCATGATATCCGCAACCTAAGCAAAAGAAATGTTAGCATTTCATCAAAAATTGTGGGCAAGGTTCAAGTTTTCTCATTTTACCTTGTCGACAAAACAAGCTATAGCCTCCTTTAACTTTTTTCTTGCTGTCCCCATGTCACCAATCTCATTCCCATCCGTAGCCTCGGTTTCAGATAACTTCCTTTTCTTCACTTCTTCATTTTTCTTGGAAGCATTCAAATCTGAGCTAGAGGTCATGGACATTGGAGTTGGAGGTTTATTGTCCTTCTTGGCAACTTTCTTTGCCTTAGCAGCGGCCATCAAGTCAGCGGCACTTACGTTGGATTTGGATCGTGTAGCTACAACAAGGAAACAAGGGATTGAGATAATCGAAATACACTACCAGAAAAAGGTCATTTAGCGACGGAAATTTCCGCCGCTAAAATTAAATTTCCGTCGCTAAAATAAATCACCGACGGAAAAATTCCGTCGGTGGTCCGCCGCTACCAGCTCGTCGCAGTGCTCCGACGGGTCAACTTCCGCCGCTATTTTTTTCTTTTACCGACGGAATTTAATTCCGCCGGTGAATTAATGGTTTCAGCGACGGAAAATTCCGCTGCTATATTAATTTAATTTAATTAAATTTTTATTTCAGCGGCGGAAATTTCCGTCGCTGTAATAAAATTTAAATTAAAATTAAATTATTTCAGCGGCGGAAATTACCGTCGCTGAAATTATTTAATTTTAATTTAAATTTTATTACAGCGACGGAAATTTCCGCCACTGAAATCAAAAATTAAATAAAAATTAAATGATTATAGCGGCGGAAATTCCGTCGCTGAAATTAATTTATTTAATTAATTTTTATTTCAGCATTAATTTCAGCGACGGAAAATTCCGTCGCTGATTCTGAAATAAATTTAAAAAAAATAATTTAAAATATCAATAAACCAAAATTTTTTGTACCTGATATAACATTTCAATTTATAAAACTAAAACTATAAAAACTAAAATTCAAATATCAAGTACCAAATAAAAACTAAATACCACCGTACCAATTCGGGAGGGGGAGAGGGGGAGAGGGGGAGGGGGAGGGGGAGGGGGAGAGGGGGAGAGGGGTGGAGCGGGGGGAGAGGCGGGAGGGCTCCGCGGGTACCAAATGTCTCAAATGTTTACAAACAAGTATAATTTAATACAAAAATGTCTAAAAATCCGCAATCAACCCGGGGACGCCGGAAATTACCCCGGGAGTCTGGCCGAGATGAGCCATCAATGCGCCAATTGTCTTTGAGTCTCTGCATGTTGTCTTTGAATCTCTGCATGACGTCGATCGTTCTCCTCCCGCATCTGCGTCTCGAACCGCCAAAGCATCCGCAAGCTTTGCCCGCTCGCGTTTCTCCTCCTCCAACGCAGCCTCTGTGAGTGTCGACCCTCGGATCATGAAACGTGGGCCGGGCTACATTTCGCCGACGGCCGGTCGACGTCGATCGGCATTGCCGCCCGTAATCCCCATCCCTAACACTCGGGCTCCTCTCCTTGGATGTCCCCGAGAGGTGACCTCGTGCCAAACATCGTGCACGAAGGGGACGGGCTCGCGGAGGCGTTCCTTCGGGAACAACGGCGGCTTGATAAGCAGCCTGAAAAATAAAACAAACAATTATAATCATATACACAATGTAAGGTACATAAATAAATTTACATATTCAAAATCAAGTCATTTAATGATAGTTTACTTACAAAGGCATTAGCAGATCGATCGTCAACCCATTGTGGAGGTTGATCGGGCGCTGTAGAATTCCGAATATGGGTGCTAGCGTAAACATCCACAAAACTGATATTCGGACCATACTCCCTTTCCTATAAATAAAATAAGCGAGATTATTACTTTGAAATTGTATATATAAATGCAACATTTAAACTGATTTAAAAGCATGCATACACTACATTTACACTAAAACTATGGATTTCATAGCATCAACATTGGCTCCCAGCTAACATACGTACATAAACCTATTTAAAAGCATCCATACACTACTACATTTAAATTAACATACATATATACCATGCGGTCGTGATGCTCGGCGATCGTGAGCGTCCCCCCGGTATGCAACGCCGCCGACCCCGAGGAGCCTGCTCTATTGGCCTTGGCCTGTTCGGATATAGCCTTCGCCGCAGCCGACCCCCAATATTCGCAAAATTGACCAAACACCTCATCGGTCATAAAAGTAGGACACAAGGGCTGTTCTCCCGCCGCGAGCCGAGTAGTATAATAATTTTTCTTCGTGGTACCTATAAAAAATATGAATATCTCGTAAACATATAATGATGACATTATAAAATTAAAAGAGTATAATCATTGTTAATTAAACTAATTAAGGATAGATAAATATGTTACAAATAAAATCCGTAAATAGCTTGTGAGCCTGCTGATCGAAAACATATCTAGCCGTCGCCTCGCTGATGTCTGGCACCCAATAATATTTAGCCTACAACATATAATGATAAATTACAAAACTAAAAGAGTATAATCATTATTAATTATAACATTTTAATAACAAACTAACATTTAAGTTTTAAATAAAAACCATTAACACATTACCTTAAACTCATCCCACGCATCGTCCTTCTGCCTCTGTGGCAATTTTTTCCAGTTGGGCCAAAGCTCGGTCATTTTTCGAGACCGCCAGTATTGCCCGATCCTAGTCCCTGTGGTGGGGTATCCACCTACAAACCTGCCAAGTATATTTATACAATAACATTTTAACTTAAATAATGAATTATATATAAAGCAAAAAGGAACCAACTTATATCAAATTAATGAAGAGTTACTTACTGGTCATAAAGTGATGATATCCTGACAAATATCCTCCCTCGTAATCGACAGTAGTCTGAGTACCGGCCCCAGAGGTGGAGCTAGTACTACTGCGTGAAGGGTCGACATCATCGCTACCGGATCGGGACGGTTGCGTCCCAGTAATCAATGTGTAAATAGGCTTAGTCTTCTTACCCTTGCCCTTTCTACTAGAACTCATATCTGTATTACAAGAAAATATTAAAATATACAACTTTAACAATAGGAAACAATATATTCACAATACATCTAAAACTTTAAAGTTCTAATAATCTAAAGCATTCACAATACATATAAAACTTTAAACTATTACTAATATAAAGCATTCACAATACATATAAAACTTTAAAGTTCTAATAATCTAAAGCATTCACAATATATATAAAACGACGGATATTAAAAATAATCTAAAGCATTCACAATACATATGAAACTTTAAAGTTCTAATAATCTAAAGCATTCACAATACATATAAAACTTTAAAGTTCTAATAATCTAAAGCATTCACAATACAATTTTAAACTTTAAACTATTATTAATCTTCGTCCCCATCATCATCACTGGACTCTGAATTACTACAAAACTCGAGTTCTTCATCTTCGTCTTCGGACTCTGATGAATCAAACTCTGGTTCCTCTTCATCTTCCTCTTCCTCTTCCTCTTCCTCTTCCTCTTCCTCTGATTCATCAATATCAATGTGCGCGAGATGACCTGAACGAGGCGGGGGAGTTGGCAAATTCACTGGTAAGATATCCTCCTCGGGTTCATCAACATTTTGAGGAATATGAGTGACATCATCTAATGGATGATTAGCTGATGAAACGTTAGGTGGCACTATACCCTATACCCTATACCCTATACCCTATACCCTATACACTATACCTTATACCCTATACCCTATACCCTATACCCTATACCCTATACCCTATACACTATACCCTATACCCTATACCCTATACCCTATACCCTATACACTATACCCTATACCCTATACCCTATACCCTATACCCTATACACTATACCCTATACACTATACCCTATACCCTATACCCTATACACTATACACTATACCCTATACCCTATACCCTATACCCTATACCCTATACCCTATACCCTATATACCCTATACCCTATACCCTATACCCCTATACCCTATACCCTATACCCTATACCCTATTTTATATAAATAAAAATAATGGCATTATAAAATTAAAATTAATAAATATTTATGATTTATTTATTTTTTCAAAAATATCATAAATATTTATGATATTTTAATGTTTTTTAGTTTGTTATTTTGTTAATTAGTTCTAAAAATAAACAAAAATTACATTTTATTATCAGCAACGGAATATTTCCGTCGCTGATAAATAAAAAAATATTAAATTATCAGCGGCGGAAATATTTCGTCGGTGTTTAATAATAAAAAAAAAACATTTAATTTCACCGTCGGAAATATTCCGTCGGTGTAATATTTCAAAAAGAAAAATAAAAAATATTTTAATTTCACCGTCGGAATATTTCCGACGCTGATAAATAAAAAAATAAAAAAATGATATATTTTCACCGACGGAATAATTCCGTCGCTGATAAAGATTTAGCGGCGGAATATTCCGTCGGTAAATCAACCGCCAAATTAGCGGCGGAAATAAATGAATATTCGAGGAATATTCGTTTTAGCGGCGGAATTTAGCGGCGGAATTAAATTCCGTCGCTAAATTTGACGCCAAAATAATTTCGACGCTAAAGTCTATATTCCACCGCTATTTAGCGACGGAATATGTCCGTCGCTGTTAATTCCGTCGCTAAATGACCTTTTTCTGGTAGTGATACTCGTGAAAAAGTACAAAGATTTTTTAGGACTTAAACCTGTAGACATCTCAGGTAGAGTTGGGGGTAGATTTTCCTCTGCTTCAACCTTTGCTTCACCTCCAACCTCCTCAACGAAAAACTCGACAGGGAATGCCTTGAAGGACCTATCGGATACACCCAACTGAAGAAGCTGGTTTACGTTCGCTTGTGTCCCTTTTTGCTCTGGAAACAGGTCTGACAACTTAGAAACTTCTACAAAGGAAATTTTAAGAGTTAGTTATCCTAGTATTGAGAAGCATTTCGTAAAATAAAGGAACTATTTTCACTACCTTGAAACCTCCATTTGGAAAAAACACCTTCCTCTTGACCCAAGGTGTCCCTCCTTGCAAAGAAAAATTTATTTTTCCACCCTCTATCAGCAATGTCATGATTGGAAATCAGAATAGGCTCACCATTTTTGACCCTAAAACCAAACCTTCCTGGACCAAAACTCCTTAAATCCACAGTATACGCCAACTCTTCTAAACCGGCAACCAAATCAGCCCTCTCTCCTAATCTAACTAGGGTTTGCAAGTACCTCCACCCTTGAGGCATCATTTGGGCATAGTTGAGTTTGGTAGAGGAGAAGAACTTCGTAATCAAGTCGGGAAAAGGAAATCGTAAGCCTATAACAAAGGGATACTCCGGGAAGCATACCTAAGTGGGAGAATAACATTCGGAGGTCAAATCAGAGTGGGTGAAGTAGACCGTTTCATCAGGCATGGCGTGGTTCTTCTTAATAACCTCTAGGTTAGCCTTAGGCATCAGACATTTCTCATTATCAGGTTCCTTCAATAAGTTTTGGGTTATGAAACCCTTGGGCAAACCCTCGTCACTCTCAATCACGACTATCTTCTTCCGACCCATTTTTTCAACTTAAAACAAGAAATCAAAGATGAAATTGAAGAGAAGACAAGAAACTCACCGTAAGTATCTACTCGATTTTTTGCCCCAAACCGTCTTCCTTGGTTCTTCTCCTAGAAACCTCTGCGAAAGTAACGTTTTCGATTTGGTGAAAGGGAGAGTTGGAGAAAGAGACTACTTATTTATGAAGGTTGAT
Organism: Adenophora triphylla var. japonica; assembly: GCA_022495995.1. Taxonomy (NCBI): domain Eukaryota; kingdom Viridiplantae; phylum Streptophyta; class Magnoliopsida; order Asterales; family Campanulaceae; genus Adenophora; species Adenophora triphylla. The sequence continues at coordinate 663,820 of JAFEMH010000604.1, forward strand.
GGTGGTTGGAACTCTAAAAGCGATCAAATCTTTTGTAAAATATAGGGAGAAACGCGTTTCTCCATAAGTTATGGAGAAACGGGTTACGGGTATCCAGAAGCTATTGAAAGGATATCCAGAAACTTTTTGTATTGGCCATGACCTTGTCCCATGGTTACTTCTGGATATCAGTCTCAAAGGTTCTGGATATCCAGAACCCTTTGAAAGGATATCCAGAAGCTTATGAAAGTGATATCCAGAAATCTTCAAAATGATATCCAAAAACTTTCAAAATGTTTCTGGATATTCATTTGATGGTTTCTGGATATACATTTGAAGGTTTCTGGATATCCAGAAACCTTCAATAAGCGTTTTCTGGTCTTGGTCTTGGATTTGGCTTCAAATATGTTTCTGGATATTCATTTGATGATTTCTGGATATACATTTGAAGGTTTCTGGATATCCAGAAACCTTCAATAAGCAATTTGTGGTCTTGGCCTTGGATTTGGCTTCAAATATGTTTCTGGATATCCGCCCAAAGGCTTCTGGATATCCGTTCCAAAGCTTCTAGATATCCAGAACCATTTGAGACTGATATCCAGAAATTTTCTTCTGGTTATCAAACGTATAGTTTCTGGTTATTAAAAACGCGTTTCTCCATAGTTATGGAGAAACGCGTTTCTCAGCAGACCTACTCCAAATCTTTTTTCCTCGGGAAACTACTTAAAACCATCCCATCGCGTCCCTTTTAAACCGTCGTTCTTTTCTTTCTTATTTTGGCAAACTTTTTGAATTCTTTTGTTTCTTTCTATTCTTCATTTTAAAATTCAAAAAGTTTGGGGGCAATTGTTGGGCCCTACATTTTTCAGTCAATATGTTTACAACTTACACTTAACAACTTGGTACTAACAACTTGAGTTGTTCCATTTACAACTTGGCTTTCTGCAGGTTGGGACGCAGTAACGCTCTTCCTATTTTATAGGGCACGTGTCACAAGAAGCAAAGATTAAGTCAACAACGTTTCTTCAGTAACGGATCTTATCTTCTCCCTCAAACAATAAATGGCGAATATATCTCTATGTGATCAACCTCTTCCCCGATTTTATAGGCGCATAATCCTTCTTTGTTAATTAGTTTTATTTTGAGGTATAAAAGGGAGAGATACACTGTATTTACACACACGTTCTTCACTAGCTTAAGCTCCCTTTTTCATACGCTCTTAGCATTGTAATCTCAAGAGAATTCCTAGTAAACTTTCGGTCAAGGCAGGAGCCAAATCCTCCCGGGGTTTTATGCCGGCGAACAAGTTGTTCAAGGGCTTTCCCTAGTCAACAAACATCTGGTGTCCATTTCTATTCAACTTGATAATCATTGTACCTAGATTCATATTACTTTAGTCACTTTTCTTCTCATCTAATTCGCTTGTTGAAATTTGACCAAAACACATGTGTGTTCATAAAAACTAACTTATTGTTGGAATATAAAAACTTATTTCCATCACTTCAAATAATTTCCTTCAAAAGAAAAAAAAAAAACACTTAAAATAATAACACTGGAATAACTGGTGTATTTGGAAATAAAAGCCAAAGAATGAGCCCATGTGGATGCAATTTGGAATCTTCCTTTATAAAGAACATAAATCTCTCTCAGGATACTCTAAATCGCAAACATCTGCAATATGGCAACCCAAATCTGTCTCTCTGAAAGTCTAATCTCTCCTACAAAAATTTTCCCCTACAAATCCATAAGTGTGTTGGAAAATTAGGGTGTTTTGAAAGAAATTAATGATTTATTTTCTCAAGGGTAATTTTGTCAAATTACTTAATTGTTTATGTGGTTATGTTCTACTTCATGAGAACAAAAAATCAAATATTTATTTGTCCAAAATGGGTTTTGGATAAATTAAATATGAATAATCTAAGTATGTGGCCCACCTTTTGTTAATAATTTTGATTTTGTAAATCAAAAATGCCTTTGACTTTGACTGATATGCTCGGCCGAGCAGAGTGATTGACTCGCTCGAGCATAGCATAGCAGATTGTCAAAAGTTTCAGGGCAGTCATGCTCGGCCGAGGCATATGCCTTGCTCGGCCGAGCAGATCCAGGGCAAAAGTTTCTAAACAGCCTTGCTCGGCCGAGCAAGACACATGACTCGGCCGAGCAGTTCCTAAGCAGATGTGTAACAGTTAAGTATTAAATGTGGAAAATTGAAACGAAAATCATTATGGCTAATATTTTCGGATTAATGATTGTTTAATTTCGTAATAATATTGTTTATTACATAATTAAAACCATATTTTCAGTTTATGATCTTGGTTTTGAACATGTATATATTGTTGTTTGTCAACAACATTAGGAAGAACTTTTTGAACACTTTGAGAGAAAAACACACAGAGAAAAACAACTTGATTTCTGCAATCCTCCTCCATATTCTCTTGGTGCATATTGCTATTTCTTTCTTTGGCCTCCTAACTTGCATTGTAACATCAAGAGGTGATCTAGTCCAAGCTCGATTCAGCTCGCCGGAATACTTAGGTGCAGAGTGCCCCCGGTCCGCACGTTCTATCCTGGAAGACAAGCGTCCCAAGCAACTCAAGCACACTCGGTGAGGGAACGAATATGTCTTAAGGAGACAGTGATTTTCATTGGGCTCGTACATCTTCATCATCAACTTTTTCTTTGTATTTTCAGTTTATTTATTGTATTTTATTTTCTGTAATTGTTTTTCCTCGGCACCCTTGTAATAAAGTGTTGCCCACAAGCCAGTCCGTTTTGCTGCCATCCAACCCCTTGTTTCCAATTCCGTTTCCCCGTCTCTTAGGCGATCGGTAGACTATAGCTACAAACCGAGCTTTTGGAACTACAACTACCTGCAATCTCTCAAGAGCAAATTCAAGGTGAGTACTTGTCGCATTGAAATCTATTTTTGACATCTTATGTATTTGACCAACCCTCCGTCATTTATTATTACTAAGAAAATATTGTTGGAATACTTTAAGCTTGGTATCATGATTGATTGTTTCAGGTTGAGAAATATAAAAAACGAGCAGAGAAGTTGAAAGAAGATTTGAAGATAGTATTTGAAAATTTTGCTGACACAGATAATCAGCTGGATCATTTTGAACTAGTTGATGATTTGCAAAGACTAGGATTGGCATATCATTTCAAGAAAGAAATAAAGAATTTGTTGGAAAACCTATATATAAGCAGGAGTAACAAAGGAGCGAATGATGATTTATATGTATTCCAACAAATTCTTTATTTCTTTCTCGAAATGATATGCCAATCCCAGTTTTTGCAAATCTTCAACTAGTTCAAAATGATTCAGCTGATTATCTGTGTCAGCAAAATTTTCAAATACTATCTTCAAATCTTCCTTCAACTTCTCTGCTCGTTTTTTTATATTTCTCAACCTGAAACAATCAATCATAATACCAAGCTCAACGTATTCCAACAATATTATCTTAGTAATAATAAATGACGGAGGGAAAAAGTCTTTTATATATGGTCAAACACATAAGATGTCAAAATAGATTTCGATGCGACGAGTACTCACCTTGAAGTCGCTCTTGAGAGATTGCAGGTAGTTGTAGTTCCAAAAGCTCGGTTTGTAGCTATAGTCTTCCGATCGCCTAAGAGACGGAACATGGGATTTGGTGGCAGCAAAACGGACTGGCTTGTGGGCAACACTTGTGGATTTGTAGGGGAAATTTTTTGTAGGAGAGATAAGACTTTCAGAGAGACAGAGGGTTGCCATATTTCAGATGTTTGCGACTTTGAGTATCCTGAGAGAGATTTATGTTTTTTTATAAGGGAAGATTCCAAATTGCATCCACATGGGATTTGGTGGAAATAAGTTTTTATATTCCAACAATAAGTTTTTATAAATGCACATGCTTTTTATTTAATTGGATTTTTTATTAAATGAATTATTTAATCTTTTATAAGAGTGTACATTTCAAAATGCTAAAAATCTCAATCGATTGATCTTCTTATCTCTCTTATTGAAAGAGACACGAAATACCGATTAAGTTAAAGCTCGCTATAAATGCACATGATATTATTCTATGCTATTATTCTTGAAGAAACTTTTGAAATTTTATGTGGACGCATAGAATGTTTCAAATGAATGGCTTCAAAAAAATTCCATGACAACTATTGGCCATTTTCGGATGTCCTTCTTAGTACTCAGAAAATGACCAATGAATGCTATTTAGTGCATCAGAAAATTCTCGAACAATATTTTTTAAAAACTTTTCGCTCACTCTTTGTAAAAAAATATATAAAAAATACAGCTAGCTTTATCATCTTCGAGAAGCAACAAAACTACGATAAATGCATGCTAAAAGGCACGTTCAAGACGAAGTGGAATCACGGGTGATGGTGCAGGAATGTGTTTTGGGCTCAGGTATTGTGTCCAGCGAATGATTGAGCTGACTCGTGACCTGCACACCACAAGAAAGAACCGTGAAACTGCGCCGGGGGTCTTCCGGCAAGCCCCTCCGGCGTGAGAATCAGCTAATGGACTGAAAAATGGTGTAAATATTATGGAGAGTATGTGTGTATGTAAATATGCAGAAAAGCATTACCTTAGTCCATGATATTATTCTCATATTTATAGTAGAAAAAGGAAACTAGGGTTTCCATTTGGACCGTTGGATTGGATGGGTGCCAACCGTTGGATCAGCTCTGTCTCCTAGGCGTACACGTGTCACGCTGGAATTGCTCCGCCTATGCAAGGACACTGCAGCGCCTGACACTGATAAGCAGCTTGCCTTATAAGGGAAAGTCAACCTGCCCGCCTTTTGGCATTATTACTGGTTATATGATTGCACGTGTAACAAGGCCCAGTGGTAGGTCTGACATTATCCCAAATTAGCTAATTAATCAAGTTTGTTGAGGAAGCTAATTGAAGAGACGACCTGGAGCTGTACGTCCAATTGGGTCGTCTCCTTGAGAGATGACTCGACGAGCGAGCGGCAGCGAGAGTTGGTCGTTCAATGACGACGATCACCCTTTGTTGAATGTGATCAGTTTGGCGCGGTGGGAAGGCTCGTCGCTTGGAGGGGCTTGGTCGCTCAGTGGCGACGTCCGCCATCCGTTGTTGGACGGTTCATAACCCAGATCTTGATATGACCCTTCATAATTGGTCCTTTGGTGGGCCTGCTGGGCCCCCAGCTCGTAGCAAAGTATTGGGCTTGGCCCATCACAGATTATTCCGTTCAGTGGCCCCCAACTCATGGGTCGTCTTGACAGGCCAGGAGTTGTCGCTTTCCCTCCAAGGTTATCCGTACGACCATCAATTTGAATTTGGAATTGTGGTGACGTCAGCATTGATGACGTGGATGGCCAGGATCTCCTCAATAATTGACACGCGTCTTCCGATGGGACATTCTCCTCGGAAATCGCAGAGGGTATTTAATGCTCATCATTTCGCCGTTTGGATTTCCTAGGTACAAACCCTTCATCTTCCCCAAGTATAAAAGTTTTCTCCCTCCTCCATTTCAAACTTTACGTAACTTTGAGCATTGAGAGCAATCAGCAAGAGCGATTTCTGGCAACCAGCAAGGAACATTCCGGCCACCGTGCAAACGTTTTCCGGCGATATTGACTGTTCTGGCGTCACCACCTTTGGACAATCCAGCGGCGTGGATTAGGAATTTCTTTGATTTACCACCGGTAAACTCATCGGAAAACCTATCTTCAAGCCCAGAAATAGGTAATTTCCTTTGCTGTTCTTCATTTTCTGGGTATTTCTTGGGGTTTAAGATCATCTTTAATGGGACCCAGGGCTATAAGCTTTGAGAGAGGGGTTAAATTTGGTTTTGGGTTAAATCAGAGGTTTTATAAATGTGCTAGGGGGATTTGGAGAGAGATTCCATTGGCTGAATGTTCTTCAATCTTGTTGAAATTTGGGTTTGAGAATGAGCCTTTAGAGTTCCCAGTAGGTGAGGTTCTTGGGGAGTTTGAGGAGGATGACCCAAGGGTAACGTCTTTTAGGTCAATGAACGACCTTCCCAATCACATACGAGCTAACTACTCCTTGTCCCGTCGTGATTCACTTAGGAACTTGGTTATAGGGGAATCTAGGTTGCCCATAGTTAGGTCGTCGCCTACGAACGTTAGGACTGATTCCCCTTCTTTTTCTCCTTGTTTTGTAGACATGGATCACGACGGCCGCCCTGGTCAACCAGCCCAAGAAACGAACGAAGCCAGCACAAGTGCTGGGAGCACTAGGATCGTCGATGCCTTTCATACCGGTGTACGAGCTGGAAGGAATGAACGAGGCTTCGGAGACGGGGCTCAAGGGAACTGGGCAATCACCAAAGTTAGCACGAGGAAGGGAGATACTGGGAAGCTGTTGATAGATTCCCTTCGAGACTCTTTCAGAGTACACGCTGCATCGTACAGGCTTGAATATCTCAGCCAAAAAGAATATGAGCCTCGTAGGCAGTCACTTCTTACCAGCAAAAAGAAAGTTGCTTTCTTCTACAAACAGTTCGAGCTTGGACTGAGGTTGCCCCTAGATCCCTTTATCAATGAGTTCCTTGAAGATTCAGGTTGTGTGCCAATGGAGCTGAGTGGCAACGCAGTTAGGATTTTGTCTTGTTTCATTGTGGTCTGTAGATTCCTTGGCTACGAGCCATGTAATAAGGTGTTTCGTCAATACTACCGGACGAAACGATCCGTCAAGAATGGGAAGTCCGTAGTGAGTGTGTCGTCGATTAGGAATGTTCAAGGCTTGTTTTTAGACACTCAGAATAAAGTGTATGGCTGGGATAATCACATGATCTTGGTGGAGAGCAGGGTAGGATGGCAATTTCCTTGGCCTGAGAATCAAAGTATGGTTACCGACGAGCATGTATGGCCGGCTCAATGGGCCGACGAGCTGAAAAAGAAGATTGATAATCTGCTAAGTCTTGGATGGGTGTCATTCCAGGACATTGAAGCCTCTCACTGGAGGTATATAAGGGTCGGCGTTATGTCTAAGCCGTCGAAAGGCCCCGATCCTTTGGTGAAGATAAACCTTGACACTCGTTACCCGGTCTGGATCGTCCACAATGAGTTGAATTGGGAAGAAAACTGTGTCACTTGTGCGAGCGCACGCCCAGACCATCCAGAGAATTCTTGCGCCAACCTTGAAATGTTTGGGGGTTGGGCTCTTAATACTTGTCTTTTTAATATGATATTCCGTCTTTTTGTCTCATCGTGAAGGACTTAACCTTTTTTCGTTTTATTTGACAGTTCTCTCTAAAAAGGACATCGATCACATTGAATGAGACATCATGAGCGGAGCAATCAGAGCCAATGACCGAACCAAGTCGAAGAAGGAACGAGCAGCATCCAACGCTATCTACGACCGGCAAGAGAATATGGCGAAGAGGAATGATCAGCTCCCCAAGGACAACACTGTTGGCGCCATCCCCATGATTGAAAGGGAGGTCGTCATTGAAGGCTTGAACAATGGAGGTCATCAAGATCGAGTTGATGCGGTAGAGAGGGATGCTGAAGTAGAGACAAATGCTGCGGTCGCCAATGCCGAAAACCAATTGGTCATCGTCGAAGGTGAGCACGTTAACCTTGAGATTGTTGGAAGCTCTGATTCCAATTTGGAGGTCGTCGGTGAGGGGAGCCACGTCTCCAAGAAGAGAAAAGATCACCCTGCTGGTTTCGGGGGAAAGAGAGAGAAGAACAAAAAGGCTGCCAACGACCCAATCAGCTCCTCCGACCCCTCAACTCCTCGAGCTGAAACTCCTGGCTCGTCGTCAGGGGTCCTTACCAGGAAGCAAGCAATGGAAATGGCGACCAAGTACGCCAAGGCTCCTCCGATTTCTGGGATCCCTTATTTGGCAAGGAATGGACCTGCTCTCATCTTGGGGGCGGCTATGACAAAACGAGACAGGGATGTTGAGCTCGTCCTCCAGATGAGGGAGGCCAAGATGAAGCCAGAGACCTACCATGCTCGCTTCGGGCTGATGCAAACTGAGGTAAATCCAGCCTTCCGCTTTTCATACATCTCTCGTCGATTTATACTTGAAATAATAATGACCTTGTTATTGCAGATGATGTCGATGATGGATGCCATGACGGCAAACTTTAAGGCATGCCTGGACGCCGAGCAAAAGGAGAATGAACAGCTGATCCAATCTGTCGGAGCTAAGGAGGATGCTGAGCAGAAGCTGAAGGAGGCTGAAAATAATGTTGTTCAACTGACGACTGCCTACGAGTCTTTGATGGCCCAAAAGAACGAAGTTCTGAAGGAGGTAGAAATCCTGAAAGCTGATAAGGCCAAATTGGTGAAGGAAGCAGGGATCCTGACCACTGGTCTACGAGCTGCGGAAGGCAAAGTGGATAAGCTGACGTCTGACTACGAGGCTGCTCGGAATCAGATTGAAGCGATGAGGGCTGACCATCAAACTGCTTTGGACGACGCTAAACTTGATGCAGTTGAGCAGTTCAAGAGAGGTGAAGAGTTCCTCAAGGTCGTCACTGACAAAGCTCAGGTTTTCTTCAAGGACGGGGCCAAGCACTTGGCAAGGAGAATCCTTGCGGATCCAGAGACTAAGGGTTTGATGTCTACGAGGAAGCTGGCCGACCTCTGTACATAATCGTCGCATGACCAGGAGGCTCGTTCAGTTCATCCTCTCGTTCCTTATACTGACAATGACCTTCTTATTATCAAAGAGGATGACGAGAAGGAAGGAAAGGACGAGTGGCCAGTCACAGCTGTTGATCCAAGGAATTTTGATGCCTACTACGACCACTTTCTCGGAGACGGCCCTGATCCCGACCTGCCTTCAGCTGATGCCAACGACCAGCAGTAGTTATTTATGATTAGTGATCATCAAACAATGCTTCACTTTAGTTTTTATGGTTTCGAACATTGCTCCAAACAATTTCATGTTTTGTAAAGTAACTGACCCGTTTCCTCGTAGTTTAGAGGGGGTCGTATGATGTTTGCTTGTTTTATTGATGTTTAAGTTATTCAATGCCTTTGTTTTCTGTTTGTTAATCTGTATGTTAACGTAGATTGCATGTGAACTTATTTGGTGAGTAAGTTTGAGGACAAGTATGAATGGTCGTCGTGAGTGATGACCAGAATGTGGGTCATCGTAATACGGCTGACTCTTGTTCATACTTGTGTCTTCTCAACTTCTCAAAGGCTCGTAGAATAGTACGAAGGTCTGTAGTTCTTTGCTTGTAGGCAAAATTCTATGGACGAGTCGTCTTATTCCGTTATAGCATTCGACGAAGTCTAGCTTCGTCTAACCTTTATACTTGGCTAAAGTGAATGTAAGTGTCAAAGTCTTTGCTTCGACTGATCTTTATACTTGATCAAAGTGATTGTAAGGGTCGAAGTCACGCTTCAACCTTTCTAAGATTCTTGAGTTTGTAATGGACGAAGTTCTGCGAAGTGACGAGTTTCCATTGATAATTTTCGATCAACAATTGTACATTGGCAACTCGATTACTTTTTAAGAATTCTGGGATTTATAGATTATCCCTTATAAACTTCCAAAATCTTCAAAAAATGACAATGAAAAAGTTACACATAAGAACCACAAGTAGGGTGCCCTGAGGGCGCTGAGTGTTGACGACGATCTCAGAAGTAATACTTCGTGAGATGATTAGCGTGCCACGGATGCTTTAGTTGCTCACCGTTTGGCCTGGCTAGATGGTAGGTTCCTTCTCTGACCACAATGGTGACGATGTACTCCCTCCGTCCCACAATAATACCGAAAAATTTCCCTTTTGGGCGTCCCACAATAATAAATAATTTCGCAAAATGAAAATGGGACCCACTTCTCTCTACTCACAACACTTTTTAAATTTACTATTCTCTCCACTCATTCTCTCTCCTATTTTACTTTTACACTCACAATACATTACCTTTATCACTTTTTACCTTAATCTCCGTGCCGGGCCAAAAATTCTACATAATTGTGGGACGGAGGGAGTATGGTCCTTCCCAGTTGGGAGAAAGCTTGTTTTGATGGGCCTTAAGTCCTGTTGCTTCGATTTTCCTTAGAACGTGATCTCCGACCTTGAAAATTCTTTTCTTCACTTTTTTGTCGTGGTACGCCTTGGTTCTTTTCTTGTAATTCTCCATCCTCAATTGGGCGTCCAATCTACGCTCGTCCACAAGGTCAAGGTCGACCTGTCTGTTGTGGATATTTTTCTCAGTGTCGTAGAGAGCCACTCAGTCGGTTGGAAGATGAAGCTCGGCGGGAGCCATGGCCTCGGAGCCATAGGCTAAGGCAAATGGGGTTTCCCCCGTAGGCCCCCGGGTGGTTGTGCGGACTGCCCAGAGAGCCGAAGGGAGTTCGTCCAACCATCTCGTATTCCGTCCCTCAAGATTTTTGCATAGCTCTGACAAGATGAGCTTGTTCGCTGCTTCAGCTTGTCCATTGCCTTGGGGATAGGCAACAGACGACTTAGAATGCTTGACGCCCATTCTGTTCAATTCTTGTTCAAACTTCCTTGAAAACTGCAGGCCGTTATCGGAGACAATTACCCTTGGGATTCCAAAGCGACACCATATTGAGTCGTGGATAAAGCCCAGGGCATTGTTTTCTGTAATTTTGTTCAGGGCTTTGGCCTCCACCCATTTGGAAAAATAATCAATCGCCACAATCACATATTTCACCCCTCCCTTGGCCTGTGGGAATGGTCCAATCAAATCGACACCCCACATGTCAAATGGCCAAGCTGCCATTACTGGGGTTTGCTCTGTCGTCGGAAGCTTCGGGAGGTCGGTGAACCATTGGCAAGTGTCACATTTCTTCACAAAATGTTTGGCATCTTCTCGGAGATGGGGCCAGTAATACCCCATGGTAATTAGCTTATCAGCCAATGTACGGGCCCCAGGATGGCCCCCGCACTCTCCTTGATGTACTTCAAAAAGCAATTGAACTACCTTATCAGGGTGGACGCACTTTAACAGCGGTCTGGTGATAGATCATCTATACAGTTCACCCTCTACGACCGCGAAACGGGCGGCCTTCCTCTTGATCTGTCGCGCCAACACTTCATCGGATGGCAACTCATCTTTTTTGATAAATGCTTTCAGCTCGTCGATCCAACACCTTGGGCCGTCTCTAATGCACATGACCTTCACTCGTTCATAGGCTGGCTGTTCGAGATAGGCCAAGTGGTGGCCATGCTCGTCTTAAGGGAGTTGGTCTGTTGCCAGCTTTGAGAGTAGGTTGGCGTGTTCATTATCCTCTCTAGCTATTCTCTGGATAGCCCAAAACTCCAGCCCCTGAATTAACTCGCCGACCAAGGTATGATACTTCTGGAGGGTTGAGTCAACGACTTGGTAGTCTCCACGAACTTGGTTCACAATCAACTGAGAATCACAAAACGCTGCGATCTTAGTGGCCCCAAAACACTTAGCGTACTCAATTGCCGCTACTAATGATTCATACTCTGCCTGGTTGTTCGACGCTTGAAATTTGAACCTCAACACTTCTTCAAAGATCGTGCCACTTTCTGGCTCGACGAGAACGATTCCCGCACCACTGAGATCTCTTGTCGCCGATCCATCTGAAAAAATTTTCCAACATCCGACGGGCAGGATTAATTCTTCTGGCTTGTCGTCGACCTCCTTGCCTTTGCTTCTTTTCTGGGGCGGCCTTTGGTCGTCGTCAATACTGAACGACGTCTCAACTAAGAAGTCAGCCAATGCCTGTGCCTGTAGGGTCTTCCTCGCCATATATCGGATGTCAAACTCTGTCAGCTCAATGCTCCAGTTCAGTAGACGACCGGAGCTCTCGGGACGATGCAAGATCTTGCGCAGTGGGGCATTAGTATATATAACGATGGGATGGGCAGAGAAATAAGCTCGTAGCTTTCGTGCTGCAATGACGAGAGCGTAAGCTATTTTCTCGGCGTTGAAATAACGGGTCTCTGCATCAGACAAGGCCTTGCTTACATAGTATACTGGCCTCTGTATCCCACCCTCCTCTCTGACCATTACGGCAGCGACGGCTTTGTCACTCGCCGAAAGGTATACATACAAGTCCTCTTCTGCAACGGGACTGCTGAGGAGTGGTGGGGAGCCAAGATACTCTTTAAGCCGGCTAAACGACTCAGAACATTCTTCCGTCCATGTGAAGTCCTTTGCACCACGTAAAGCTTTGAAAAATGGAAGTGACCTCTCGGCGGACTTGGAAATGAAACGACCCAAGGCTGCTACTCGTCCATTCAAGCGCTGGACCTCTTTGATGCTCGTAGGTTCCGCCATATCAATCAAAGCCTTGATCTTTTCGGGGTTTGCTTCGATTCCCCGTTGCGAAAGCATGAATCCCAAAAATTTTCCTGCTGCAACTCCAAAGACGCACTTGGCTAGGTTGAGAACCATATCATTCCTTCGAAGGTTGTTGAAGGTCTGTTGGAGGTCGTCGACATGTTTCCTCTTCTTTGATTTGATGACCATGTCGTCTATATATGCCTCCAAATTATCACCGAGCTGCCCCTTGAACACTTTGTTGATCATTCTTTGGTACGTTGCCCCGGCATTTTTGAGCACAAAGGGCATCTTTGTGTAGCAATAAGTTCCCCCTGCGGCCTGGAAGGCCGTCTTCGGAATGTCTTCTTCGGCCATCTTGATTTGGTCATAGCCAGAGTAGGCGTCAAGAAAGCTCAAAGTTGTATGACCGGCCACAGAGTCGACGAGTTTGTCGATTCTGGGCAAGGGGTAACTATCTTTGGGGCATGCCAGATTCAGATTGGTGAAATCTATGCACAACCTCCACTTTTCATTGGGTTTTTTTGACCAGAACTACATTAGCCAACCACGTGGTGAACCACGCGTTCACAATAATTCCAGCGCTCAATAGCTTCTCAATCTCTTGTTTAATGGCGACCTCCTTCTCAGTTGAAAAAATTCTGCATCGTTGTTCCTTGAACTTCATTGTGGGATTTACTCCCAGCCTATGGACGGCTACCTCTTCTTTGATACCCTTCATATCCTCAACTCTCCAGGCAAAAACATCGAGGTTTTGTTTGAGTAGGGAGATTATCTCTTCCCTCTCCTCAGCAGATAACTGAGACCCCAGTTTGATTTTTTGTTCTGGATAGTTTGGGTTAATGACCAACTCCGTTAGCTCGTCGGCCGACTTCATCTCAGGAGCGTTGTCTCTGAAGTCCATGGATTCAATAAAAATTTCTTTAATCTTCTTTTTTGCCTCGGGGGTGAGGTCTGGAACCTCGTCTTCAATGAGCTTGTCTAGCTCGGACCTCGATTCATGGGCGACCAAAAGTTGTGGTTCTACAGCTTGGTCGTCTATGAATGTTTCGACAAAGGCTTCTTGGTCGTCGACACACTTGATGGTGGAGACACTGGCATAAGAGGTCATCGTTTGCTTAATCGACTTAGAGAGCTTCACAATGTGATCTGGGTCATCTATCTCAACAGTCCGCTTAGCCTTCAACACATGCTCCAAGAATTCTGGGGCCGTCCCCAACACACATCCAACTCCAGCACGTGTAGGAAATTTGACTCGTTGATGAGGGACGGAGGCGACGATCCCTAAGGCGGCTTGGCCAGGTTGGCCAAGAATTCCGTGGTAGTCACTGACGACATCAATCACAATAAAAGTCACTGTTTGAATGGTTCTCAACGGGTGATCTCCAATGTCGATGGGGAGATCAATCTGGCCCCTCGCATCTACCCTGTGGTTGGTGAATCCTTCTAGACAACCTAAGTTGGGACTTAGGCGGCTGTCGGGTAGACCCATCCTCTGGTAAACATTGTAAAACAAGATATCTTTGGCCGCACCAGTATCAATCAGAATACGTCTCGATTCACAGTTGTCGATGAAACCAGGTATGACTAGGGTTTGTTGACGAGCCAATGGATTTGCCGCTAGCTCGTAGGGGAAGAAGCTTATCACATCGTTTGGGATTTCAGACTTTTGGGGAACATGTGGTGCTTTTTTCAGGTGGTAAATTGTGCCTTTGATTTGGTTTTTACTGGTTTCTTCAGAGATCACCAAGACCATCCTCGGTTGTCTCTCCGGAGGGTCGTTGTTAGCAGCTCTTGTGTTGGTTGCTTGACGATCCTTCCTCACGTACTCTTGAAGACGACCATCATCAATCCATCTCTGAATAATTTTATTCAAACTGAAGCACTCCTCTGTATCATGTCCCTTGTCCCGATGATACTCACAATATTTATTCATATTTTTCTTCCCCTTTCCATTAGGGTTAATCTTTGGCGCCGGGCCGAAATCAACATTGCTCAAAATTTCAGCCCTCGACACCGTCAATGGAGTGTACGATTCTGGGACCTTTTCAGCTTTCACTTGCTTGCCTTTTCCTTTTTCTCCAGCCTTATCCTTTTTTGACTTCGCCGTCTCACCCTCGTCGACGGCCTTCCCTTCTCTTTGCAACTTTCTTTCCTCAGCCTCGGCTACCGCGTACGCCTTGGCATAGAGATCTTTACGAGATTTGGCTGGATAGACTTGCTACTCGTAGTCCAGGGTGGAAGAAACAATGCCGTGTCTGAAACAATTGATAATTTCCCTATCTGTTAGGTCTTCATCAATCTGGTCAACTAACTTCTTAAATCTTTTGAAGTAGCTCATAGAGCTTTTGTTGGCCCCTTGTGAAATGTTACTGAGATCGTTGACAGTCTTACGACGATCTCCCGCCGTTGCAAATCTTCCCAAAAACTTTTTCCTCATTTGTTTCCACGATTCGATGCTCCCCTTGGGAAGGCCTCTGAACCATCGTAAAGCAGTGTCTGTTAGCGTGCTTGTAAGGGCCTTGCACATAACATCGTCGTGTCCTGACGCTCTAGCCACCACATACATCTGGGCTTCGAGATGTTGCATGTGATCTAAGGCGCTTGTGGAGCCGTCGTACTGTTTTAAATTGGGAAGTTTAAAACCAGGTTCGGGGGGTCCCGTCTCTAGCATCCATGGTGCCAAGGGATTCATGGTACCAACATCGTCCTCTGAATCATCACTATCCATCCTGTTTCTTTTGTTCGTCAACTCTTCCACCTGACGCTTGAGTCTTAAGAATTCTCTCATATCGATTTCTCCAGCTGGGCCAGCTGGGGGAATCCTATCTCGACGAGGCCCCCGGGCAACCGTGTTAGACCGCTGCCTCTCGGTGGGGGCGATTCGTCGGGAGATGGATCTCTCTCTGTAGCTTGGTGGTGGAGACGACATGTAAGATCTGGATACCTCTCGTTCGCTACGAGGGGGAGTACGGGTTCTTTCCCTATAGCTCGGTGCTCGTTCATTTCTCAATGAAGGCATCATTAGACGACCCCGAATAGCTTGTTTCGGATTCACTTCAGGATTTTTGACTGCCAATACTACGAGGCTCTATCTCCCCATCTCGTCGTTGTTGGGATGGTGCTCCTTCACTACGACGCTGATTAATGTGATCTCTAAGATCAATCTGGGGCACTACCCGTTCCTCCCCTGTGGCGACGTCCTCCCGATGACCTTCTCTTCTTCTGTTCCTTCTCCTTCCCGACGAGACAGTGTGGTGAGATGCCTGTGGGGCTTGGGGCGCGGCCATTTGGATGAGTTCGTTCTGGATTTGTAGGAATTCTTGAAGTGCATTTGCTCTCTCGACGAGGAAAGCAGCTCTGTCGAGTTGTGGGTTGGATGGGCCTCCCACATGATGTACGGTAGCTACCTCTGGCCTCCTTTCCAGGGGAGGTCGTCACTGCCTCACTTGAGCGGGTCTCTTTTCTCTTCTTCTTGCCGTCTTAAGGCCTGTGTCATCGACCACCCCTTGTGACCTGGTAACCCTTAAATTAGGGTTCCTAGGTGGAAAGGGTGGTCTAGGGTTTCCTAGCTGGCCTTGCTGGCCTTGCTGAGGGGGAGCAGGTCCGTCTTCGTCTCCGGTGGATTTGCTTGCCGTGTGTCTGTCTGACACCATTTTCCAGGCTTTTTCTGGCTGTTATTTGGTGGTTGAAAGGTCACTGACAAACGATTCCCGGCAATGGAACCAATTTGATGGTGCAGGAATGTGTTTTGGGCTCAGGTATTGTGTCCAGCGAATGATTGAGCTGACTCGTGACCTGCACACCACAAGAAAGAACCGTGAAACTGCGTCGGGGGTCTTCCGGCAAAGGAAACTAGGGTTTCCATTTGGACCGTTGGATTGGATGGGTGCCAACCGTTGGATCAGCTCTGTCTCCTAGGCGTACACGTGTCATGCTGGGATTGCTCTGCCTATGCATGGACACTGCAGCGCCTGACACTGATAAGCAGCTTGCCTTATAAGGGAAAGTCAACCTGCCCCCTTTTGGCATTATTACTGGTTATATGATTGCACGTGTAACAAGGCCCAGTGGTAGGTCTGACATTATCCCAAATTAGCTAATTAATCAAGCTTGTTGAGGAAGCTAATTGAAGAGACGACCTGGAGCTGTATGTCCAATTGGGTCGTCTCCTTGAGAGATGACTCGATGAGCGAGCGGTAGCGAGAGTTGGTCGTTCAATGACGACGATCACCCTTTGTTGAATGTGATCAGTTTGGCGCGGTGGGAAGGCTCGTCGCTTGGAGGGGCTTGGTCGCTCAGTGGCGACGTCCGCCATCCGTTGTTGGACGGTCCATAACCTAGATCTTGATCTGACCCTTCATAATTGGTCCTTTGGTGGGCCTGCTGGGCCCCCAGCTCGTAGCAAAGTATTGGGCTTGGCCCATCACAGAATATTCCGTTCAACGGGGTTTAAATGTTGCGTCTTTAAATAGGTTGATTGTGACTATAGTGTTTTTTTAAGGGTAAATTGCATCCTACTACCACCAAGATTATCTGGAATTACTATTTGGGTCGTATAATATCACAATTTGCAAGTTAGTACATTATACTCCCACAAAATTGCAATACAAAGCAATTTCAAAGGAAAGTTAAAAATAATGGATGCCGGGTAACAAAGTTGAACGAAACTAAAAAAATGTTACGAGCTCGTTAAAATCTACATTGAACATCCACAAAATTCAATAGTTGTTCATTTGTCACTATTCCATCATTATTTTTACAAAACACTCGCACAAAATAAAAATGATAAAAAACTTATAATCAATTATTTACAAAAAATTAATGAGTTTATACAAAATTATAATAATAACTTTTAATGAATAATATATGATTCTAATTAGTTAAAAAAAAAGACATTATAATATATTATGCTATCTTTTCAAAAGAAAAATAAAATACTACACTATTTATGTACTAAAATTATAGTATACTCCCTCCGTGCCATGTGAATGGACACCACAGAATAATTAAGGAAAAGTATGAGAGAGACGAGCATGGAGGTGAAATGAGAGACCGCAAAGAACATATGGCATGACTTTCCAAATTGTGGCTGGAGAGGAACGGGCATGGAGGTGACAACAAAATTGTATTTATACAGAGATGGGGTAGATAGGGGAAGGTGGTGGCTGGGGTTAGGAGAGGAATGGCAATTGATGATGGTGGAGCAGAGGAGGGGGGTTATAAAGATGAATGTTTAATTTCAATTTCAATTTAAAAATCATAATTTATTTGTTTGTGGTGGTATGGTGGTGTTAAGTGTACTTGGTTGGAGGGTGGTCTAACTGTTAATCTAATTAAAGGAATCATTGTTTTGGTAGAAAAAACAATAATGTAGAATCTTGACTATGAAAGTGTTTTGATTTAATAATAAGGAGGGTACTATGGGATGTTTGGAGTCCCAAGTGGAAGATATGGTAAAGATCAATGAGCAAATCAAGAAGAGCGCTAAGAGTGATGTGGCTCAGGCTAAGAAGGAAGCTGATTTTTGGGAGAAAAAGTTTAACGAGCAGAAAGAGGAGTTAGAGGAACAGAAGAAGATGGTGAAGGGGTTGTTAGTGACCTGACTTCTATTGAGGGTGACTATCAGAATGAAATAAATAAAGTAAGGGAATCCTGGAAGTTGGCTGGATGGTTGAAGAAAAAAGAGAGAAGAAGGATGAAGAAGACAGAACTCCCTCGGCAACACCTGCGGCAGATGCTAAGTGAGGAAAAATTCAAGTTAGTTTTACAAGTTGTTTTGTTTGATGATGATTCCTAGGGCTGAGCTCCAAAGATAACTTTTTTAATTTTGGAATGTACCTGGTCCATAAGGACCGAAGACAATTTATTTCAAGTGTTGGGTTGGTTCAACACTTTGCTTTTAGTTTTATGTTGTTTGGATGTTGGAGCGGGCCAACTGAATTTGGAAACGTTTTATGGTAGTCTTAATGGTATTTAGTATCTTAGTGTTTAGAAAAAACTTTTGTTAGCAACTTCTGCGCATGTCATGCTTTTGATCCCTGATGCTAAAGTATTATCATAGGATGTTGACATAATAAAATGTCATATTTTTGTTTTCGAGTGAAGACATGAGAATGTCATAACCGGATGTACTTAAGATGACAGGAATATGCCATAACCAATTGAATCATGCTTAAGATCAATCATTCGATTGAGTGGAGATGGGTAAGCTATACAATTTTACTCATATAGGCCCATCCCACACCTCAACCAAAGTGATATCGTGCGCTCCAGATGAAGGTGTAGAAACCTAACTTTCGGAGAAAGAGGTAATTAACTCTTTAAACCTTAGAAGGGATTGTGTACCTTAACTTTAGAAGAGATGGCCAGTCTCTAACGGAGGAGATTTCGTTGTCACTTTGACTTGAGCACTTTGATATGTCCCCACTTTTGTATGTCAACATCTTACAAGACAGAGATATGTTAGAGATGGGCGTCCACTCTGTTGACGCCCCTCCGCAGGTCGTGTTAGTGACATTTTGTATTTAAATAATCATGAAAGAAAACAAGAAGAAATGAAAAGACAACAAAAATGAATATCCATACCTGGTTTGTGAGGATATTAGGAGACAGATATTATTTAAATAAAGCACCTTCTAAGGTGAATGGCATTCCAACTTCTTGGGATCATCTGGCCCTTCAAAGTTGACAATCGATATGCCCCTTTTCCTGCCTCTGCATCAATCAAATAGGGGCCTTCCCATTTTGGGGCTAGCCTGCCTGCATTAACCTCTTTTGTATTTTGAAATGTTTTTTGTAGGACTAAGTCACCTACTTGAAACCTTTTTACCCTCACATTCTTATTGTGGGACCTGGCCACCCTTTGCTGATATGCTGCCATCCTTATTTTAGCCATATCCCTTAGCTTGTCCACAGTATCCAAATCATGCATCAAGATGTCACTATTATGCTCAGGTGTCAACAAACCATATCTAGATGTAGGTACTAAAACTTCTGCAGGGATGACTGATTCTGTTCCAAACACTAGAGAATAGGGTGTTTGACCAGTGGCATTCTTAGATGTCGTCCTATCAGCCCATAAGACCAATGGTAACTCTTCTGCCCATCTCCCTTTCTTCTGGTCCATTCTTCTTTTTAGGTTGCTTATAATAATCTTATTACTGCATTCTGCTTGTCCGTTTGCTTGAGGGTGAACAGGTGAAGATGTCACCATCTTGACTCCCCATCTAGTCAAGAAATCTTGAGTTTTCGACTGATAAATTGTGAGCCATTGTCACATATTATCTCTGAAGGTATCCCAAATCTGCTGAATATGTTTCTTTTTATGAAAGAGATTACTTCCTTGTCTCGGACCTGCACGTATGCTTCAACTTCTACCCACTTGGAAAAATAGTATGTCATGGCTAGTAGAAATACCTTTCCTCCTGGAGCCCTGGGAAACTTCCCTACGATATCCCTTCCCCACATCATAAACGGCCATGGCGACAGGATAGGTTGTAGCAATTCGACTGGCTGATGTAGGATGTCGCCGTGCCTTTGACAGGAATCATACTTCTTGGCATATTCTGCAGCATCTCTTCGCATTGTAGGCCAGAAAAAGCCCATATTTAGAGCCTTGGTATATAGGCTTCTGCCCCCGGTATGATTGCCACACTGCCCTTCATGCAGCTCTCTTAAAACCTGTTGGGCGCTGTCTGCTTCTAGACACCTTAAGTAGTGACCCTGAATGCTCGAGCGTTCTTCTCCTCAAGTGGGATTGTATCATCTTGGAGGTATTTGATAATAGGAGATGTCCAAGAGGTTACTGCTGGACTGGGAATGATGTCATCATCTAGGACAAACAGCTCGAGACGGTCAGATGCTGGAATGTCGACATGCACAATTGGGATACTTGTCTGTAACATACTTTTGAAGGCTGAGCCTAGGTTTGCCAGAGCATCTTCTTATGAGTTTTCTTCTCGCGGCACCTGCTCCAAAGTGAAAGTTTTGAATTTGGCTGCCAGGATTTTCACTATCTCCAAATATGTCATCTTAGCATTCTTCGTTGTGTAGGACCCGTTATAGTGGTTGACAATCAGCAATGAATCAATAAACACCTGGATGTGATTGACGTCCAGATCCTGAGCCAATGTTAAGCCTGCAATTAATGCCTCATAATCTACTTCGTTATTAGTGGCCTTAAAACTGCAGTTGATGGATTGTGGTATTATGTCCCCTTGTGGCAACTTTAGTATAACTCCTAGCCCTGTGCCTCTCATGTTAGAAGCACCATTGGTATAAAGTGTCCACATCTTCAAGATGTCATCATCTTGCAATTGCTGAACTTCCAACTCTACTTCTGGTTGCATGGTTGGACTAAAGTCAGCCACAAAATCAGCTAGGGCCTGAGATTTTATCGCTGTTCTGGGCTCATATTTGATGTCGTATGTAATTAACTGTACGGACCATTTAGCCATCTTACCTGACATCTTTGATTTTCTCATAACATTCTTAATAGGATAGTTAGTACGCACAATTATAGTATGTGTTTCAAAGTAGTGTCTCAACTTAATAGATGCAGTTATCAAAGCTAAAATCAATTTTTGTAAATGAGAATACCTGGTATCCGCGTCTAAAAGTGTCTTACTTATATAATAGATGGGTTGCTGAATACCATCTCGTTCTGTCACCAGGACCGTACTTACAGCGCTTTCTAACACTGCTAGGTAGATGAATAGGGGTTCGCTTTCCTGAGGTTTGGCCAATAATGGAGGTATCGACAGGTAACTTTTGAGGTCTTGAAAAAGCTTGTTCATGCTGATCTTCCCACTGGAACTTTTTATTCTTTCTTAAGATGTCGTAGAAAGGCTTGCATCGATCAGATGATTTGGAAATGAACCGGGTAAGTGCTGCAATCTTCCATGTCAATCTCTGGACGTCTTTGACAAATTGAGGTGACGACAGGTAAATGATGGAACGAATTTGTTCTGGACTGGCCTCTATCCCCCTTTTTGTTACCATATAGCCCAAGAATTTTCCAGCCTTCACTCCAAAATTGCACTTTGCTGGATTGAGTTTCATTTTGAAACAATCCAAGATGTCGAAGGCTTAGGACAGATGGCTTATATGATCTTCAACTTTCTTGGACTTTACGACCATATCATCAATATTTACCTCCATGGTGTCCCCAATCTGATCTTTGAACATTTTATTCACGAGCCTCTGGTATATTGCACCTGCATTTTTTAGTCCAAAAGGCATATCAATATAACAATAGATACCTGTGGGTGTTATGAAGGCGGTGTCCTCTTGATCAGATGGCTCTAGGCCATCATGGTGAGGTTCCAGCAAGTTATCTCGATCACTCTCATCGAAGGTGATTGGTTCCTGGTAGGATGTCGACATCCTGGATGGTCTTTCTGGCTTCTCCCCCTTTGACTCCTTGGTGTGTCGCTTTGCAGCAGAATAGGAAGTGCCACAAATTTCTGACCCACCACTGATGAAATTGATGACTTTTGTTGATGCTGGAGGAGAGACTGGTCGCTCGACTTCAGGTGGAGCCTCCGCATTCTCGGTCTTCTTCTTTCTGGAATCAAGCAACTCCTTGAGATGTCCCTTCGAGAGCAGGTAGCTGATCTCCTTTCTTAGCGCAATACAATCTTCTGTGATATGCCCAAAGTCTTCATGGAAGACATACCATTTCGACTTATCACGCCATCTCATAGATCTTTTTGTCTTCTTTGGCCATCTCGTTTTGTCTCCCAGGTTGCCTATTGCACAAAGTACACCTGAAATGTCAACAGAAAAGCAATAATCAGAAATATTAGGCACATTATCATTATCTTCGTTCTCACCCTCGATTGAGTTAATTTTGTTGTTGTCAATTCTTGGATAAGGATTGGATCGGTTGTTTCTGCGGTGAGATGATTCGGTTTTCCTGTCTGGGTTGTCATATGTCGACACCTTGCCTGAAGACTTTGACCTCTGCAACTCATCTTCCTCCAACCATATGAACCTTAGGGCCCTGCTTCTGACCTCCTCCAACCGATTACAAGGAGTCATCACCAAATCTTGATAATATTGGGAATCCTTCTTCAGCCCCATCTTGAATGCTTCTGTGGTTATCGACATGTCAAGATTGGGAGTTTCTAGAACTTCTCTATTGAACCGGTGGACATATTCTTTCAGGGTCTCAGTAGGCTGCTGGGTCACATTGTAGAGATCACTTGTCAACTTCTCAAATTGTCGAATGCATGAGAACTGGTTATAGAACATGTTGATAAGTTGGGCAAAGGAACTAATTGAGCTTAGAGGCTGCCTAATCAACCACTTGAGAGCTGGTCCAACCAAGGTCGACCGAAATCCTCTGCACAGACAAGCCTCTCTGAACTGTAACAGGACATGTACTATGTCCATCATCTCTTGATAATGGGAGACATGCTCCTTTGGATCTGTGCTGCCGTCATATAACTTCATGGGTGAAACACTGAAATGCTTCGGGATGTCAACATTTGCGCTGGCTGGGACAAACCGAGATTGATTATAACAATTCGACGAGACTTGCCGGATTGGATGCCTGGTACATTCATTATCAGCTCTCTAAGGTCCTGCATCTGCTTGGCTAACGGATTACTTGCAAAAGGGTCAGCCGCAGGAATATGATTGAAAACATTATTATTAAAAAGATTATTAAGCAAACCAGTGTTGTCTACAGCCGAGGTAACAACGGTGTTGTCAGTAAGAGGTGAATCCTGTCGGGGGTGGTGTTAGCAAGGTGTCACTGGATAAAGATGTCGACTTCATTGAATATGTCAACTTCATTTAGGATGTCGACATCATTTGGGATGAACTCATTCTGAAACGGGGATCCTCCACTGGTCTCGAAGCTGATGTTCCTTGGGCGCAATGGCGAGATGTTACTGAGCTGCGACGCAATGAACTTCTGGTCTTGTTGCATCTTGATCATAGCATTGGCCAACAACTTTGAATTACTGTCCTGGTTGTCCAGCCTTTGATTCAGCCTAGTCAATGCGCTCCGGATGCCATCGTTCACAGTGGAAGATCCTGCCGTGTGGGATGATGGCGAGGGCGACATCATCTGAGGTTTTGATTGAGGATGTGGTGGCAATGAGGTTGTCTTGTCTCTGGATGACGGGGTGAAGGCAACACCTTTGCCAGCGGCGGCAACATTAGGGTTGGTTGACATGATGGACTTTTCAGGAAATGATCCAAATAATTAATAGACCAAGTGGCCCCTCGGTGGGCGCCAAATTGTTTTGGTAGAAAAAATAATAATGTAGAATCTTGACTATGAAAGTGTATGGATTTAATAATAAGGAGGGGACTTTGGAATTCAATTAAATGGAACAAACGGATGCATGAAAATAAAGATGGACACAAGGATTTTGTTAACGAGGAAAACCTTAGAGATGACAACCTCTTCGGAAAAAACCTCGGGAGTTAGGTATCCAACCTTAAAGGTTTCACTATGAATCTCGTAGTTACAAGCTGGAAGACAATGGAGAGAGTTCAAGTATTTTGTGCGTAGGTGAATGTGAGAACGTGTGTGTGCGTATCTGAGTGTGAGAGTGTGGCTATGGGTGAGTGTGAGAATGTGTGTCCCTTTCCAATGGCCTCCCTTAACACAGGCTTCACGCATGACAGGAAAATATCTTTTTGATCTTGAAGGGGGATTGGTTCTGACAGCTCGTTGAGTTTGGAATTCCACCTTTTATAAAACTCCATGATCGACTCGTCACTTTTCTGAATGGTGCCTACTAGATCGTCTCAAGTAGTGCACCACTCTAGGTTACCCCGATATTTCTCCAAGAAAGTCTCGGTGATCTGGCTCCAGGTGGAGCGACATTCTTGCTTCAAGGCCAAAAACCAAGTGAGCGCCGGACCTTTCAAAGTCTGATGAAAATGAGATACCATAAACTCGGGGGTGCACCCATCGCCCCCATTGTCATTACGTAGGTATCCACATGAGTCTTTGGGCAGGCCATACCATCAAAATCCATCTTTGGCATCTTGAACTTATGGGGAAGAGGTGTTACTTGAGCTGGGTCAACCACTACCAGAAAAAGGTCGTTTAGCGACGGAAATTTCCGTCGCTAAAATTAAAATTCCGTCGCTAAAAATAATCAGCGACGGAAAAATTCCGTCGGTGGTCCGCCGCTACCGGCCGTCGCGGTGCTCGGCGGGTCAATTTCCGTCGCTATTTTTTCTGTTACCGACGGAATTTAATTCCGCCGGTGAATTAATGGTTACAGCGACGGAAATATCCGCCGCTATATTAATTTAATTTAATTAAATATTCATTTCGTAGGCGGAAATTTCCGTCATTTGTAATAAAAATTAATTTAATTAAATTAATTTCGGCGGAAAATTCCGTCATTGTAATAAAATTTAAATTAAAATTAAATTATTTCGGCGGAAAATACCGTCATTTGAAATTATTTAATTTTAATTTAAATTTTATTACAATGACGGAATTTTCCGCTCACTAAATCAAAAATTAAATAAAAATTAAATGATTATAGCGTCGGAAATTCCGTCGAAATTAATTTAATTAAATTAATTTTTATTACGGCGACGGAAATTTCCGCCGCTGAAATTAATTTATTTAATTAATTTTTCTTTCGGCATTAATTTCGGCGACGGAAAATTCCGTCGGTGATTCCAAATAAATTAAAAAAAATATTTTAAAATATCAAAAACCAAAATTTTTTGTACACGATATAACATTTCAATTTCTAAAACTAAAACTATAAAAACTAAAATTCAAATACCAAATGAGACCAAATAAAAACTAAATACCACCGTACCAATTCGGGAGGAGAGGGGGAGGGGGATAGGGGGGATAGGGGAGAGGGGGAAGGGGGAAGGGGGAGAGGGGGAGAGGGGTGGAGCGGGGGAGGGGAGAGGGGTGGAGCGGGGGAGGGGAGAGGCGGGAGGGGCTCCCGCGGGTACCAAATGTCTCAAATGTTTACAAACAAGTATAAATTAATACAACAATGTCTAAAAAGTCCGCAATCAACCCTGGGACGCCGGGAATTATCCGGGAGTCCGGCCGAGACGAGCCATCAACGGCGCCAATTGTCTCGAAGTCTCGCATGGCGTCGATCGTTCTCCTCCCGCATCTGCGTCACGACGCGCCAAAGCATCCGCAAGCTTTGCCCGCTCGCGTCTCTCCTCCTCCAACGCGGCCTCCAGTGTCGACCCTCGGATCATGAAACATGGTGGTCAACATTTCTCCGACGGCCGGTCGACGCCGACGGGCATTGCCGCCGTAATCCCCATCCCTAACACTCGGGCTCCTCTCCTTGGATGTCCCCGAGAGGTGACCTCTGCCAAACATCGCACGAAGGGGACGGGCTCGCCGGGAGGCGTTCCATCGGGAACAACGGCGGCTTGATATGCGGCTTTGAAAAATAAAACAAACAATTATAATCATATACACAATGTAAGGTACATAAATAAATTTACATATTCAAAATGAAGTCATTTAATGGTAGTTTACTTACAAAGGCGTAGTGCATCGATCGTCAACCCATTGCGGAGGTTGATCGGGCGGCGTAGAATTCCGAATATGGGTGCTAGCGTAAACATCCACAAAAGTGATATTCGGACCATACTCCCTTTCCTATAAATAAAATAAGCGAGATTATTACTTTGAAATTGTATATATAAATGCAACATTTAAACCGATTTAAAAGCATGCATACACTACATTTACACTAAAACTATGGATTTCATAGCATCAACATTGGCTCCCGGCTAACATACGTACATAAACCTATTTAAAAGCATCCATACACTACTACATTTAAATTAACATACATACCATGCGGTCGTGATGCTCGGCGACCGTGAGCGTCCCCCGGTATGCAACGCCGCCGACCTCGAGGAGCTCGCTCTATTGGCCTTGGCCTGTTCGGACATGCCTTCGCCGCAGCGACCCCCCAATATTCGCAAAATTGAGCAAACACCTCAACTGGCCATAAAAGTAGGACACAAGGGCCGCCGTCCCGCCGCGAGCCGAGCAAAGTATAATAATTTCTCTTCGTGGTACCTATAAAAATATGAATATCTTGTAAACATATAATGATGACATTATAAAATTAAAAAGAGTATAATCATTGTTAATTAAACTAATTAAGGATAGATAAAAGTATTTACAAATAAAATCCTTAAATGTACTTGTGAGCGCTTTCAAAGAAAAACATATCTAGCCGTCGCCTCACGATATGCGGATCCCAATAATATTTAGCCTACAACATATAATGATAACATTACAAAACTAAAAGAGTATAATCATTATTAATTATAACATTTTAATAACAAACTAACATTTAAGTTTTAAATAAAAACCATTAACACATTACCCTAAACTCATCCCACGCATCCTCCTTACGCCTCTGTGGCAATTTTTTCCGATTGGGCCAAAAATCGGTCATTTTCCGAGACCGCCGGTTGCCCGATCTTAGTGCCGTGGTGGGGTATCCACCTACCCACAAGTATATTTATACAATAACATTTTAACTTAAATAATGAATTATATATAAAGCAAAAAGGAACCAACTTATATCAAATTAATGAAGAGTTACTACTTGGTCATAAAGTGCCGAGATCCGGACATATATCCTCCCTCGGAATCTACGGTAGTCCGAGTACCGGCCCCGAGAGGTGGAGCTAGTACTCGAGTGAGGGGTCAACACCATCGCTACCGGACGGGACGGTTGCGTCCCAAGAATCAAAGTGTAAATGGGCTTGGTCCTCTTACCCCCCTTTCTACTAGAACTCATCTCGTACTACGGTAAAAATATTAAAATATACAACTTTAACAATAGGAAACAATATATTCACAATACATCTAAAACTTTAAAAGTTCTAATAATCTAAAGCATTCGCCAATATAAGCTTTAAAGTTTTAGATGTATTCTTCAAATATTGTTTCTGTTAAGTTGTATATTTGTATTTTGCAATAATACAGTTCTAGTAGAAAGGGGAGTAAATTTTGCACACATTCTTTGAAGACACATCGATCATGCTGTGGTGTGACCTTTGCGTGGCTGCTTTCACCTCGTTGTACTAAAGTAGGTCTGAGGAAGATGTCGGTCTCGGCTGCTATGACCGATGCTTCAACAACTCGTGTAGCTCACTCATGATTTCACATAGCACATATAATTTGGACAAAATATTATTATATAGGCTGCTTGGCCAGTGGCTCACCCAGATCAGGGCATCTGACGTCTGAAATGATGGCTACCACGGCGAAAAATGCGTGGGTGGTTAAGAGGCGTGTCTGGGCCAATAATTTAAAACAAATATTGGTTTATTATAAAATGTTATATTAATAATGATTATACTAACATTTTAGCAATGTATCATTACTATGTTAGCAGGCTTAAATAGTCCGGTATCGGCAAAATGTTCTTTTGGCATTTCCTAACGTTTAAACTGCGTATCATAGTGGTTGAGTAATGATGCTACTCTTTTGAACACATAATGTCATCATTATATGTTTACAGTATTCATATTTTATAGGCCTGCCAGTAACCCACTCTTTGGCTGTGTAGGACGACTTTAATGTCTCTTCCTTGCGAGTGTTTGCTATTTGCGACCAGGGAGTACTGCGGCGAAAAATATATCCCAACGACGAGCTTAATAAGGCTCCTGAAATTGTGGCGTTAGAGAGGCATTCCTGACTGTGGCTCAGAAGAGTTAGCTGTAAGTAACATTAAATGACTTCATTTGAATATGTAATTGTTATCTTCGTGTATGATATAATTGTTTGTTTTATTTTAAATTTATCAGCGTTCGATGGGCTCTAAAGGCTCTCTTCTCGTGATCACAAGATCTGGTTATCTGACCAGTAGAGATGAGATGCGGCGACAATCGGCGCGTCCAGCTTCGAAGTCACCACTCCCGAAACTGGAAGAAAGCGGCGAGCAAGCTGGATGCTGGCGTGAAGCGGTCTTGGAAAACGATCAGCCTATCTTGGCGTTTCGGCGGTAGCGTGATAATAACAAACTGACGACTCAGATATTCCCATGGAACTGGACCATTGTGCTATTACAACAAGCATTGAACATTCCATTCCACCCTCTCCCCCTCCCCTTCAGCCCCCCTCTCCCCCTCCCCCTTCCCCCTTCCCCCTCACCACATCCCCCTCCCCCTCTCCCCCTCCCGAATTGGTACGGTGGTATTTAGTTTTTATTTGATATATTGTTTGAATTTTAGTTTTTATAGTTTTAGTTTTAGAAATTGAAATGTTATATCGGAGTACAAAAAATTTTGAATTTTTGATATTTTAAAATATTTTTTTAATTTATTTCGAGAATCGGCGACGGAATTTTCCGTGGCAAAATTATCTTCGAAAGAAAAATTAATTAAATAAATTAATTTCGGCTAGTAGTAATTTAAAATTGTGTAATAAAGTAATTTAATTAAAGTAATTCAGCTGACGGAATTTACAACATATGTCATTTAATTTTTATTTAATTTTTGACATTCGGCAGCGGAAAATTCCGTCATTTGTAATAAAATTTAAATTAAAAAATTAAATAATTTCGGCGACGGGTATTTTCCATATAATAATTTAATTTCAATTTAAATTTTATTCTGACGACCGACGGAATTTTCCGTGTGAAATTAGCCCAATTAAAATTAATTTTTATTACGACGACGGAAATTTCCTTGAAATGAATGTTTGGTAAAATTAATTAAATATGGCGGCGGATATTTAAATCATTATAATATTCATAGGCGGAGTCAAATTCCGTCGGTAAAAAAATAGCGGCGGACAGTGACAGCGGTGACCAACAAATTTCTCGTGGCGATTAGCCACAGCGACGAGTCTAATTTTAGCGGCGGAAATTTCGTCATAAAAAGTAACACCTCTTCCCAGCCAAATTGGTGCCAGATGGTTTTGATGATGGCTGCCCAGACTCGTGTGGTGCGTGTGTTTGTGGAAAGACAGCTTATCTCGGCCTGTCAGTCGGCCCTTGATTTGCAACAGGCAGTCACGGACTTTGCTGAGCTCTCGAGTGACAGTGCGCAGGCGATGCAGCCACCATTGAAAATTGACAGTCGTGTGAAACATAGTGGAATTTGGCTCAACAGCTGTCGAGGCAATCCCCTTCGAGAGATCCACTGCGTAAATAGTGGCTTTCACGCTCACCGCCAGCCACACTCTCACCTTTCAGTGCACGCGTTCTCCCGCCACCTACGCATTGCAAATACACGGGCTGTCTTCGACCGTCTGTGGGAAACGTTGAATACTGGCTCGAGGTTTCGAGAAGAATTGTCATCTCATGGGTTTTCCTGGATGCTCAAAAAATCCTTGTGTCCATTCTTTATTTTCATGCATCACGATTTGTTCCATTAATTCGAAGTCTCATATTATTAAATCATCTTTCATGTCAGGTACATTATTATTGTTTCTACCAAAAGCCAATGAAAAGCATATTATTAATGTTCAGTTCATTCACTGAAAATCCACATCATCGGCAACCTAATGTTACCTTGTGATGAATGTCTTCCGCCAAATATCGAAAGCAAAGGTAACCTGCATTCATGGCATCCTGTCGAAAGGTTTGAATGATGTGCTTCATGTCATCCAGCAGCAGATCTCATTTGTGCACGACAACATCGGCACCATTGACAAGAGCTGGTAAGTGGTTTCTTCCCGAAGACATTCAAGGGATGACGGCAGTATGCCTGTCAGATGCGCTGTTAGAAGACTAGATGTCACCGGCCAACAACATCGCCGTGCAAAGCCTCGGCAAGTCCAGATTAACTCGAGGATCATCCCAATGATGTCGGCATCTAAATATTTGACATATTCAACAGAGTCACTTGCTGCTATCAAATTGTTTGCTATTTACCGTATTTCATTTATGACTATGGCAGTTTGCTGCAATGTCTTTTGTAATGTGTTTTTGATCATATTCTGCGGCGTGCACAGCAAATGCGAGACCTTAAGCTGACCGGCTGTCAATCGGCCCAGTCTGTCCAGTGATATAATCAGTCTCGTGATTTGTCCCGGCGGCCGCATCTGGCTACCCCCATGAGGTGCGGCGACCGCAGTCAAGGCATCATTCCATTATAAAGTGTCGTTGCATTATATCTGTCACAGACCGAAACGTATCTTGTAATTCGATGCGACACTGGTCTCAATTATCATGATGCTCCTTTGCCCAACATCAACATGTTCGATTCTCATGCATTAAATTGACAAGTGATCTACAATGTGACCCGGCTGGGCTACAGAAGAATGTGTCACGGTTGACAGAAGTTCTAGAAACTTCCAAATGCTGACATGTCATTATACCAGAAGGGCATGGGCTTAAGAGTTCCACAATCATTATCAGATTTGTGTTCTGTAATCGCAGGCAGGAGAGTCGCGGGTATGGTGGAGGAATGAAAAAGAAATCTTCATTCAGTATGGAACTGTGACAACGAATCTACGCGGCTCGTCAATCGCCTCCAGGGTGACAGTAACAAACCTGTCGAAGAGTGGCCGAATATGTGTGTGCTTCAATATTACGTTGTCTGTTGACCCCATTATTTGTGCAATAACAGGAAATTAAACGAGATGACAAAAAGCAGATCCTGAAGATCAAATCGAAAATGTGTCTTCATGAGGCTTTGATATCACTGAAGATCCAGCTAACTAAGGAGCATCGGCACACACTCATGTACATCTCATGTGGACCTTGTTCAGAAGAAAGACCGCGTCGACTCCACGATAAATCGGCGACCCGTCTCCTCGGCATCATTCATCAATTCGTGTGGTGGCACTCCAGCCTGCTGCAGCGACCACCCAGGAGTGAGGAAGCAGCCATCCGAGGGTGCATCTACCGAACCAATCACCTTCGATGAAGTGATAAACTCTTTGGAGACCACAAAATGACTAGTTCAAACCCGCTCGATCAGGAAAGAACAGCCGCCTTCACCAGTATGTGTTGTATTGACATGCCTTTGTTTAAATAAGTTACCTGAGAGGCACAAAATGATAAATGTTCAGACTCAGTGAACATGGAAGGCAAACTAATGATGAAATCAAGCGAAGATCGTATAAGCCGTACGTCTTAAACCTTCGTCATCTTTGAACAAAAATGAGCTCAATCCGGCAAAGTATTTTGGAAGTGGCTATGCTAGGTATATGGCGCATGTCATTCACGGCCTGTGTCTACCAACTGACGAAAAATCGGTGACATGAAGCGTGCGGCGCCGGTTCGTGCTCGATCGATCGCCTACCGGCATGTAAACAAGAGTTCGGTGGCGTCGGCATGTTAAACTTTCCAGACTCGAGGTTTCCCTGTCGTCTCAGTGTGGCGAGCTCGGCGAACTGACTTCATCTACTAACAGTAAGCGCTGTATTCTGGTAATGAAAGATGACATTCAGCAACTTACATTCTATATATAAGTAAGATCAACTATGAACCACAAACCATTCTCATTACAAGTGATTTCTTTGTGCTGCATCAACAAACAATTTGATACTGAAACACATACTGGTGTGCATTATAATCTGTAAATGTTATGGCATCAAATGTGAGCTAGATATTAAATATTTAAGGCACGATAATTACATACGGCATCAAATATGGCCCAGTAACGATAGATGCTTTTGTGGACCGACTTTAATGCCTTCAGCCATGCAGCAGCAAGTTGGAGACCATTATTAAGATGACATGTGAACACTGCAATGGTGCTCTAACATGAAGCATGGCTAGAATTATACTAAAGAAGTTGCGTAGCTGAGCTAGCAGTAGATACTGGGCATTAATACGAGCTTAACGTCAATCTGTCGGTGAACTATTGATTCGTGGCGATTGACCGACGCTCTGCGGAGTCTGCAACGGCGTGCAGATTTGACCTTCATGACAGAGGAGTAGTAATCTGGCGATCAGCTCAAACTTCGCTGGTGCCGTGTAACTCATGAAAGATAACGGCAAACTCTATGTATTGGAAACAATTCTCCCAATTGCATGTGCGACGTTCGATCATGCAACATCTGAAAACATTTGTCGAATGATGACATCATTCCGATCAGCGATAACATCTCCTAACCACTCAGATGATAATCCCGCGAGGCGCGCTCGGCTGCAACCGAGTATTGCAAGTGTTCAAGCAATCTCAACAGTTTAAGGAAGGCTGCGTGAAAACGTGTGATGTCGCAGAAGCGAAAACTGCAGGCTTCAAATGGGCTTTTTGACACACATGCGAAGAAAATCTTTTAAGGAATATGCCAAGGATGAAATCTTTGTCAAGCAGCGTGGCGTCTAAATCGGCGCCAGATCATTATACGATATCTGTAAGCCATGAGTATGTAGGAAGATTTCAGCTCAGCTGCAATCCATATATTGAGGTAGTATCTGGCATCTGTCTTGATTAAGGCTGAAATGTCTTTCATAAGGCATGTGATTTGAGACACTGATGTGACAGTGGCTCACAATTTGATCAGCAGATTCATTTTGGAAAATGAGAGTCAAATATTGACATCTTCTATTCTACTAACAAGCGTAGCAAAGTGCATTGTCGTGTATAACCTTCAACAGACGACAAAGAAATGGGCAGCTCATTGATGCTATGGTGATGAAGGCATCTAAACCATTGTGCTTTCCCTACAGTGTTACAGATGGCAATCGTCATCCTGAAACGTACCCTTAAAATCTGGGTATGGTTTGTTGAATTTTGGCTCCCTGTGATCTTGTGCATATTTAACTGAGACAGGTATGGCTAAATGGGATGGCGGCATGTCATTGAGGCAATTCATGATAAGGTGTGAAGGGTAAAAAGAATTTCCATCAAAATGTTGATCTAAAACTCAAACTTCTGAAGGTATCAGAACCTTTAAATGGGAAGGCCTATTGTTGATGAAGAAATGCAGAAAAGAGCATATCGTGTCATTTTTGAAGAGCAGCTGGAATGCCATTCACTGATTAACATTTACAATAAATATACGTGCAATCAATCTCCTGAGCAGTATGGATATTCATTTTGTTGTCTTTCATTCTTCTTGTTTTCTTTCATATTTAAATACAAAATGTCACTAACACGGCTGGCGGGCTCAGCAGTGGGCAGCCATCTCTAACCTGCTCTTGCTAAGATGACCCGACACTCCATATCAAGAGATAACTCCAGTCAAAGCCCAACGAGCTCTCACTCACGTTGGGGGCTGACCATCTCTCTGAGATTAGGTACATTTCCTTCTAGGATAAAAAATTAATTACCTCTTTGCTCCCAGCTCTCACTGCTCTGAGCGCAACGTCTCAACTGGTTGAGTGAGGACAGACCTGTAACCAAGGTAACATTACCTCTCATCCGATAGATGAAATGTAAGCTACGTATGACATTCTCATGTCTTCGCTCAGCTGCCAATAATCGGCATCTCATGATGCGTCAGAGACCAGCGTGGTGCTAACAAAGTTTTTCTTAGGTGCTAAACCATTAAGACTACCATGGCATTCCAACGGCAGCTCGGCTGACATAAACAAAGCCAAAGTGTTTTGAACACGACCATTCTTTTGAAATAAGGGTGATGGCCATTTTATGGTCGACACATTCAAGAGCCAAAGTTGATCTTTGGAGCTCGGCCCTGAGAGTGTCATCAAGCAAACTTACTTGTAAAGCAGCATTTCCTCACTGCTGCGGCAGTGCTAGAAGAGATCCTTCTCTCTTTTCTTCCATCGACCAACTTCCGGTCCAACATTTCATTCGATAGTCACCCTCAATAAATCGGAGTCTGTCGCCATCTTCTTGTTCTCTAGCTCTTCTGAACTCGTTAAACACACATGACAGAAAATAAACTTCTTCTTAAACTTATCCTTCTTGATTCTTGATGTTTACCATGTGAGACTCAAACATCTCTCATGTATTAAATCAAAACACTCATAATCAGTGATTGATTGTTTTCTGCCATGTGACCTTGGTGGTGCCCGATTGTAACCACCACCGACAAGCTGCCACCATCCACCTGGCTAAATAAATTATGATTTTGTGAAGTGAGTCGCTGTCTTTAACCCCCTCTCTGCTCACCATCATCAGTGCATTCCTCTCCTGACCCCAGCCACACTTCCTATACACCGTCTCACGTATAAATGCAATTTTGTTGTCACACTCATGCCCATGTTCTCCAGCCACAGACTGAAAGTCATGCCTATATTCTTGCATTCTATTAGTCTCTCTCTCATACTCATAGTATACGTGAGTGAATCCGACCCATGTGCGGAAATACTAGACACAGTACATAAATAGTGTAGTGCTTTATTTTTCTGAAGAATAGCATAATATTATAATGTCTTTAATAATTAAATCATATATTATTCATTAAGTTATGTACAACCATAATTAGCTTTTTAGTAAATAGTGTTATAAGTTTTTATCATTACAGTATTTTGTAAATGTGATGGAATAGTGACAAATAACAACAGTAATGTTTGTGAATGTTATTCTTTAACGAGCTCGTAACATTT
>JAFEMH010000605.1:0-320000 GCA_022495995.1 Adenophora triphylla var. japonica
TGCAGCCGAGCGTAAGGTGGTTCGTAATTCCGGCCGCCGCCGCTGTAATCACAAGCATGACGGCATTGCCGTACATGCTTCCTTCGTCGCCCTCGCTCAAATATCCGACATGTCTAGCTCATCGAGAAATCGTGACGGGGATGGACCCCCGCCACCTGGTAATGTGATATGACTTTGGAAGAAGCCATCCCGGGCTTGTGAGGTTCACAAGAGGCAGAAAGTTAAGATCAGCCATAGAATTTCGTGGTACAAATGCCTTTCCCCGAATGAGCGAGGTATAGCAACTTATCCCCCGCCAATCGAGCAACTTTCGTCCTGGTCGAGGACGATGATTCCCTGAAACCAGTTCCTCAAACCTTCAACCAGGTTCCTCCCCCGCCAACTTACGGGATGCCTTCGAACCAAGGGAACAGCCGACCCAGGATTCACGTTGCCACCTCTCAAGGCAACCTTGTCATATATGGCTAGGCCAGTACTACTCCCATCACTCAGTACCACCAGCGCACCGCTGGACCATCTCAGACAGATGCCAATATCCTCCAATACCCTCCTGGGTTTATCCCATTACCTATACACAAATCCCAAAACACTGGGGACAAACCCCGATACAGTCCAGAAAAGGCCCCCATATATCCACATATATCAAGCCTTCCACCGCCAATCACTACCGCTCACATGGTAGCACCCGGCGCTAAGCCTCAAAGTCCACCACTGGACCCAACCTTAGCCTGGATGGTTGAACAGATGAAAGACCTGAAAGCCACCATGAGCAGCTCAAAGCAAGAAATGCTCAAATCCACAGATCCGGGAATGGTCACGCCTCTCCCTGCCAAGTTCAGAATGCCGGAGATGGACCGATTCAATGGAACCGAATGTCCTCAAACGCATGTCGACACCCCACGTTCTGCATGAGAGCGAAAGGAGCAACCTCCAAAGAATGGCCGACCACTTCCAGCATACGCTCAAAAGTAATGCCATTACGATGGTTCCTAAGGGTCAAGCTCGCGGATCGCCACACCTGGGATCGATCAAGCAACATCTTCCTAGAACGGTACCGATCCAACTTAGAGTGGGAAACGAGTCGTGAGGACTTAATCACCACCGAGCGTAGTGCAAATGAAAGTGTCTGAGAATTCTACAAAGAGGTGGAGTTAGAAACACTTCCGAGATCACGGAGCCACTCTCCAAGGATGAACAGATGTGGATCTTCAAGTCCCGCTTAAGACCGTCCCATCGTAATCCTCATCGCCATCACTTCTTCCTGCATCTCCGGCCATGGTCATGCCGGCTCACCTCGAGAAGGATCTCAAGGAGAATTGGCTAACCGTGATGCCCATACATGGGCGTATACCGATCGCTAGCTGCATTCAATCCCGCACCGGCCCCCGACAAAGTGGAAAGATACGTCTATCAACTCACATCCATCGTGACAGCAATCGGGCAATGTAAAACCCAGCCCCACAAAGCAACAACTCCACTCGTGGCACCTCGCCGTACACTTCGACAAGTTGGACATGCCGCCGAGCAAGATGTCGGAAGGGTTAATCAAGGAAGGTCTCCTCAAAACCCGCTGCAAACTACAAACCCAAGAATCCCGTAGTCAATGCCGACAAGAGCAAGTACCTTTGGGCCTTCCATCGCATCACGGCCATACCACCGACAACTGCGTGGGGTTACGGTACGAAATTCAAAAATTTGATAGAGGAAGGAAAGTTGGAGCATCCCCGTGGACCCAATACAGTCGGAAACCCTTTTCCGAACAACAACATTGTGAATTTCATTGAATGGGTGCCTAAGAAGATTGCCGCAGAGCCAGTTCCTCCGCCTCTTCCAAATGTGTCCTCATCAAATGTCCACATCGCCTACGATGTTTGTGATCGCTCCGCATGCCCGGGAGTACGAGTCCCAAGACATAGTTAGGGTAACCCTCCGAGAAAACAAGAAGAAGTCCTCTCAATGTAAACCGAGAGAAAGATATGAAGCTTGAGACACCAAAGGTGGGTACACTCTGAGAGCCATCCGGGAGGTTCGATTACTATGTACTCTACTCCAAACAGTCCTCCCTTCCTCCAGCCACGCAGCTTTAGAGCGCATGTGAGTGGAAAGCCGAAAAGTCCCGCCGACACCGCAGTTCAGGCCTCGTGGCACCGAATACCTCGCATTTTGACAATCTCACCGCGCAAATAAGCCTAACCCCCGCGGGATCGCCCAAGGTTCAATTTGCCCAACTTCGTGGCACGGGCCGACAAAGGAAAATCAAAGTCAACTTGGCACTCGCACTCAATCAACGTGCAACCAAGGGCGGCCACCGCCACAAACAAATTTCAACACAATCCCGAGGCACCAAGAAAGGCTTTACCTCGCAAGAGGAAGACAGGAAACGAATGGCTTGATGGCTCTCCTTCTCCTGATAGAGACCAGATCTACGATTCCCGATCGTATGGCAAGATGATCACTTTCTCGTGATGAAGACCTACCGAGAGACGCCTCGGGCACAATGAAGCTCAGTATATCACTCTCAAGCTCAACACCATATCACTCCCTGAGTATTGGTAGACAACGGATCAGCCGTTAACGTCCTTCCTCTCGCATGATGCGAGCCCTACGCATCAACGAAAGCCACTTGATTCCACCTACCCGACTATCAAGGCCTACGACAAAGACGTCTCGCCCCATCCCGGGGACGGTGACTCGAGCTCGGTTCGAAACCCAAATGGTGCCAAAGCAAAATTCCACGTGATGGACATTCCGTCCGAATTCACATCTGTTGGGACGCCCTTGGCTACACCATATGAAAGCCATCAGCTTCCACTCTCCATCAAGGCCAAGTTCATTAACCTACAGGAGATCTTGAAGTCATCAGGAGACAGCTTCCTCATAGGAAACGAAGCCGAGACAAAGCCTAAGCGTGCCCGCAGCCTGTGCACCGGGCTACCTCCTTCAAATCGACCAAGGGACTATCGTGTCAAATCTCATCGAATTCCTCGTAGTCCGGAGATGCTAACTATGTCAACGTCCTCGAGCAAAGTGCACTCGGCGGGCCCGATACATCAAGTTCAACTGCCTGCTTTCCAAAACTTGGAAGCAGATCGGAAAGAAACACCGAGCACGCCATGATGCGGGCACATAAACCCCGTCTCGGATCGGAGATTTGTCAAGCATCATTCAATCCTACTCTCGCCCCGCCAGTGCGAGGAAATCTTTCGTGATAAAGGTCAACAAGCATCGTCACACTCGTGATGAATGTATGGCACTGTATGGGATGTCCTCCACGAGGAATTGCCCGCCGAACCCCTCTTCTCCAAAGAAAGGGCATGATGTTTTTCTAGCAGCTCCAACAAATAAGCAGCCAGACGCGAGGCGTCCCTACGTTCGGGCCGAGCCGTCGACGACAACGAATCAGACTCTCCGAGTCGAGGACGCGGCAATCCGCGGCGCATCCCTACATTCATATGCTCAGCTGAAGACGGCACCCGCTCCGATGATGTCACCTACGACAAGGGCTCCAATACCATGGAAATTATCAAGCTCAACGTCCAGCATAGGCAAGCTTATCCGACAATTGGAAACAATCAAGCCGGACACGACAAAGAACCCTCTCGATCAAGTGATCGACGACGACTTCGCCAACATCATCTATTCCGTATATCCCGATGATACCAAGGATCCGATCCTTATTATCGATTCTCGCAATGCCAAA
This sequence comes from Adenophora triphylla var. japonica, assembly GCA_022495995.1. Lineage (NCBI taxonomy): Eukaryota > Viridiplantae > Streptophyta > Magnoliopsida > Asterales > Campanulaceae > Adenophora > Adenophora triphylla. The sequence goes on from JAFEMH010000605.1 coordinate 3,701, forward strand.
GTTACCCTCGACGACCGCCCGCTCAGCTGCGGTAAACGAGGCCCCGGCCAATCGAGCTCGAGCTCATCATCACTTCCGACTACTCGCCCCTGCAACCGGCCTCGTGCCGTCGCCGCCAAGCTTACAACCACAAGCGCCGCCAAGGCCAAGGGCAACAAAGCAAAGGAGACAAAGCTCTCACCCCCGCTACAAATCAGATCAACCTCCTGAACGCTTCCAGCAGCCCACCCCAAACATCCTGTAAAGGTCTTCCTCGCAAGACAGAGCCGCCTTCCGACGAAAGGAATGACCACCTCAAAGCATCAACATGCTCAAGTTCGATTCTCGCTCCCAAATCACGCCACGGATTCGTACATCCCGCCAAAGAACCGCTAGCTCTGATAGACTTAGCAATCCAGCGAGATCACGAGACTATCAACATCGCAGAATTTAACACCCCCGTGGGTTCAATCAAGCAAATATGGGCGAACTTCTTGGTAACCGAGATCAAGGAAGGCCGCATGGAATGTCCCAGCCCGACTTCCTTCGTCAATATAATCCAAGTGTTTCCACCATTCAGAGATTTGGATGTGATCACAGTTCTAGACACTAGTCAGACGGCGCGCACCTATAGAGACTGTTTAGCTCTCGCAAGGAAAGCCCTCATGGAACTAGTCACTCAAGAGAACCGTCTCTGGGACGAAAACCAAGCTCAAAAGACCCACATAGACCAAGCCCTTAAAGTGTCCCAAGCAGCTTCAGACAAAAACCTAGAGGCCACTCTAGACCAGTTCGACCTTAAGGGTTTTTCTCACGGCAACTTCCTGGACTACCGTCTGTTCTCATCCAACCCCCTCTGCCAAGGGAGGTCGGTCAACAATCCCGATGACCTAGGAGATGGAATGACACAGCAGAACGAATACCAGCGCTTATCTCCCCAAGGAAAGCAAGTTCTCTGTGAAAGCGACGATAAAGACGATGAAACCATTCTCTTCCAAGCCAGACATGAAGTCAACAAAATCGGAATCCCAAGGGTCCTGGGAGGATGGGGACGGACCATTTCCGCACTCAAGCTAAAAGGCCAACTGAGAGAGGAAGATCTATTAAAAAAGAAGAGAAAGATGGAAATACATCTCCAACAACTGCTCAAGGAGATTCCACAGACTGCGGCATTTGTTTACAGAAACGATCAACTGGGACAGCAACCAGTTACATGGGCAGATGTTCGGGAAGCCGTGTACTCACCTTCCGACATACTCGCCACCCAGATAAAGAAGAAGGGAAAGCTCTCCCCGATGGATGTTTATCTAGACTGCCGCATTCAGTTCAAGGAAGCACTGGCTATTCTCACATGGGAAGAAACACAGGCGCTAACTCTCGACGCAGCCTCCCCTGCAAGAAAGTTGATCTGGGCCAAGAGTGGAGGAAAATTAGCAAACCATGAGTATCGCCAAACCCAACTCCAGAATGCCCTGAGCATGCTCAGCAAGAAGGAAAGGAGCGCGGTATACCGTGAAGAGATCAAGGAGACAGTTCGCATGAACCAAGAACTCTCCAACCTCCCCCGGAGGGTCAGCAACGCACAGTTCAGTTCTGGCAACCACTGTTGCGCACTGACGTTCGAACAGCTGTGGCAATCCATAAACTACCTCCCCACGAAGGCACCCAAGCCAGTATCTTGGGACAGAATCCGGAAAGCTGCCGAAGCCCCCGGGAACACATCTACAGTCAATGAATTGAGGGAAGACATATGGCCCTATGCTACGAGGAATCCTCCTCTGACTATGGCTCAGCTCAGAGCGGCCTGCTCAGAAGGAAACAAGCCTGATGTCAGCGTCCTGACCCGATCGGGTCAAATCTATGCATTACCACCTAAGGCCACCAAAAAGCCGACGGAGCCAGAACCGCAACCCGGCCTGCCCGAAGACACGAGTTCCGTGAAAGAGGACCCGATCCTCACTCACCAAGCACCTGTGCGAACATTTCCCTTTAGTCCCTGCTCACATCCTCATATCCTCACAAGCTCAAGCTAGAGGAAAGTCTGGCCCATACCATGGTTCCCGTGGACGCAACCCCAGACAAAGTCATTTAGATGATCGGCAACATCAACTACAGCAACATTATCACCTTCACATATTTGGACCTGCCAAAATTTGGGGCTGATCACAATGAGCCACTCTACATCACACCCACTGACGAGCGCCTTCCCCGCGTGTTGGTAGACGGAGGTTCCGGAATGAATGCCTTGCCCGCCAAGATGATGGACTTGCTTGACATCAAGCCCACAGATTTGAAGCCTTCAGTCCACACTGTCAAGGCCTATGACTCCACTTCCCGTACGCTTCGGGGTTGCTACTCTTAATATCTCGGTTCGGCAAGCGGATGATCCCCACCGAATTCCAAGTGTTGGACATTCCAATCACTTTCACAGCCCATCCTGGGCGACCCCGGCCGCATCGTATAAATGGTGTGGCATCCACCCTTCACCAGCCGCATCAAGTTCATGCAAGGTAACGAGCTAACTACGCCTACGGCGACAAGCCACCACCGAGGGGACCAAAGACTAACGACATTCCAGTGTTAGAAATCAAGCATAATGACGACATGGCATTAACTGGATTCACTCTGGAGACCTCCAAGATCCAAATATGCAACGTGGACCTTCCACTGTTTCATGACAAAATCCCTCCTGCCATGAAAATGATGAAACTCATGAACTTCATCCCAGGACTGGGGCTCGGCAAAAGGTAACAAGGCCAACACCAAGTCATCGAAGTCAAGGACCACACCACGGTCCAGGGGCTCGGTTATGTGCCAACACCAGCTAACATCAGGGAAAATAAAAGGCTCGCCCGCACAAAGGCAGCAGCCCGCAAAAGGGGAACCTCTGTGACGACCCCAACCCTAGGCACTCATTTTAAATAATAAATTATATGCTTTTAATATTTATGTTATCTTTATATGTTCAATTATACCTTTAAATTCTTAAATTGAGATAAATTGAGTGAAAAGTAAAATTAGGATCTTATGAGAATTTATTGGACATTAAATAAAGAAACTAGGGGAAATAATAAAAAAAATGGGAAATTATTAAATAGATAAATGTTGGAGGAGGTTAAATAAATGAGTAGGATGAATTAAGGGGATAAGATTTATTTTAATTTAAATTGGGTGGGTGAAAGCCTTGGTTATTTTGAAATGGGGGGCCAAAATCCCTTACTTCTCCCATGCCATGCCAAGTGTCCTCCCTCCCTCACCTCTCTTACTCCTTTCCCCTCCTCCTCCTCATTCACTACCCTTCTTCCCTAGAGAAACTCTTTGAATCCTCCATTGAAGCTCCCACTCCCCAAGCTTTGAAGTCAAGACTTTCTTCACCAAAAATCAAGTTTTAGAGCACCATTGAAGTTGAATCACCTAGAGGAACCCATCAAGATCAATCTTTCCTTATAAAATCCAAGTAAGTTGTTATGACTTCCCTTCTTTTAATTGTTCATACTCTCCTTGATGTTCTTCTTGTTCTTGTGATGCTTGGTTCTTGCTTTGGAAATTTTAGGAGAGTTGAATGTTAGGAAAATGGAATTATTGAAGTTAGGGTTTAAGGAATGATCATTAAAGGGTTGGAAATGGGTGAAATGAGTAGAGATAAATAATCTAGGATTACTTGGTTTGAGTTTACATGTTGTTTGGGACTTGGTAAGATGAAGGTATTCTTTGGTGTCCTTGGGGGAAGCCATGGTAGAGGTAAATGAGAACTAAGGTTAAAAAGGGTCAAAAGCTGAAGAGGGCCGGGCCGGAGGCATTGGCGGCCGCCTGGGCGGGGGCTGAGCGGCCGCCCACCTTGGCAGTAGGTGAATTGTCTTTTGAAAATCCACTTGGGCGGTCGCCCAAGTGGTTAAGGGCGGTCGCTCAAGCTGGCAGAAACCACAATTTCTCTTGAGGTCCACTTGGGCGGTCGCCCAGGCTGCAAGTGGCTGGTCGCCCAAGACCCCGAACCAGCTTTTCTTAATTTAAAAAAGGATCGTTTGGAAAGTTGTTTGGCCACTTAAAAAGGGTGACTCCCACTTAGTAATTGAACTTGAACCTTCATTTAGGTCTTGTATCCTTGTATATGGAATTTGTAGGGTAGGTTTATGATCCCTCATTTCCTTACTTGATGTTATATATATTGTTGTTGATATTGTTTAGTGTATTCATAAATTGTTACACTTTGATATTGTCAAGTATGAGTATATATTACCATGTGGCTATTGTTTATCCCTTTTTGTGGATTTTATTCAAGTATCTATTATGTGCTTGATATGTGTGAGTCACCGACGTTGGGGTATAGATGTAATACGATCAATTATGGAAGTGTGACCTAATGTGATCGGATTATGTTATATCTCGTGACCGTCCCCTCCCGTGGCCACAGTTGGGGTTATAGCGTCTCGTATTGAGCCAAAAGCCTTACAGTAGTTGCTACCGTCTTAATTGGTTCCCCGAAAACGGGTCTTTTAAGACGTGAGTATTGCTTAAGCAGCCACCGTAAATTGGAGTATTATTATACCCAATGTTGTACGACTACTGCTCGTACGGGAAAAGGTAAACCAAGGTAATGGAATGTGTTTATAGCTTTCCCAATGTGTTATGTGTGACTTGTTATATGTTGCATTTATTTGGCATATTGCCGCATCCATAATAGCTTGCCGAGATTTATTCTCACCCCTCTCCCTTTAATCGTTTTAGATCCCGAGACAGAGGACCGCCCAAGTAAGGTCGGAAAGGAGTTTTCGCGAGCATTTTGGGATATTGTCTGGTACGTTAGGTTGGCGTAGAAATGATTTTGTCATAATTCCTTTTGGGCGTTTGTAATTATAAACTTTATCTTTCTACGTTAAAAACCAATATCTTTTGTAACTAAACAGCTGATCGTTTTCGGGTTAGTTATCTCCCTCCTCCGATGTGGAGTTGAGTGGAGTTCTTTTTAAAATGTTATATTATTAATGTTTATGTTTGAAAGTCAAAGTAAATTTTTAAAAGTTTAGTGTTTTCGGGTTAGTTTGAGGACGCTCCAACTCGGGACACGTGTAGGTTCCGGGTCGGGGTCCTCATAGTTGGTATCAGAGCTCGGTTAGAATTCTTGGGTAGAGTCTAGCTGAGTGAGAGTGTGTGATAATTGATGTCGAGTGTTTAATGCAGGAGTTTGTTGTTATGGCGGGAAATGATGGTGATCAGAATCTGGGTTTGGGTGGTGTTGGTAATCCGAATGCCGAGATGATGGATATGTTCCGAGGGTTTCTTCAAAGATATGGCAACTCGTAATTTGAATCGTGGTAGGCAAATGTAGAAGTGCATAAGGGCAGCATGGTCTAGAGAAGTTCGTGAAGATGTCTCCTCCTAGCTTCAACGGAGATCCGGATCCGACGAAGGCTGAGAGGTGGCTTGAGGCTATGAATAAGATTTTCGCAGCTATGGAGAGTTCGGATGCGGAGAAGGTGAGATGTGCCGTTTTCAAGTGCCGGGAGGGACCAGCGAGCACCACCGGCAGGTGGTGAAGGCGATGGTTGGGACCGGGATTTGACACCGCAGACTTGGGAGAACTTCACCCGCAAGTTCCGGATCACTTCGTGCCAATGGTTACTAGAGATAAGAAGGAAGGCGAGTTTCAAACCTGGAGCAAGGGACCATGACGATAGCGCAAGATTCAGCAAAGTTCACGTAGTTGGCCCGATATTGTCCTCATTTGGTGCCGATGAGGAGAGGCGAGTCTACCGATTTGTGAAAGGTTTAAGCGGTTGAGTTCCGGCAGCTTGTTGACGCATAACTTCGCCAACTTCCAAGCAGCAGTTGAATATGGCGTATCGGATTGAGAATGACATAGAGGAGCATCGTGGTAGAAATGAAGGTGGAAACAGTAAATAGGTTCCAAGGTCAAGGTTCGGGGGCAATAGAGTTCAGCCGAGGACGTTCACCCGGGAGCGAATCGAGGAGGTCATGTGGCGGCTCCGGCAAATCGTGCGACTCAGGCCGCTTTGGGGCAACATGTGGGTTTTGCAAGAGGCTAGGGCATTCGGAGGACAAGTGTTGGAGCAAACAAGGTAAGTGTTTGGAGTGTGGGTCTCCAGGCCATTTCAGGAGAAATTGCCCCAAGTTACAGAATAAGCAAGCTTCGGGTACCGGTTTTGGAGGACAAGGTAGTGGTGTGAAGAGAGATGTTGATGGGAAACCTAAGGATAGAGTCCAAGGTCGGGTGTTTGCTTTGGGTCGAGGAGAGGTCGATCCTAATGCCGTCATTAGAGGTATAGTTCCTGTCTCAGGAGTTAAGGCCCGCATTCTTATAGATCCCGGGTCTTCCCATTCATTTGTGGCATCGCATTTTGCATTCTCATTGCATACCTTGACTGAATCTATGCCTTATGTGTTAGAGGTCTCTACTCCTATGGGAGAGAGCCTCACATCTTCTTTGATATATCCTGGTTGTGATGTGACTATATGTGGGCATGTATTGCCGGTGGATTTGGTCGAGTTACCAATCCGTGATTTTGATGTGATCCTTGGGATGGATTGGTTAAGTCAGTGTCATGCTTTGGTAGACTGTCGTAGAAAACGAGTCTCATTTGCTATGCCTGACGTGCCTACTTTTATATTTGATGCGGATAGATCTATGTTCGGGTTACATGTTATTTCGCCTTAAAAGCTAGAAAGATGCTATCTAAAGTGGGCGCCAAGTGGTTACTTGGCTTATGTGGTAGATTCCAATAAGAAGTCTCCCGAGTTAGCTCATGTTCCGGTTGTTAATGAATTTAGTGATGTGTTTTCTAGCGAGTACTCTATGCCTCCGGATCGTGAGATAGAGTTTTGTATTGACTTAGTGCCTGGTACCGCACCTATCTCTAAAGCACCCTATAGAATGGCTCCGGCCGAGTTAAAAGAGTTGAAGGTCCAATTGCAAGAATTGTTAGACCGAGGTTTTATTCGTCCTATTGTGTCTCCGTGGGGAGCACCGGTCTTGTTTGTTAGGAAGAAGGATGGTACCTTACGATTGTGCATTGACTATCGTTTGTTGAACCAAGCCACCATTAAGAATAAGTATCCTCTTCCGCATATAGATGATTTGTTTGACCAACTCCAAGGTTCCGTTATCTACTCAAAGCTTGATTTGAGAAGCGGATACCATCAGTTGAAGATTAGACCGGATGATGTTGCTAAGATAGCTTTTCGAACTAGATATGGTCATTATGAGTTTGTTGTGATGCCGTTTGGGTTAACTAATGCTCCAGCCGTATTTATGGATATGATGAACCGTGTTTTCAAGCCTTATCTTGATAGTTTTGTGGTGGTCTTTATTGATGATATTCTTGTGTATTCTAAGTCTCGGGAAGAGCATGAGAATCATTTGAGGATTGTTTTGTCCATTCTTCGGGAGAAGCAATTGTACGCCAAGTTCAGTAAGTGCGAGTTTTGGCTTGAGCAGATTTCTTTCTTGGGGCATGTTGTGTCGAGTTCGGGAATTTCCGTGGATCCTTCAAAGATTGAAGCCGTGGTTAATTGGAAGCAACCTTCGACTGTGACCGAGGTCCGTAGTTTTCTTGGTTTGGCGGGGTATTATCGGAGGTTCATTGAGGGGTTTTCTCGGATTGCGACTCCGTTGACTAGGTTGACTCGGAAAGATGTATCGTTTGTATGGGATTCCAAGTGTGAAGCAAGCTTTGATGAATTGAAGAAGAGATTGACAACGGCTCCTATTCTTACCCTTCCGGATGGTTGTGAGAATTTTGTGATCTATAGTGATGCCTCGAAGGCGGGTTTGGGATGTGTGTTGATGCAAAATGGAAAGGTTATTGCGTATGCCTCTAGGAAGTTATCACCGGCGGAATGTAATTATCCTACTCATGATATGGAATTGGCGGCGATTGTATTTGCGTTGCATAAGTGGAAGCATTATCTTTATGGGGCGAAATTCGAGATTTTCACCGATCATAAGAGTTTGAAGTACTTATTCACCCAAAAGGAGTTGAACAACCGACAAAGGAGATGGCTTGAGTTTTTGAAAGATTTCGATTGTATAATTTCTTATCATCCGGGGAAGGCCAATGTGGTGGCCGATGCGATTAGCCGAAAGGCGTATATGACAGCTTTGAGTTCTCGGGAATGGAAGAGTGAAGTAATTATTGCGAATGTTAGAGCCGTTCCGACTTTGTATGGGGATTTGAAGGAAGCTCAACAAGGTGATCCGGAGTTGAAGAAGATTTTAGATCAAGTGCAAGATGGGAAAACCGGGGAGTTTGCTTTGAATAGAGATGGGATTTTAACTTTCCAAGGGAGAATTTGCGTTCCGTCATCGCCGGAAATCAAGAAGCGTGTTTTAGAGGATGGCCATAAGTCCAAGTTTGCGATTCATCCGGGAAGTACCAAAATGTATCAAGACTTGAAGCGTGGATATTGGTGGAATGGAATGAAGAGAGAAATAGCGGATTATGTATCTAAGTGTTTGACTTGTCAACGAGATTAAGGCGTAACATCAAAGACCGCGGGACTACTTCAACCATTGGATATTCGGGAGTGGAAATGGGAAGGGATCTCGATGGATTTTGTTTCGGGTCTACCTCTTACCGCGAAGAAGATGGATGCTATTTGGGTTATTGTGGATAGATTGACAAAGTCGGCTCATTTTCTTCCGGTGTCAACTAAGTTTTCGTTAGAGAAGTTAGCCCAGTTGTATTTGAAGGAGATTGTGAGACTTCACGGGGTTCCGGTTAGTATTGTGTCTGACGAGATCCGAGGTTTACATCTAGATTTTGGAGAGCATTGCATGAAGCATTGGGTTCTAAGTTGTGTTTTAGTACCGCGTTTCATCCTCAAACCGACGGTCACCCGAGAGAACTATTCGTATACTTGAGGATATGTTACGAGCTTGTGTGATGGATTTCCAATTATCTTGGGAGGATCATCTACCGTTAGTCGAGTTTGCTTACAACAACAGCTTATCGCCTAGTATCGAGATGGCTCCGTATGAGGCGTTATATGGTAGGAAGTGTCGATCTCCGATGTGTTGGGACGAGGTTGGTGAAGCGAGACTTTGGGGTCCTGGACTTGGTTAGAGATTCTACTGAGAAGATCAAGGTGATTCGGGATAGATTGAAGACGGCTCAGAGTAGACAGAAAAGCTACGCCGACAATAGAAGACGGGATTTATCTTTTCGGGTTGGTGACTTTGTGTTCTTGAAGGTCTCTCCGAGGACGGGGATTAAAAGGTTCGGTAATAAGGGTAAGTTGGCTCCGAGGTTTGTAGGTCCGTTTGAGATTCTAGAGAAGATAGGGGAATTGGCTTACCGGTTAGCGTTGCCTCCGTCTTTTTCTTTACTCCATGATGTCTTCCATGTTTCGATGTTGAGGAAGTATTGTCATGACCCCTCCCATGTTTTGAGCTCTCCTCCCGATGATGTCCAAGCGGACATGTCTTATGTTGAAGAGCCATTAAGAGTCCTAGAATTCCAAGTTAAGGAGTTGAGAACTAAGAGTATTCCGATAGTAAAAGTCCTTTGGAAGAACCAAACCGTAGAGGAAGCGACGTGGGAGCTAGAGTCGGAGATGAGGGCGAAATACCCGTGGTTGTTTGAAAATTCAAGTAAGTTTTCTTTAAAATTCGGGTCGAATTTTCTTTAAGGGGGAGTGAGTGTGACGACCCCAACCCTAGGCACTCATTTTAAATAATAAATTATATGCTTTTAATATTTATGTTATCTTTATATGTTCAATTATACCTTTAAATTCTTAAATTGAGATAAATTGAGTGAAAAGTAAAATTAGGATCTTATGAGAATTTATTGGACATTAAATAAAGAAACTAGGGAAATAATAAAAAATGGGAAATTATTAAATAGATAAATGTTGGAGGAGGTTAAATAAATGAGTAGGATGAATTAAGGGGATAAGATTTATTTTAATTTAAATTGGGTGGGTGAAAGCCTTGGTTATTTTGAAATGGGGGGGCCAAAATCCCTTACTTCTCCAATGCCATGCCAAGTGTCCTCCCTCCCTCACCTCTCTTACTCCTTTCCCCTCCTCCTCCTCATTCACTACCCTTCTTCCCTAGAGAAACTCTTTGAATCCTCCATTGAAGCTCCCACTCCCCAAGCTTTGAAGTCAAGACTTTCTTCACCAAAAATCAAGTTTTAGAGCACCATTGAAGTTGAATCACCTAGAGGAACCCATCAAGATCAATCTTTCCTTATAAAATCCAAGTAAGTTGTTATGACTTCCCTTCTTTTAATTGTTCATACTCTCCTTGATGTTCTTCTTGTTCTTGTGATGCTTGGTTCTTGCTTTGGAAATTTTAGGAGAGTTGAATGTTGGGAAAAGGGAATTATTGAAGTTAGGGTTTAAGGAATGATCATTAAAGGGTTGGAAATGGGTGAAATGAGTAGAGATAAATAATCTAGGATTACTTGGTTTGAGTTTACATGTTGTTTGGGACTTGGTAAGATGAAGGTATTCTTTGGTGTCCTTGGGGGAAGCCATGGTAGAGGTAAATGAGAACTAAGGTTAAAAAGGGTCAAAAGTCAAGAGTATGGCTTGGAGGCATGGGCGGTCGCCCAAGGGGGGCTGAGCGGCCGCCCACCTTGGCAGTAGGTGAATTATCTTTTGAAAATCCACTTGGGCGGTCGCCCAAGTGGTTAAGGGCGGTCGCCCAAGCTGGCAGAAACCACAATTTCTCTTGAGGTCCACTTGGGCGGTCGCCCAAGTGTAAGGGCGGTCGCCCAAGACCCTGAACCAGTTTTTCTTAATTTAAACAAGGATCGTTTGGCAAGTTGTTTGGCCACTTAAAAAGGGTGACTCCCACTTAGTAATTGAACTTGAACCTTCATTTAGGTCTTGTATCCTTGTATATGGAATTTGTAGGGTAGGTTTATGATCCCTCATTTCCTTACTTGATGTTATATATATTGTTGTTGATATTGTTTAGTGTATTCATAAATTGTTACACTTTGATATTGTTGGGCATGAGTATATATTACCATGTGGCTATTGTTTATCCCTTTTTGTGGATTTTATTCAAGTATCTATTATGTGCTTGATATGTGTGAGTCAGCTGACGTTGGGGGTATAACAGAATACGATCAATTATGGAAGTGTGACCTAATGTGATCGGATTATGTTATATCTGTGACCGTCCCCTCCTGTGGCCACAGGTTGGGGTTATAGCGTCTGTATTGAGCCAAAAGCCTTACAGAGTTGCTACTGTCTTAATTGGTTCCCTGAAAAACGGGTCTTTTAAGACGTGAGTATTGCTTAAGCAGCTCACTGTAAATTGGAGTATTATTATACCCAATGTTGTACGACTACTGTTCAGACGGGAAAAGGTAAACCAAGGTAATGGAATGTGTTTATAGCTTTCCCAATGTGTTATGTGTGACTTGTTATATGTTGCATTTATTTGGCATATTGCTGCATCCATAATAGCTTGCTGAGATTTATTCTCACCCCTCTCCCTTTACTGTTTTAGATCCCGAGACAGGAGGACCGCCCAAGTAAGGTCGGAAAGGAGTTTGGCTGTGAGCATTTTGGGATATTGTCGGGGTACGTTAGGTTGGCGTAGAAATGATTTTGTCATAATTCCTTTTGGGCGTTTGTAATTATAAACTTTATCTTTCTACGTTAAAAACCAATATCTTTTGTAACTAAACAGTTGATCGTTTTCGAAGTTAGTTATCTCCTCCTCCGATGTGGAGTTGAGTGGAGTTCTTTTAAAATGTTATATTATTAATGTTTATGTTTGAAAGTCAAAGTAAAGTTTTAAAAGTTTAGTATTTTCGGGTTAGTTTGAGGACGCTCCAACTCGGGACACGTGTAGGTTCCGGGTCGGGGTCCTCACAACCTCCGACGGCACACCCAACCTCCGACCTTATAGTTTCGACCTCGCTCATTACTTCACCAAGGGAACCGACAGCAGAACTGGGGGGACCGACAAGGAAACCGACAGCAGAACTGAGGGGACCGACAAGGGAACCGACAGCAGAACTGAGGGGACCGACAGTGGAATTGATGAAGATGAGAAAGAAGCAGGGATAGCCAGCACAGAGACTACAAAAAGGATGGAAAAGCTAGCACGAGACCTCAAGCATTTCAGAGGACTCAAGGCTAATGCGATAAGGGGAGCATTCCTCGATATCACAACTCTACCTGGACCAATTGCCACCACAGTCCAGCACGAGTACACATTCAAGGAATCCCAGACATAGAAGAGCAGCTCGAGACACTCTTCATGGGAAAAAGATTGTTCGGGTCAGCCGCCGAGGCCACATTCGAGACAGTAACCCCAAATTAAAAGGAACCAGAATTCATAGAAGACGCTCTCAGTGGACCCGCTCTACAGAGTCTTTTTGAAGAAGTCATGGAGGTGCCAAACCTAATTGACCTGGGCTCCGAAAACAGCATGATCGCCATGATTGGGACAGCAGAAGCCAAGCCTCTCGACCCCCGAACCCTCATCAAGCATCCAGCAATGCCACTGAAGAACTAGGTAACTTTCACCGGACCAAGGGCAAGCCAGGCAGAAATGGAAGACAAGCTGGGCCTGCACCCACATCTCCCTAAACCCGGTCTCGAACCCTCTGAGTCAGTCCTTGTTAAAGTCCAGTCCTCTGAGTCGTCCAACGGCCTTACGCCGGAAGATTATGATAATGTAGCCAACCATGTATTTCCATTCTCGTTTAACGAAAAGTCTGACCTTTCGGAGTATCCCCTCACTGCCACTTTAACAACTGATAAGTTAACAAACAACTTAAAAGACGTTAATAACGAATCACTTGATAAAGAAGCAGACACATTTAATGAACAATACATTAAAGAAGTTCTCAAGCGTGTAGTAGACCAAGAGGACAATCGGGCCCAAGCTGCCGAAGAGGTTATGACCAAAGTGAACATGGGGTCAGTGCAAGAGCCTAAAGAGACACAAGTGGGCAGTTTCTTCGCCGATGCAGAAAAGGAAGCCCTGATAAATCTCCTCAGGGAGTATGTTGACGGGTTCGCCTAGTCATACATGGACATGCCAGGACTCGATCCATCGATCGTGGAGCACAGAATTCCCCTGGATCCAGAATCCAAGCCTGTCAAACAGAAGTTGCGCAAGATCAAGCCAGAGTGGTCCTTGCAAGTGAAATAAGAGATTGAGAAAATGCTCCGAGTTGGTTTCATCAGAGTGATTGAGTACCCGAACTGGCTCTCCAACATCGTGACGGTCACCAAGGCCAATGGAAAGGTCAGATGCTGTGTGGATTTCCGAGATCTCAACAAGGCCAGCCCTAAAGATGATTTCCCACTGCCCAACATCGACATGCTAGTCAACACCACGACAAATTTTGAGGTAAAGTCCTTCGTGGATGGGTTTGCCGGATACAATCAGATCAAAATGTCCGAGGAGGATCAAGCCAAGACTGCTTTCACCACTCCGTGGGGGACATACTGCTACACGGTCATGCTTGTTCGATCGAGAACGCCTGGGCTACTTACTAAATGCGGCTGCAACGGCCCTCTTCCATGACATGATTCACAAAGAAATCGAAGTATATGTTGATGACATGATCATCCACTCCGAGGATCGAACATGCGGCACATGACAAATGCGAAAGTTCTTCATCGACTCGAAAGCACTCCATGAGATTGAACCCTGCGAAGTGCACCTTCGGCGTCAAGCGAGGCAAAGTAATCGGGGTACATGGTTACGTAAAGAGGTATCGAAGCCGATCCCAAGAAAATCAAGGCCATCATCGACATGAAGCCGCCTCGGACTCGACAAAAGTGAAAAGTTTTATGGGAAGACTTCAAGACATCGGTCGCTTCATCAACCAGTTGACATCTCTCTGCGAGCCCATGTTCAAACTGATGAAGAAGAATGTCGACATCAAATGGGACTCCGAGTGCCAGACAGCTTTCGAGAAAATCAAGACATACTTGGCGAATCCCCCAATTTCGTACCCGCCACATGAAGACAAGCCACTACTCCTATACTTGACGGTAACAGACACGTCAATCGAAGCAATGCTGGCACAAGAACGGAAAGATTCCAAAGTTGAGCATGCAATCTACTTCGCAAGCCGGAAGCTTCAGGGAAGTGAACTCAGCTACTCAGCATTAGAGAAAACTTGTACCGCCTTGGTATGGGTAGTCGGGAAACTGAAACACTACATGCAGTCACATTCAGTGCTCCTGGTCTCCAAGATGGACCCCATCCGATATCTCTTTGACAAGCCATCCCTGTCAATGAGACTAGCCAAGTGGTCATTCTTTCTGGCTGAGTTCGACATCAAGTACATGGTCAGAAAATCAACAAAGGGCAGAGTAATGGCAGATCAGCTGGCAGACTTCCCAAGCAGTGAACCTAAGGGTCCTGATCCGCAGTTTCCGGACGACGGAATCTTTTTACTTGACAGCGTAAACCGCTGGTAACTCTTCTTCGATGGGGTAGCCAACAAGAAGGGGAATGGTATTGGAATGCTCCTTGTCGATCCCAAGGACGAGCACACTCCCATAGCCATCAAACTGAATTTTGAAACAACCAACAATGCCGCAGAGTATGAAGCCTGCGCAGCCGGTCTAGAAGCCGCTCTCGAGCGCAACATCTCAGAACTGGAAGTATACGGAGACTCAGCATTGATCATCAATCAAGTGTCCAACAAATGGAAGACGGTAGATTCTGGCCTCCAGAAGTACCACACGTACATGGAGGAGCTCATTGCTCAGTTCAAGGACATCTCTTTTCATTATTTTCCAAGAGACAGGAACCGCTTCGCAGATGCCCTGGCTACCCTAGCATCTCTTGTCGAAATTCCCGATGGGAAATCAGTAAAACCCCTCAGAATAGGCAGACGGGAAACACCCGCTTATTGCTGTGAGATCGAAATAAAAAATGAAACGATCGACGAACCCTGGTACAATCAAATCTACCAGTACCTCCAAAACGGAGAAGCTTCCTTCACAAATGAAGATGGAAAATACAAAGAAGGGATCAAAGCCAAAAACATGATGGCATTAAAATGCCTGGCATCCCATTTCGTCATTCTGGGGGGTATGTTGTACAAGAAACGCCACCAAGGGCCACTCCTTCGGTGTGTAAATAAAGAAAAAGCCAGCGAGCTAATGAACGAAGTTCACAACGGAACCTGCGGTCCGCACATGAACGCCCGAGCATTGACACAGATCATCCTCCGTATGGGATACTATTGGATATCAATGGAAATAGACTGCATCCAGTTCGTTCGAAGCTGCGACAAATGTCAACGGTTCTCTAACCTCAATCATATCCCTCCTCACGAACTTTGTTGCATGACTACGCCACGGCCTTTCGCCACACGGGAATCGACGTCATTCGAAAATCACTCCACCGGGAGCAATGGTCACGAGTTCATTCTAGTCGCGATCGACTACTTCACTAAATGGGTAGAAGCCAGATCGTACAAGGTACAGAATTCTAAGAAGGTGGCCGAGTTCATCAAAGAGAACTTCATGTGCCGATACGGAGTGCCCAACGAGATCATATCTGACAATGGGACCCATTTCGAAGGAGATTGTGACCAATCGCTAACCGAATTCGAGTCACACGTCACAAGTCTTCTCCCTACGTACCACAAACTAATGGTGCAAGAGAGGCAAGCAAACAAGACTCTTGCAATGATAATCGAAAGATGACCACCGAGAGGTTGGGACCGGCCCGAAAAGCTACATCTAGCCCTCTCGGGATACGTAACATCGCCGAACCGCCACAGGGAAGACTCCGTTCGCACTTACCTACGGAATGGAAGCAATGTTACCCGTGGAATTGGAAATTCCATCCCTCCGAGTCCTCTTGGAAAACGAGATCAATGAAGTCGAATGGCTACAGAGCCGTCACGACGAGCTTGCTCTACTCGACGAGCGCAAATTGAAGGCCATGGAACACACTCGAGCCTAACAAAGCAGAATGGCCCGAGCATTTGATAAGAAAGTCAAGATCTGAGACATCAGAGAAGGCGACTTGGTGCTAAAAGAAAAGCCTCCTACGCAGACCAATCCCCTCGGAAAGTGGGAGCCTACCTGGATAGGACCGTTCGTGGTACAAAGAATCTTCTCCGGAGGAGCCATGAAGTTAGCAGATTTGGGCGAAAACCCTTTCGTCAACCCCGTGAACGAAAGCAAGCTCCGCATATACTTCGTTTGAGGACGAGCACGAGTCAACTCTCCTTCCCCATACACCGCCCCTCAGTAAAATTAAAGTGCTAAAAGAGTAATACCCAACTGGATACATTCCCAACAATGATCCAGGTAAAAAATAGGGTCTCACTTCTTTTGTCTTTGTTTTTCTCAAATTCACCTAAAGTGTCAAACTACGGTGACCTGAGCCCCTTAGTCCAATTGTAAAAGGGGAACGTAGGCAGCCATCATTGGTTCGGTCTCAAAAAAAAAAACAAATAAGCATCAATTGCTTGTGTTTCGAAAAACTCTTTTCAATTAACCTACAAATTCATTACGGTTAAAACAATATTTGATGAGTTCAAGCACGGTCACTCTTGACTCGCTACACGCTAGCAAAACTACAATAAAACATTAATCAGTTAATGTGTCTGCAATGACAGTGGGTGGATACTCTGGACAGCAAGGTCAACCTAGTCTCCCGTACTTGGTCCTTCATCCTTCTTCTCCTTCCCTTTTCCGCGGCGAGTATTCTTCACCTTCACAGGGAATATTCCCGTAGTCCTTCTACCTGGCTCAGGGACCCTTCCCGACGCCTCCGTCAAGCCTGCAGCTGCCAACGCAGCCCTTTCCCTAGCTCTGTCTTGAGCTGCCTCTCTTCGAGCCATCATGACCGTGCTTTGATCAGCCTCCCGATCAGCATTGGCCTCATAGTCAGCCATGGCGTCCCCAGTACGATTCTGAGGGTTAGCCCCCGCTTTGGCCCTCCTCAAAGTCGAGCTGTCAAGGCAATCAACACCCAACAGCTCACTCCATCTCCACAAGATGGCCATCTATGTCTCCCCCATACACTCTTCATACCAGTTCAGATACTGCGTAGACAGAACAGTGCCCCCTCTCCGGTGAAAGAGAACCCTGGCAGGAAAGGACGTGTATTGCCACAACCGTGTGAGAAGAAATAGCGTCGAAGGATCTTCCATCAGCAGAGATCCCACCTCGAAGGTAGCAGCATGACTCAAACCCGTCAATGGCACCTGCTCCAGCCCGTACTGTCGCAGAACCAAGGATGGAATGTAGAAAGCCGTCTGGGACAACCCCGGTACTCTGACAACCAAAAGACCCTCCTGAGCAGTCCGACAAGTCTGTAACTTCCAGTGAGGAACCCACCATCGCAAGTGATGCGTGTGGAGTCTGGCCATTCAGAGCTCCAGTTCAGCCTGATCGCCCCCTATCACCAGAGGACGTCGAGAAAAGGACCAAGCGTCATAAGACACTGGCACCTCGGGCATCATCTGCAACCTCTCCCTCAACCACATAGTGAGCATAGCGGGACTCCCTCCCCACATGTACCGGCTGCCGGTCGCCATCCGACCTATGCCCAGGAATGTCTCGCCCAGGACCAAAGGCACGATGTCTCCCCCGTTCCGGCACTGCCTCACCAGGTCCAGTACGCTGTGATGGCACACACCCAGGGACGTGAATGTGAACAAAGTAGCAATCGCGCACAGAGCAAACGCGTCCCACGCAAAAATGCTCCCCTCAACACCGACAAATCTATCGGGCAGCCCCGGAATGTCGACATAATCTGTGTTCAGCATTAGCATCCCGTATGCTTCTTCAGCCGAGATACCAAGCAGAGATACTAACTTCTCAACAGTGGCCATGCCACCCGCATAGAGAAGAACTAGCTGTTCCGTCTCAGGTCCTCCTAGAATGGCCCGGAAATCTTCGAACGTGGGAGTGGTTTCGTTGTACAAAAAGTTGTACACATTCCTCCGTACGTCCCAGAAACGAGCCGCAGCTCTCAAAAGATCCCAATCTGGCATGAGCTCCTTCAAAGCCCAAACAGATTTCATCCCGTAACAACCCTCGAAAAACCCCTTGTTTTGCCTCGTGTGGTTCCGTACCCACGACCGAAAATTGTCCAAGTATCGCTCTTGCATCTGAGACGATAGCCTAGGAAATGGAGCCATGGAAAAAGCAAAGAAAACCTTCAGGAATTTGAGAGAAATTCAACTAATGGATCAAAGCAAACGCGCAGTTTCTTACAAATTGCAAAGCTGAACTGCAATTTAAAAGATTCTGGAAATTGGTTCTTAGTCCGGCCGGACTCTTCTCAAGTTGACTGGGTCAACTCTGCAGCCATCTGCTCTCAAATTGGAAACATTTCCAAACCAAGCCCTGTTCAAGCTTCCTTGAAACTGCGTGCTCCCATGGTTTCAATCAACCACTGCCAACACCACTTCCGCCCCGGGCTCGTGCAACAGTGCAATTAATTAAATATCAGTGCATATAGGCATAAATTTTGACCAGTTCGAATTTTTGTGCATATTTCATTTTATTTATTTTTGATCAACCTACTTGCTTATTTGCCAAAATAAAAAGAAGGTAATCACTAAATAAATGTGCAAAATACAGGTTCCGCCTCAAGGGCGCCTTTTCAAATACAAGTCAAATCGTCTGGACAATACACACATTTTGTCTAAAAAAGCAATAAAAGAGGACTACTCGGAGTCCTGCTCGTCATCCGAGCACTCGATGTACTGCCCCGCAGCAGCCGGGTCCACCGAGGACAGGTACTCTCCAAATTCCTCCAGGCGGGAATACGCGAAAGGCCGCCTCTGCTCCTGTGCCCTCGAGGACTCTCCCTGTTCGTGCCCCGAGTACGAAGAGTGACGAGCTCCGAACCCCGCCGTCTCGCCCGAGAACTGGCCAAATCCCTGTGAAAAGTCCGCTCCACCAGTCGTGGAGGCAGACGAATCTCTCGGCCTAGACCGCCTCGGCTCATGTACAGCCGCACTCCTCCGGAAATTACACCGCAGAAACTCCACGAGTCTCCTGGCATAATTGGCCCACCCGTCCAACTGCCTCACAGCCTGATTGTACGTACGGCCAGACACCTGCAAACCAGGAAAGTCGTCAAAAGACAAACAGACAGTACAGAAGCAACACTTGCAGAATGCTACTATCAAATACAGGAAATCAAATCAAAGCACTTACCGAAGCATTGGGGTCCACCCTGTACTGAGGCCTCGCCTCCTACGGGATAGGGATCACCAACCACCTACTGGAACCGTCCAGCCCCTCATACGCCAGCCTAGCGCGTGGGAGCGGGAGATCTCGGGGATATCCAAGGCCCTCGTCCTCCCTGTGCTGCATCTGCGGGCTCCTCAGCCTCATCCTCAAGAAGGTGTCATAGTTAACACCCTCTATGATAAGCTCGGTATAGAACACGCCCTGTCTATACCGCTCTAGATCTTCCATCGGCATCGACAAAGGATGCTGCATGTATGGAGGCGGGTCCACCGGCACCATAGGAAGGAACCCCGGACCATGCTGACGGGTCACCCTCTCCCCCAGATACATCGCATCACAGTGAAGTCCCACCAGCAGCTTCCGCCGACGCGTGACCTCTCTAGCAACCTGGACCGCACCGACATGAATCCGGCTCCACCAAGTCAGCTGGATCCGCTCGAAGAACTCTCGGCTCAGGGCCTGAGACACCTCCTTCTTTGCCTCCTTCTGCCAAGACAACATGGCAGGGAACAAGGACGCATACGCCTCCTTAATCTCCCACCGCTGTGGGCTGAACACCTCAAAGCACCAGACTTGTCAAGCACATGGAAAGTTATGTCAGCTACAGAGCAGATACATACGAGTACAGAAATGAGACAAGGAAGAGGAAAAGATGGGAACTTACATCCAAAGCAAATGAGAAACAACATAAGGTGTTCTCCTCTCCCCGCGAGAACCTGTCCAAGGCGTGGTAGAGCTCGGCCAGTCCAGCCTCCCCCCATGCGAACCCCCTCACGGCGTCCAGATCAGTCAGCGAGCCGAGCAAAGGGAAGTGACAGGATGTGTCAAAAGTAGGAAACAGAGTCGCTGACAGCGCGAACCATAGGAACCCTCGAGCCAGACACTCCGCGGTCATCCTCGGGGACCCCTCCCCATAAGCAATAATGCCCCTCCTCAGATGATTCTCCATCGGCCTGTACCGAATACCTAAGCCCCTGGCATCGGTGATATCAAAACCCAGCAGATCCAACAACTGCCCCGGGTGTAAGTACCCAAATCTGGCTTATGCCTTCCGGATAAGTTTCCCGGTAATTCTCCGGACTTTTCTAGAGTTCCGGAGCAATTCCGGAACTGTTCCAAACCTCCTAAGGGCTGAAGGGACTGCTTGGAGATTAAGAAACACATTTTTCTTAATACCAAAAACCTTCTAGAATTGCCACCTTGCATGATTCTAGAAACATACTGAGTCACACTGAATAATGCCGCACGGCTGCATTAGCCAAGAACCCCTAGCCGCACGGCCTCATTAGCCTTATCCAGACTGCCTATAAATAGAGCCCTCCTCTACTCATTTTACATACGAAAAACACACACAATACACCATACTCAGCTCCAAAACTCTCCCAAAACACTGCTCCAAGATCAAGAGGTTGAAGAAAGACAAGAAGCCACCTCCCTCCTCCTTGAAGCCTCCAAAGTTGGTCCTTCCACCAAGCAAGACCCAAAGAAGAAGAGGTCACCACCATTGGTAACCTCTCACTCCCTTACCTTGCATTATACTTGCTCTATGTGATTTAATTGCTCATTGCATTCATATATTGTCATTATCTTGCTTGGGACTTGGCATTTATCATTAAAGATCCTATCTTTATCATATCCCCCTCCCCCTTTTGCATCCTTTGCATGAAATAAGCATCACTTGCTCTTAAAAATGTAGTCTTTATATTCAAAGGTGCATCCTTTGCACCTAAAAATTCCTTTTTTACATAAAAATATCATCTTTATGCATCCTTTGCTCATAAAAATGCAATCTTTATATTCAAAATGCATCATTTGCACATAAAAATCATGTCTTTACCATAAAGGTGCATCCTTTGCATCAAAAACCCATTTTCATGCATCCTTTGCATTAAAAGTCATCTCTTTACAATCAAATTAGCATCCTTTGCTTTCAAAATGTAATCTTTGTGCATCCTTTGCATATTAAATACTATTTTCCTCATAAAAATGCATCCTTTGCATAAAAATCATGTCTTTAATTAAAAAGCATCCTTTGCAATCAAAAGCATCCTTTGCAACCCAAAAATGTCATCTTTTCACTAAAAATGTCATTTTACATGCATTCCCCCATGTCCCCATTAGCAACCTTCGGAACGGACCGGTGTAAAGATCCTATCTTTACATCGTTTCTTCCATTCAAGGTGCCACAATCTCTTTAGAAAGGGATAAACCTTGAACCTATATCTCCGATTATCACTTAAGACGAGCATGAAGCATCTATATAAGCTCAATCGTCTTAAGGTGTAGGATTGATGGGCTAAGGTCACTCCTTTCCTAAAGAACCTCATTTTGGACTATAAAAGAGAGTCTTTCTCTCGATCACGCAAGTCCCAAGGTTAAAATAGCGATGATCACAAGTCCAAGATGAGGACGGGATCAAAATCCCGAATACAAAAAATCCAAGGAATCTCGAATGACAACCAACTAAATGGTTTGTACATCCGGAAGACAACTTGGGACATCCCCCCCTCTTTTCAAACACATGCACACAAGAAAGCACGCAAGCAAGCACGATAAACGTAATCTAGGGACTTGCTACGGCAAGGCACCTTGGGTGAACGACGATCCGTTCTTCCCAAGGGGTAACTTAACCTCCGAACCCTAAATCCTTTTTTTCAAAGTTTTGAGGAAATCAAAATGGCGTGGCGACTCCGTTTTTTCAAATTAAACCGGATGTTTTCAAACTCGCGTGAATCCGATCTAAAAAAAAACAAAATTTTAGAATTTGGGCACACATTCACACCGGGGTATAGCCGTCCACCCACACCAGCGTGTTGCCCCAGGATGGCAACTCGGTGATAGCTGCAAAGTCAGTGGGAGTCACAGTCGCCTCCCCCACCTGAAGTGAAAAGTGTGGGTCGTGTCCCACCAGTACTCACTCAGAGCTACGTACATGGACCTCGCCCTCTGCGTCACAGCCACCGCGGCTACCGCGCTGATAAATCCAGCCAAACCGGAGTCAACCACAAGCTACTGTGGACTCCTCTCTCCGTCCCGAGCCTCGTCCGGGAGTATCTCCCACAGTGCTCTAACTGTCTCGAAGGCTCCCCTACTCTTCAGGTTGTGAACGTCAACTGTCCCTCGCCTCTACAAGTGAACAAGGCAAGAATACGTTAAGTACAAAAGCGACATCAACGAAGTGCACGAACGCATATCGAAATGATGTAACACAGATATAGTTCCCATTTTCCTAAAATATTTCCATCCCGATTGGAGTATTAACGGTCCAAAATTCCAAAATTTCAAAGCATTTCGAAAACTCCGTCGAATCCGGAACTTTCAAAACATTTCGAAAACTCCGTCGAATCCGGAACCTTCAAAACATTTCGAAAACTCCGTCGAATCCGGAACTTTCAAAACATTTCAACAAACTCCGTCGAATCCGGAACTTTCAAAACATTTCGAAAACTCCGTCGAATCCGAAACTTTCAAAACATTTCGAAAAACTCCGTCAAATCCGAAACTTTCAAAACATTTCGAAAACTCCATCGAATTCGGAACTTTCAAATCATTTCGAACATTTCAAAAATTTACTCCGTCCCGAATTAAACTTACTTTAAATTCGAAAAACACATCTAGGCATGAAATTTTGCAACCAAAAACTTTATGTCATTTACCCATAGTGTCAATTGAACTACA
Organism: Adenophora triphylla var. japonica; assembly: GCA_022495995.1. Taxonomy (NCBI): domain Eukaryota; kingdom Viridiplantae; phylum Streptophyta; class Magnoliopsida; order Asterales; family Campanulaceae; genus Adenophora; species Adenophora triphylla. Next base: position 26,540 of record JAFEMH010000605.1, read on the forward strand.
CTCTAGTCAATTTCGACAAAGGCGCATAGCAAAGTCAAAAGCCCCAATCCGGGAACCAAGAACCCTAACTCATTTCTAGTCAAATTCCTAACATTTAAAGAATGCACATTCTTAAAATTAATGGAATTTAAAGGAAGTTTACCTGTCTTTCGATCCCTCCTTTGGATTTGTGATTGTCCCGAGCCGGATAGAACTCCGGCGGATTCAAAGGAAGAACGGTGGTCCGAATGGTCCGCACCAACCTCGTTCTCTCGTTATCGGTCCTTCCATGATGAGCCATTGGTCCCAAATCAGCCTCCATGTTGATTTTCCCTTGCAAATTTGAGCAAAACTCCCAATTTGGGGTGATTTCTCTTCTCTCTTTTCTCTCTTCCTCGTCGGAATTAATGGAGGAAATGACCAATTCTGCCTCGGCCTCGGCGCTGAAATGAACCTGGTCAACTTCAGGTTAAGTCCGGCCGGACTCTTTCTGCAGCAGAAAAGATTCCTTGCCACTTTGGCCCCTCAACTTCTCGCAGTTTCAATTTTATCCCTTTTGGCCCCCAAAAGTGTAAAATTTCCCCCAAGTTAGACATTTCTAACACCCCCTCCCCCGAGGTCAAGCTCAGTTAATTTTCACTAATGCTCGTCTCCAGACGTTAAAATTCTCAGTTAGTTCTCACTAACGCTCGTCTCCAGACGTTAAATTCTCAGTTAGTTTTCACTAACGCTCGTCTCCAAACGTTAAATTCTCAGTTAGTTTTCACTAACGTTCGTCTCCAGACGTTAAATCCCAAGTTGACGTTTGACATTCAAACGCTCACTTCCATCCCAAGTCGACGTTTGACATTCAAACGCTCACTTCCATCCCAAGTTGACGTTTGACATTCAAATGCTCACTTTCGTCTCAAGTTGACGTTTGACATTCAAACGCTCACTTCCATCTCAAGTTGACGTTTGACATTCAAACGCTCATTCCAGCCCCAAACCGACGTTTGACATTCAAACGCTCAATCCTGTCTCCGGACATCAAATCACAATTCCGTCTCCTGACGTCAAAATTCCCATTGGTTTTCACCAACATTCACTTCCCCGGCCGCCAGTCGTAAGCCCGATCGTTCCACTACAGCGGCCATCAAGGTAAGCCCGCACAACATTCCCTCTCCGGCCATCGCCGTAAGCCCGAACATTCCTCCCCAGCAGGATCCTAAGACCATCCATCTAAGAATATACGACAATCAACCCCCTCAGTTCCTAACTGACCCCGTCAGAACTTTGGATGCTTTTCCCCAACAATGTGTCAGTCTCTCCCGAGACCACATCCCATTCATAACCCCGTCGTTAGAACGTCAATTCTTCCGTGTTGTTAATAACGCCAGTTTAACACAACCATTCCCATCATTGCCACCCTATCCCCCGCAGGATAAACCTGGCAGTCATCATGAGTCCCGTACTCAAGGCACGAACGCCTTCATCTCAGGATAAACGCATCTTCGCAACTCTGGTCTGAGGCGCCACATGCCCTCGTATGTTCAGCAACTCCGGTCTGAGGCGCCACACGCCCTCGTATGTTCCGCAAATCCCGGTCTGAGGCGTCACACGCCCTCGAAGGTTTTAGAAATCCCAGGTTCAGACGCCTCACAATAGTCTCCATTCAGGTTCAGGTACCTCGCAGTGGTCTCATTCAGGTATAGACGCCTCCCAACAGTCTCGCTCAGGACAAGGTCCCCACGCGCGGCTCCTTGCACCTACGAACTACGAACGGCTTGATTCTCGCTCGAGATACGTAGGAATCCTTTCGCTAAGGGTCCAGCTAGCTGACCGCCCAGGTCTCTTTCAAAGTAAGGCATCCCTCGATTTGGATCCTTATCTTTTTTCAACGACCCCACTTCCTTCGGAAGTGACGTGGCTGAGGGGCTAACTGTAAGTACCCAAATCCGGATCGTCAAAATCCGTTAGAAGTTAACCGGAATCCGTTAACTGACCCGTTCCAGGTTAACCGGAACCCGTTAAGCTCCCCGTTCCCAAGCCAACGAGACGTCTCAGGACTGCCCCATGCATCCCAACGTCAAAGCGTACTCAACACACATCGTCGCACGTAAAAGTACGGCTTTCCCTGAAAAACGCAGTTTTCGGCATTTTCCGGGGGCGTTTCAGACATTTTTCGGACAGTTATTTTAAAACCACGGAAAATGGCTATGTCATTTTGTGTCTTTATGTAGATGACATGCTTATCATAGGGAGTTGTGATAAGATGATCAAATCCACGAAAGACATGTTGAATTCGAAGTTTGACATGAAAGATATGGGACTTGCGGACGTAATCATTGGAGTTAAAATTTCTAGAATATCCAACGGACTTGTGTTAAGTCAATCTCATTATGTGGATATAATTCTTGAGAAATTTAGCAAGGATGACAATGGAATAGCGAGTACTCCAATCGACCCTATTCTTCATCTATCAAAGAATAGAGATGAATCGGTGTCTCAATTAGAGTATTCGAGAAACATCGAAAGTCTAATGTACTTGATGAGTTGTACTAGGTCGGATATTGTTTATACCGTTAGCAAGTTAAGCCGGTATACAAGTAATCCTGGAACAAATCATTGGAAGGGTATAGTAAGAGTACTAAGGTACTTAAGATATACTCGTGATTTTGGATTACATTACACTAGACATCCAGCTGTGATAGAAGGATATAATGATGCTAATTGGATATCGGATATCAAAGACTCAAGGTCTACAAGTGGATATTTTTCACATTAGCAGGTGCAGCTATATAATGGAAATCTTCTAAGCAAACTGTTATAGCCAGATTAACCATGGAATCTGAGTTTATAGCATTAGATAAATGTGGTGAAGAAGCCGAATGGCTACGCCAATTTCTAGAAGATATTCCAAGATGGGAAAAGCCCGTGCCCGCAATTAGTATACATTGCGATAGCCAATCTGCTATTGGTAGGTCACAAAGTCATATGTATAATGGTAAGTCTAGACATATACGTCGAAGACATAATACCATTAAACAACTACTTGCAACCGGCACCATATCTATTGACTATGTAAGGTCAAAAGATAATTTGACGGATCCGCTAACCAAAGGGTTAAGTAAAGAGATAGTTGCAAGGTTGACATTGGGAATGGGATTAAAGCCTCTTGAGAAGTTAAACACAGCGGAAAACCCAACCTAGCTGACTGAAGATCCCAAGATCTAGGTTCAAAGGGACAACTTAACTGTTAAAAGACTTGTAGCGTCACTGTGGGGGTCAACCCTATACTCATTCCTTAAAGTGACATCCCGAGATGAAAAGGTTAAGCCTACGGCTTTTAATGATTCTTATGAGAAGTAAACGAGTTACTTAAAAGAATCACATATGTGAGAAAGAAATAGAGGCCGCTTCGAGGAGAATTGTGTGAGGCTCAATTCTTAGACCTTCTCAAAGAACCAGGCATTGTGATCCAAGGCCATCAATGGACACAACTATGAGAGCTGAATTGTGTTAGGGAGATACCTGTGTAAAGTATATGATCGGCTACACAAAAAGCTAGTAGTTCAAGGACATCGCGTCTACTGATTAGCGAGTAGAGTAAATATGCTTTTACAAAGGAAGGTTCAAAAGGCAAACCCCTACCTATCTGTAAGTACCCAAATCTGGATCGTCAAAATCCATTAGAAGTTAATCAGAATCCGTTAACTGGCCCGCTCCAGGTTAATCGGAACCCGTTAAGCTCCCCGTTCCCAAGCCAACGGGACGTCTCGGGACTGTCCCATGCATCCCAACGTCAAAGCGTACTCAACACACGTCGTCGCACGTAAAAGTGCGGTTTTCCCTGAAAAACGCACTTTCAGGCACTTTCCGGAGACGTTTCGGACATTTTTCGGACAATTATTTTAAAAACGGACAAAACCGGGGATAATGGCACGAAATCCCGTAACCTGGTGAGTCACAGGGACACTTGGCATACATGCCACAGCTCCCTCATCAACATCAATCAAAAATCAATGTGAAAAGACTAAAATATCCCTGGTATGCAGTCTAAGTCCGGCCGGACTCTTTTGCAGACAATTCCGAATTGCCAGCAAGTCCCTCCAATTTCCAAAGTTTCACAAAACCCCCTGGTTTTCAGCCTCAGTCCGTCCGGACTCATTCTGAAATTTCACCTATAAATACAGAGGCTGTCAAAACATTTGAAAAACACAAAAATTACTCCCTTTTCTCTCAAAGCCACGGCATAAACTGGTCTCACCCCCTCCCGAGCCTCGTTTTACCTCGTTTTGCGTGAAAACTTCGTATTTCAATCAAATACAACCCCCACCACCTCGAAACACCGTTCCAAATACCTTTTCGTATCCCGTATACGCCCACCGAGCCAAAGGAGCCGACCCTAGCCATAGGTAGCTCCCTCTCTCCCTAAACTCTCGTTCCGTCTTGGTTTACGCGCCAGTCGTTACAACCGTTTCGGACGACATTGTTGAAATGTAGACATCATCGTCTAACGGGGTTCGATACGTTTTAGTCCTTGATCCTCTTCTCTTTCCGTAAGAGAAGTAATCTCGGGTTAAAACGGCGTTTCGGCCCCGTTCCATTTACTTTTATGTCATTTACCAATTCCGGATCGTTTGATCCGTCGATCGTCATTTACTTTCATGTCATTTACAAATTTCGGATCATTTGATCCGTCGAACGTCATTTACTTTTACGCAACTTTACAATTTCGAGCTGTTTGGCTCGTCGATCGTACTTTACAATTCCGGGTCGTTTGATTCCGTCGATACCACACTTTAAATACTGTCATTTACAAGTCCGAGCCGTTTGGATCGTGATAGTATTTACTTATTAAAGTCCGAGTCGCAACCCGATTCGTTGATCGCATATCATTTAATGCCTTTTTCCCGTAAAAATGCTAACAATGTAATGTCCGGTTCAAAACCGGAGTTCGACATTCGAACTCTCTTTCAAAACGCGCGAAATGACGTTTGGCATCCAAACGCTCATCTTCAAACTTAAAAGCCGCCATTTGACACTCAAATCATTTAATGCCTTTTTCCCGTAAAAATGCTAACAATGACACGCCCGGTTCAAAACCGGAGTTCGACATTCGAACTCTCTTTCAAAAAATGCGCGAAATGACGTTTGGCATCCAAACGCTCATCTTCAAACTCAAAAAATCGACGTTTGACATTCAAACGCTCTTTTCTTAAAAGTCAACATTTGACACTTAAGATAAACGGTTAAAATCAACATTCGCGCCACTTTTCCTAAAACTTTCAAAACCGACGTTTTTTATTCAAACGCTCGCCTTTTCAAATAAAATCCCGTAATCAACGTTTGACATTCAAACCAATATTAAGCTTGTCATTCAAGCCCCCATTTCAAAATGCAAACACACACACACACACACGATTTCGAGAAAGGTAGAAAGACTCGTCATACGAGGCGTTTCAGGTGATCTCAATATACTCTTCCCGAAACGTAACGTGACCTCCGAACCTAACAATCTCTGGTACTCAAAAAGCTTTTTACTCGTTTTTGCTACCAATAAAAATGACACCCCATTTTCAAAGTCTTTTCCTAAGTTTTTGCTACCAATAAAAACGACACCATTTTCAACCAAAAGCCGTTTTTCAACGTTTGGGCTCAAAATACAAAAGCCGCGTGGCGACTCCTCTCCTTCCCAAAAATCGAGGTCTCAGACACCAACCCTCCGCAAAAGACAACCGCTTTCGCCTCGCGCGAAATCCGGGTAATTTCACTATCCTATGCAGGTTTTCGACTGTCGGAATTTATCACCTATCCTCATGAATTTCCTTCATGTGGGGGATTGTTGAAAAAATAGTGTGTTTTGAAGGAAATTAATGGATTAATTTTTAAAGGGTAATTTCGTCAAATTACTTAATTGATTTTGTGTTTGTAAAATAAAATATTTATTTGTCCAAAATGGGTTTTGGATAAATTAAATATGAATGCTCAAAACAACTTTTGCTAAATAAGTTTGATTTTGTAAATCAAAAATGCGTTTGACTTGACTGACATGCTCGGTCGAGCAGAGTGATTGACTCGCCCGAGCATAGCATGGCAGAATGAAAAAGTTTCTGGACAGTCATGCTCGGCCGAGGCTTATGCCTTGCTCGGCCGAGCAGATCTGAGCAAAAGTTTCTGGACAGCCTTGCTCGGCCGAGCAAGGTTCATGACTCGGCCGAGCAGTTCCTGAGCAGATATGTAACAACCAAGTATTAAATGTGAAAACTGAAACGGAAAATCATTATGACTAATATTTTCAGATTAATGGTTGTTTAATTTCGTAATAATTTTGTTTATTACATAATTAAAATCATATTTTCAGTTTTAATCTTGATTTTTTGAAGTTGTTTAAATTGTTGTTTGTCAACAACAATTAGATACACTTTGGAAGAACTTTGAGAAAAACACAACAGAGAGAGAAACACTTGTTTTTCTGCAAATCCGGACCTCCTCCATATCCTCTTGTTGCATCTTGTCAATCATCCTTTGGCCTCCTAGCTTGCATTGTAATATCAAGAGGTGATCTAGTCCAAGCTCGATTCAGCTCACTGGAAATTTTAGGTGCAAAGCGCCCCCGGTCCGCACGTTCTATCCTGGAAGACAAGCGATCCAAGCAAACTCAAGCACACTCGGCCAGAAGTCGAATATGTCTTAAGGAGACAATGATTTCATTAGTCTCATGTATCTTCAACAACTTAACCTTTATATTTTATATTTTCAGTTTATCAATTTGATTTTAAATTATATTTTCTGTAATTGTTTTCTCAAACTCCCTAACAACTAGTTATATTGTAAACTTTGAAAATGTTTGTAACAAACAAAAAAAAAAAAGTAGGTCGGATAGTTGTTCGGCTCCCTCCTCCCTCCATTTACCCACACAGCCCATAAAAATTGACCAATTGGTCAAATATACAACCACCAGAATCAAACCGTTTCTCCTTCATTCGGCAAAATTCGATTCCTCCAATTGGATTATGGACTCTGAAGCAGGTAAAATCTTCGAAAATAAACCCCATAATAATTTCTTAATTTCATGAATTCATCAACTGATATCTGATCCTGTAATTTGGGTGTGTATGTATGCAGTGATCGAGTTTTTGGGATGTGTGCCTTTGTTACAGAGACTTCCGAGCTCCTCGTTGAAGAAAATCGCGCATGTTGTTACTGTCAAACACTTCAGTAATTTAACTAACTTTCTCAACTTTAATTTTCATCTATTTTGTTGGTGAAATTGTAGTTAATTACTTTTGAATCATATATTAGGTATCAACATTTTGTTGTGATCTGTTTGAATCACTTACACCTTGAATGTGTCAATCCTTTTGGCATTGATTTCAGATTTGAAGTACGTGTGTGTGTGTGTGTGTTATTTTGTTTTGGATTTTCTTATCAGGAATTAACATGCTGGGAATTTATGTCTTGTTTATTGGTTGAATTTTTTCGTAATCGATTTATATAATTTACAACTTCAACAAGTTATATTTTTCTGGCTTCAGTTTCAATATAAGTGTATCTGTCCATTTGTGTTATTTAGCAATAACAAAATAGGAAATCTACACATTCATTTCATTGACGAAGTAGCTTGGATGGTCGCAAGACTTGGACTCTTACATTGAGCAGTGACTTAATTATTTGCATGCTGAAAATCAATGAAGATGTCCCACGAGATGCCCCTTTTACTTATATGTAATGCTTCTCCAGTTGCACTGCAAAATATATTTGCAATCACCCAATATTTAAGGTCTTGAAAGGGGGTATGACTGTAAGACAACATTTTTGGAGACTCAGGTGTTACCATCAAATGCTTATCAATGAACCAATAGAATATTTCAAAATAATTAAGGGGAGCAGAGTGAACAAACTCAGCTTTGGAGTGAATTCTTGCCTTTCATAGTTAAGATGGGTTCCTTTATTTGAACATGTTCTAGTGCATATTATAAGGATGTTACATCTTGCTTCTTGACTTGCACTTTTTAGTTAACCTGATATATGAATGTTCCATTTTGAAGATTCCGGAGATTATGTTGTTCGAGAAGGAGAAGCTGGTGCCGGAATTTACTTCATATGGGAAGGGGAGGTAACTTTGAGCTTGTGTTTAGAACTTCACTTTATTGATGGCACATACATTCTTGATGGGAGAATGTGGAGTCTGTATTACTATAACATGCACTCCTTTTCCAGGCAGAAGTCTCTGGGTCGGACAGTACAGATGATCACAACCGCCCGGAATTTCAACTGAAACGATATGATTATTTTGGACATGGTAAGAGCTTGTGTCACAGATCAGCCCCAAAATACACAAATTGAAACATAGAACAAATCACCCTCGATTGATGAACAAATATTGCAACGGAAACTATGAATAATATCTAAAATTGAGATAACTGCTACTAAATGAACTGAACGAAACTACTGAAGAACTATAACTTGCTAAGAACAACGAAAAATGGAAAATTAAGCAAATGATTCTCCACCACTTTTCCTTCACGCCCTTTTCTGCTTTATCCTTCCTTGAGCCCTAATCACGTGTATTCAGTTACGCACGAGCTATTCACGTGTCCCATGACGAATGACGATGATACCCCTAGTTATCAATGCGAAAAGACTAATGAACCTCGCCTTCCTAAACGACCCCTAACTGTAATAACTATCCTGATTCCTCATCCGTTACAGCTTGATGTCTCTTTATAATACATATGCTGTATCTGTGTTTGCTTTATAGCCTTTGTTGTTATTGGGTACTCAAATTGTCTGATTTACGACAAAAACTAATGATTTAAAAATTTACGTAATATATGGTACTTGTTACGAAGAACGGTTGGTTGTAATTAAACAGTTTATGTTCCGCTTTTTCTAATGTAGATTGGTGTTTAATTGCATTTCTAGATGGATGTGGCTACACATAACTGACCGTATGCTCTATATTGAGAACTATGTTTAAGCTGAGAGTATAATTACACACTTGATACTTATAGTGATCCGGGTGTTTTTCGAGAATTAACTTAAGCTTAGGATGCTAAAATGATGCAAAACTGGTTTTGCAGGTATTGCAGCATCTGCTCAGTATGCAGATGTAATTGCTCTGACAAAGGTGGTTCACTTATTCACTGTTTGGATCCTTAGGTCTTCTTAATGCCTCTCAACAACTTGATATCCTTATAATCTAGCTGGTGTTGTACATTGATTCCCGTAGAGGAAGTTTCTCATTCTTTTCGATGTGGCAACAGTTGATCTGCTTAGTGCTGCCCCATGAGCACTGTAATTTGATGCAGTCGATGTCAATCTGGAGTGCAGATGCAACACTTGAGTCATGCGCACCTGTGGAGAACATATTGCACTTAGAGCCTCTAGAAGTATGTAAACTCCTTACTTCCAGAGAACTTGTTGCTTTTGATAAACGTTAATGCAGCATGTATATGACTATGATTATTCTTTTTGCCTCCTTGTTGCAGATTATGCATTAATAGTTTCTTTTTTCCACTATAGTTGTGATGTCCCCAACTATTTCGTAACCCCTTATGGCACTCTGCCAATTAATAGGGTTTGCCATCACCATGATGTTTAGAATCTTGCACTCTACCAACTATACCAAACAGCTTTGTTGTTCAGTGAGTGCACTTTTAAGTAATAGTACTAAAATTATTTTTTTCCAATAAATATGAGACAGTATTGGATGCACTTGCTCCCATATGGTTACTAGTAGAACCGCCTCTGCCTCTCATGGTGTTTGGTCCACCATGGCCGAACAACCAAGTTTATTTTTTCCAGATTTTTTGTCTGGGAATAATGGCGAAATGCCGAATAAATGGTGAAGGGGGCTGAGGGGCGGCGCGGCTGTGGAGGGAGAGAGAGAGAGAGAGAGAGAGAGAGAGAGAGAGGAGAAGGCTTGTGGGATTGGGGTTTGCCACGGAGGAGGCTGGCGGGGTGGGGTTGGGTTTCACTGACATGCGAGGAATGGAAGAGAGGGAGGGAGGATGGGTATGTATTTTTGGAAACACACGATTTTTACGTGTATTTACAAATTTTACGTCTCTTTGTTTATAAATACAATCTGCTTTTTTAAAGTGAAGTTTAGTAATGGCATGCAAAGACCTTGCGCTATCATCAGTGATAAGAGCCAAATAAAAATGAGCTCCTTGCTTTATCTTCTTTCTTCGAATCATATCGAGGATTAATCCTTTATCATTTTTTTATTGCGCTGAAAGAAATCGTTCATATCCATGATAATCTGTTGTAACATGTATTTTAGTTCCTTATCTTTCTAAATATTCATATTGAAGGTCACTTAAAATAAAATATTATTGTTTTAAGGTCAATATATTCAAAGGAATCACTTTGCCAGATGCTCCAAGGTTCGGTAAAGTGTTTGGAGGACAGTTTATTGGACAGGTATTATTTCGCTTCTCATTTCATTAATGGCAGATCATAGCATTGTTGTACAGTTGGAATTGTTACTTGGAGAAAGATCAGTTAGCTGTAATGATTGAACATGTGTACTGAATATTCAAATGTTTACAATCTTAAGGTAAAAAGGGGAAAGGAAAGAAGCATAAAAATCAGTATACCGACTCTAAATGAGTTCCACACAAATCAAGTTAACTCTCTCCAGAAATTCAATTGGTTGGGTCATTTTAGCCTTAAATTGTAGAAGATCAAAAGTCAGTCTTTTAGGGACAAACCAGCAAACCTGCTCAGTGCAACAAAATGTTTTCAGTTTTTTTTTTAGAGTCAATGATGTATAACCCATTTAGTAGTGTTTTTCACTATATTCTTAAGCTGATGTTAAATGTAACTAGTGCTTACAGACTCCCTTTATCCTTCCATAGCTATCAAACATAGGGTTGAGAACTAAGCTTGTCTGGATCTCAAGGCCTAATGGCATCAAACTTATATGTTCTCTCCAAACTTGTTCTCATATTTTAGCTTGTGCTTCCGGACTAACAAGAATCTACAAACTACTTTATTTGCATACCTAATGTTTTTCATCTTTCGGTCAATTTTTTCTTCACTTCATGTGATGCTTGAGTTGGTGATTTGCTAGTAGTTTATTTACTTCGCCTTGTAGCAAATTATTCTACTTTTCTAAGTGTGAGTTGATTACATCCTGGTTTTGTGCTATGATAAAGATAATGAAACTATTTTTCCTCCATGTTGATGATGTTCGTTTGGAAAGGATTACAGGATGTCAACCCATCCTACTAATTGGAGTTCTTTATGTTAAAAAGTCATTAAAAAATGTAGCAAATCGTTCTCACTTCACAATTATTGTTTCTAGATTGCTAGCTGTTAACTCATCCTTGTAATTTTTAGTTTTTTATGTTGAACTAAGCAAAAAGAATGTACTTTAATACATTTTAGCTAGAGTTTCCGTATATAACTACGAGTGTTTATGTGCATAATATGCAGGCACTGGCTGCAGCATCAAAAACTGTTGACTCCCTTAAGATTGTCCATAGCTTACACGCTTACTTCATTCTTGTCGGGGATCTGGAAAGTAAGTACCAAGTTGAATTAATAATGTTTGCTTGCAAAGATACCTTTAACATTTCTTTCTTCTGAATCTAATTGTCTTATAACTGTTCATCGATTTGAGGTGAAAATATTCATTTCCTTGAGTATAAGCATTTCTTCTGGTGTAGTGTTCATAATTCTTATGTAACTTCAGCAAATCTCTTTCCTTAAAAGTAAGCCTTTCTTCTGGATTGGTTGTTGATATCAGAGTAAACTTGGTGTCAAATCAAACTCATGGGGTAGAGCTCGGTACTTATAAAACCAAGGTATATATTGCAATAAATGCACCCTTGAGTTAATTGTCACGTCACTGACCATGAGCAATCTTCTTTACCTATACTTATTCTGGAGTGCATGTTAGGTATAGGTTGTAATCATGTAGTCAATTTACATTTTGTTGCAGTTATCATTTTCTATACATAAGAAGTGTGAAATAATTACGAGAATCAGTTAGATAGTTCACGCAAAAGTTCACCTTAACCACCGATGATTCTAAAGAATATGTAAATGTTATCTTCTTTTTGATCTCCCTTCCTTATTTACATAACTTTTTTTTTCCCATGCAAATTTGTAGATTCAAACAGAGAATTATTGAAATGTTGTTTTCATATCAGTGCACTTTCTCATTTTCTTTACCTATCTCTAGTTCATAATACGTATCGATAAATGAACTAAAATGTACATGTAATGTATGATTTGAATTTGACATGTTGCAGTTCCAATCATATATCAAGTTCATCGAATTCGTGATGGGAACAGTTTTGCTACCCGAAGGATAGATGCAATACAAAAAGGGGTTGTGGTATTCACAATGGTTGCTTCGTTTCAGGTATGGGTTAACGACTTCTTTTGCAAAGCGCATAGGATTGCCTCCATTTTTTATTAAGTCTCTTTTCAGCTATTTTTTTATTGCAAATGAAAGTTGCAGCACTATTTTTCGTGTATTGTTTCCTGTATATAACTCTTAAGTTCATCCTAGTAACTACTGAGAAGAATGAGTTCCTTGCTTTGATTTAATCAGTGACTTTGCCCTTGCTGCAAAGATGTAGATATAGCCCCCCTTTTCATGCTTCTGATACTGGTTCTTTGATGTCCAATTTTTTGGTACTGATTAGTGGCATAACCCCTTTGGAATTTATAGGTGGTAGCATTTTCCACTCATTGTCCTCTCACTGATTTGTTTTGTATGGGTGGCTTGTGGGGCCAGGGTGTTATGTCATGAAGCATATTTCAGATTAACTTGGACATTGCAAGTGAAGTCTTTTACATAGAATGCTTTTAAACTTAACCTAATGATGTAGTATTACTAGTGCATCATAATTGGGAATCTTTCAAATTACTTGAAATATTTGTCTTTTATACTCCCTCCGTCCCACAATAATATGCAAAAAGACACCTTTTGGGCGTCCCACAATAATCTGCAAAGTCCCAAAATGGAAATGGGACCCACTTGTCTCTACTCACAACAATTACCCACTTACTCCACTTTCTCTCTCCTACCCAACCAGCTACACTCACAACACATCACCTTTTTCACCTTTTACCTTAATTCTTTTGCCATCCCATTTTGTGCGCATTTCTCCGGGACGGAGGGAGTATATAAGAAACTTCAAAGTATATTTTCGTAGATAAGAAACATTGGCATTTATAAAAGCGTTTTGCCACTGGCAGGAGTCATTGCTGGTTGGTCTGCATTAATTGTCAGCTTTGAACACACCCTTTATGCATGTGGTCAAATTGGATCCTTTGGTCGAGAACAAAACATAAAAGCATAGTTTTATGTCAGTCTTGAAAATGGAGAAGTAATGATGATTTTTTAATTTTGTCAGAAAATCTGTCAGACTTGTTTGTCCCAATCTCATTGTTCTTATGAACTTAGGTTTGTCATCTCATCATATTTTCAAATATATACAAGATGCTACACAGCTATATTCTCACCCCAACCGAAACAAAGCTTCTGTCAAAAGCTTCAAAGATGCTAGTACAAAACATCTTAACTCTTTTTAGAGGATATTAAAATAAAGGTTGCATCGTATCTTAAAACAGGTCAACTTTTCAAGGCAATGTGCACCTGAGTATTTTAAAAGTATCTTATAAAGAAATCATTCCTCTCGTTCCGGATAAATCCTCGCCATCTAGGTTTTTTGTAGCCTATATTTGCTGCTTTTATATTCTTCCCTTTTTCCAACTGAAGACGTAGACGAATTGTTACCTCACTAAAAATCTATGTAACATTGGTTTTATGTATTTACAGAAGGAAGAAGTAGGCTTTGATCACCAGGAAGCTAGAATGCCATCTGTGCCTGATCCAGAAATGGTATGGTTAAAGTTCATCAGTTAGTTCAAGTTTGATTGCTGCTTTAGTTTGACTTGGATCGCTTGGCAGCTTTTGTCAATGGAAGAGTTGCGCGAGAGGCGTCTAACTGATCCACGTCTTCCCAGGCAAGATTATGTTCCTTTGTGTTGTGGTTCTCTGGGTAGTGGGAAACCGAATATTTATTTCAAATTTCTGATTGTTCAGCTGAAAATGCTCTTTTCCCATGTTCCAGCAATCCCACTGTGCATGGATTGATCCTTGGTTAGAACTGCAATCATATTAAGCAGAAAGTCCTAAAAATGGTGTTACTTCTCAATTTTCTTGATGTTAAGGTGATAGAAAACTATGCCTTTATTTCACCTACTTGTGAAACTGCAAATCCAATGGGTAAAAATATTGAATTAAAAAATCCGAGATCCCCTAAGCTAATTAACTCCGACTCAAAAAACCATATACTGCATTGATTCAGGTCTGATCCGCTTTATTGTTTTATTTTCTTAAAAAACTATACCGACTTGGGAGACTGCGCCGCAGATGTATGGATGGATGGGACACTTGTTACTTCCTACTGAAAATTTGTTGAACAAACCTTGTGAGACTCAAAACTTAGACGAGGATGCTAACTATTTCTTACAAACAATAAAAATAAAAAATCTTTATGTACAAACTACAAACCCACCAAGGATTTATCCTTGCCTGTCCCAAGTCAGGATAAAGGGCGAGGGTTGCGGTAGGCATGTGACAGCCAGCGTAAAATTTTTGTCACATTAACATGACATGAATCGAAATATGAATATCGTTGGGCGTTTCCTCGGCGGCGACGCGCTCGCAGACCTTGGTGTAGTGATAAGTATACGAGTTGCTAGGTCGTCGCCGGAAGCGACGCGCCATCTCTTCGCCGGGGGTGGTGTCGAATATGCGAGGGTGCGTACACTTGAACTCAGGTGTAGTGATAAGTATCTGAGTTGCTAGGTCGTCGCCGGAAGCGACGCACCATCTCTTCGCGCGGGGTGGTGTCGAATATGCGAGGTTCCGCATTGCGGACGAGTGCGGGTAAAGAAGCTAGTTCATGGTAGGTGTAAGGGTAGTGGGATGCGCTTTGGAACTTGGAACATTGGATCATTGACGGGGAGATCGGCGAGAGGTGGTGGAAGTTATGAGGAGAAGGAAGATTCACGTAATGTGTCTACGAGGAAACTAAGTGGGTTGGAGAGAAACGAAAAGAAATATCGCCTTGGGGTTTTAAGCTTTGGTACTTTCGGGGAAAGGATAAGGGTAGAAATGGAGTGGGTATCATTATTGATAAGGAGTATAGTAATGATGTGGTGGAAGTGTACGGGAAGAGTGATCGAATTATGGGCATTAAGGCGGTGATGCGTGATGAGATTATAACTATTATTTCCGCGCTTTATGCGCACAGTAGGGTTGGATGCATCTATTAAACAAGTGTTAGGAAGATTTGGAGGAGGTAGTGCGCGAAAGTACCTAGTGGTGAGAAATTAGTGATTGGTGGTGATGCGAATGGACGTATGGGGTCTAGTCGACATGGCTTTGAGAGCGTACATGGAGGTTTTGGTTTTGGAGAGAGGAATGAGCGAGGAAATAGTATCCTGGACTTTGCGTTGGCATATGACTTGAGTATAATGAGCAGCTTGGTTCAAGAGAGAATCTCGCTTGGTGTCTATAGGAGTGGAGGTAATGCGAGTCGAGATTGACTTCTTCTTAGTAAGAAATACTTGTAGAAAGAGTTATACGGATTACGAGGTTGTTACGGGTGAGAAGCACGGCAACTGCAGCAAATTTGGTGGTACTTGATTTTCGAAGTAAGAGAATTTCGAGGAAGAGAAAATCACGGGTAGACCTACAGAATCAAGTGGTGGAGACTTGAGGGGAAAATCGGCAGAAATTTGTAGCTAAGATGGTCGATACCGGTATTTGGGCGGATAATATGGAGGATATGGATATAGATTCGACTTGGACTAAGATGGTACATACCGTAAAGGAGGTGGCGAAAGAAGTCCTTGGAGAATCTAGAGGAAATGGGCCGCAGTAAGGGCGTATCTTGGTGGGCGAGGGAAGTAAAACAAGCGATAAAGGGCAAGCGAGAATGCTACAAATTATTGGGGAAATGTAGGAGCGACGAGAACTATGAGAAGTATAAGGAAGCTAGAAGAGATCTTAAGAAAGCGATAAGAGGCGAAGCGAGGTGAATCGAAACTTTATGATAAGTTGGATACTGAAAGAAGGAAAAGGACATCTACGAGACTCGCTCGTATGAGGATAAGAGGACCTGAGATATTGGGGACGGTTAAATGTGTGAAGGATGTAGACCAAAGAGTTTTAGTCGGGGATAAAGAGATAAAAGATAGATGGATTTCGTACTTTGATAACTTGTTGATGGCGGTCGAAGCGAGGATGTTGGAGATTTAAATATCTCTTGAGTATAGTTAATCGAGATTTTATGCGGAGAATTCGAAAGAGTGAAGTGGAAATGGCAATGAAAAAGATGAGATTGAAGAAAGCCGTTGGACCGGATGGTATGCGATTGAGATTTGGAGATGTTTCGGGGGAGAGTAGATTGGTTAACAACGCTATTTAACAAGATATGGAGAGTTAACACTGATGCCGTTGGAGTGGCGGAATAGTACTCACTGATCCCTTTGTATAAGAATAAAGGTGATGTCCGGGATTGTGCCAAGCTATCGGGGATCGAGCTAATGAGCCATACTATGAAACTTTGGGAAAGAGTAATTGCCTGGTGAGAAAAATTGTGGATATTTCGGATAACCAATTTGGGTTTATGCCAGGAAGATCGACTATGGAGGCAATATATCTTATGAGACAAACCATGGAGAAATATCGGGATCAAAAGAAAGATTTGCATATGATTTTCATTGATTTGGAGAAGGCGTATGATAAAGTGTCAAGAGAGGTACTTTGGTGGGCATTAGCAAAGAAGGGTGTTGCAAAGAAATCTATAGTATAAATCAAAGCAGTGGACACTGTTCAATGAATAGTTTCATCCGCGAACTTTATCATTTTGCCCCCATTATTTTGTCACTTTCCCATTTTGCCCTCCCTTTAAAAAAAAAAAAAAATTTTTTTTTAAACACACCTTGTAATACCACACTTTCTCTTTCTCTCTCTCTCTCTTCATTCAGTTTGAATTTCAAAATGGAGGAGTACTCTCTACAGTACCAAGTGGGTGTTTTACCATTTTGCCCTCACTATTTTATCCCTTTCCCATTTTGCCCTTAAAAAAAAGAATTTTTTTTTAAGTTTAAAAAAAAAAATTTTTAAAAAAAAAAAAAAAAAAAAAAACCAACGTGGCCTTGGACACGGGCTTAAACTAATATATTGATATTATCGAGGACATGTATAATGGAGTTAGTACTTGTGTACGAGACTAGTGTTGGGAAGGCGAAGAGTTCCTATAAAGATGGGAGTGCATCGAGGTTCCGCGCTTAGCCACTTTCTTTTTGCTTTGATAATGGGCCAATTGTGACGAGGTCGGTCAGATGATATACGAAAGTGTATCTTTGTTCGCGAGATGATATTGTCGATTGATGAGACGAGAGGGTGTTGAAAGTAAATTGGAGTTGTGGAGACACACTTTGGAATCTCGAGGTTTTCGATTAAGCGAGCGGGCGAATATTTGGAGTGTAAGTTTAGCGAGAGTTGGAAGTAGGGAGCGGGCGGTCACATTTGATGGAAATATTATCAAAACTACGAGTTTTTCGCTATCTTGGATCCATTATCCAAAAGGATGGAGAATTAGATGGAGATGTGGCTCATAGGATTAAAGCGCGGGTTGGTTGAAGTGGAAGAGTGCTACGGGGTTTCTATGTGATCGCGGCATGCCCAATAGATTAAAGGGAAAATTCTACCGCACGGCAATTAAGTAGGCATTGCTTTACGGCACCGAATGTTGGGCCGTGAAACGGTGTCGCGTGCATAAGATGAATGTGGCGGAGATGCGTATGCTTCGATGGATGTGCGGTCATACGAGAAAGGATCGATTGGGGAATGAGGTGATCGGAGGTAAAGTAGGAGTTACGCCCATTGAGGATAAAATGAGGGAAAATCGTCTACGGTGGTTTGGACATGTGAGAAGAGAGGCAAGTGATGCACCGGTTAGGAGGCGGACAGTGGAGAAATGATAAAATGGCGAGGGGTAGGGGAAGACCCAAACAAACTTGGATTAGAGTAATTGAAAATGATATGAATTTACTTGGAGTGGATGAAAGTATGGTGTTGAAGAGGCCGGAGTGGAGGGCAAAAATCCAAGTGGGGGGTTGATTTTTTATTTTTTTATTTTTTATTTATTTTATTTTATTTTATTTTATTTTGTTTTATTTTATTTTATTTTTTTATTTTATTTTTTATTTTTATTTTTTATTATTATTTTTTATTATTTATTTTTTTTTTAATTTTTTTTTCACGATAACATATGAGGATTCATGTTAGCCGACCCCAAATTATTTTGGGACTAAGGCTTTGTTGTTGTTGTTGTTGTACAAACTACAGTGGGTGAACCAACTGAAGAGTGCACTTGAGAGTTTGAATTTTGAAATTTTTGATCCAAATGGCCAGTGGCCGAAGCCAGGAATTTTCGGTAAGGGGGTCAATTTTTTTTTTTTTTTGATAACTGTTATAATTGAGGTATTCAATTTTGTATACAAAGCAGTCAAAATAATAATTTAGTGCAATTGTTTCTCAAAATTAAGGGGGACAAAATGTATATTTTCATCATTTTAGTAGTAAAAAGTCATTTTAAAAAATTTAAAGGGGTAAAAAATGACATGTTCCAAAATTGAAGGGCGTCGACTGACCCCATAGCTTCAACTTGGCTTCGCCACTACAAATGGCGTTATCAGGCTTAAATTATCTCTTCTGTTTGCGATGTCGAGCGCTGATGACAAAGGAAGTTCTTTAAGGGTCTTATCTAGAAAAGGTCACTATAACTTCTATTATCCTCCAATCAGTTAGGAGCTTCTCCAAAATAAATTGAAGTCCAATCTTTTATATAGCTATAGCTTGTCTTTGGATGTAGCACATTTCATATCTTCTACTATCCTTTTTTCGCGAGGGATGTTTGTTTTTTTATTCACTCTAATTGCTAATGGAGCA
Source organism: Adenophora triphylla var. japonica (assembly GCA_022495995.1). Lineage (NCBI taxonomy): Eukaryota > Viridiplantae > Streptophyta > Magnoliopsida > Asterales > Campanulaceae > Adenophora > Adenophora triphylla. Next base: position 45,501 of record JAFEMH010000605.1, read on the forward strand.
TCTAAATTTGATGTGTATATGAATCCTACTCCAAGGAGTTCAATATCCTGGATTATATGCGCTATTCCATTTTATGAGTTCTCTGCATCCTAACTATTGAATGTTGCAGGACGTACCGGAATAAAGTTGCCACTTCAAATTTTATTCCGTGGCCCATTGAAATAAGGTTTTGTGAACCTAATAATTCAACCAATCAGAGCAAGCGTCCCCCAAGGTTTGTAAAGGGTTCTTGCACTCTGCACAATCTTGAAACATGAACAATTATCATTTACCTGTATAGATATGGTCCATCTCATAGCTCATCGGTAATTGATGATAATATTGCAGGTTGAGGTACTGGTTTAGAGCCAAAGGGAAGCTTTCTGATGACCAGGCTTTGCATAGGTAAGAATGAACAGCAAGAGAAAGTTCTTTATTTGGTTACTCCTGTTTGCCCACATGGAGCTTGACAGTGTTCGGCGTTGCTAAAGCTTAATTTCTGCATGTAGTCTTTGCACTTTTTTCATGTTAAGAAACTCATACGGAGTAAATGGTTTTCAAGTAGAACCTCAAAAATGTCATCTCTATTTTATTTATTTTTATGTGCTATTCCATTTATAGCAGCATATTTTTTTGCTGCCCAGAGTTACTATTAAACTTTTGAATTTCTGAAGACTATTAAATGTTACAGTCTGCAGGCAAAACTGCCATTCTGACATTAGATGCTTTGGATTTGCAGAGAAGCATTGAATTTTAATGGCATGTTGACCTTGATGAATTTATGGTGAAAAAGGAAGGATTATATGTTTTTTTTTCTTAAAAAATAAAAGCCATGGCTCTAAACTAGCTGTGATAATGGTTAGGTAACTGCCTGCGACCGTGGTGGGAGCATATGCACAAGGAATACCATCATATTTGACCTAATTAAGAATATGATTATACAAGCTACAATAAGCACTGCTTATATTGTGGGAGGATATGATATTAGAATAGGATTGTAAGTGTTCTATTAGAAGATGTGTTCTGTCCATGGTGTTCAATATAATTAATTATTATGCTGTGGCGTTGTTGCAGATGTGTAGTTGCATACACTTCAGATCTAATATTCTTGTCTGTAAGTCTGAATCCTCATCGTAGACAAGGCTTCAAGTCAACTTCTATTAGTCTTGATCATTCGTAAGTACCTCCTGCAAAACCTTTAATTACCCAATGTTCACTAGAATAGTTATTTTAGCCTGTATGCATTGCCATGCTTAAATATTACTACTTATCCCGATCATTTTTGGTATTTAATCGAGCAAACATGTATAAGGTGCAATTTTTTGTGAAATCATATTTGAGAATTGCACGCAACTCAAGGATTAATATGTTTCACTTTAATGCTCAATGGAGTGTTATATCCAAAATAAAAAAGGAAGATATTTCCAGTGGAGTTCTTTTATTAGCTCTTTTACTTTTTTCTCTTCTCTTTGGATTACTCATTGGAAACAGGATAACCAATTAGCCTAGGAATCCGTTGCTTTGCTATAAGCTAGTTAAAGCTTTTTATGTGATACAACCTCCATGCCCTCAAAATGGATTGACTTTCTACTTTCGAATGTTCCACTTCCACTGAATGATTCCTTTTTCAATTTTAATGTTTTTTGTTCTTTACTTTCCAAATTCATCTTTAGTACATTAGACTTATTTTTAACAACTTATGGGATTTTCATCTCGTTTGACTCCTCTCTCATGTGCATAATGAAAATCGGGAATCAAAGAATATCCAAATATTCTAATTATGAACCGAACAGGGCTGGTATATTTACATGAAATTTTTAATTGGTTTATTATTTCTAAAGAATGGGTTGATCAATTCTTTCTTACCACATTCTATCTAAATGATTTTTCAACTATGGACTGGATACTGTTGTTCCTCTCTTTGAATAATTGTAGTTTAAATTGACACGGATAAATGTTATGTTTTACTTCCCTCCTTCCAAAATGACTTGCATCACAATTTTTTCTTCTTTCTCAGGATGTGGTTTCACAGATCTTTAAGAGCCGATGACTGGTTATTGTTCGTGGTAAGTACCATAAAAGTCTCTTTTTCTTTGTTTTTGTTCCTCAAACATTTGCACTCCCTTGCTTTACGTTGGTTATGCAATTCTTTTGTGGTTTTACAGATTGTTAGTCCATCTGCTTACAGTGCACGTGGCTTTGTTTCCGGTGAAATCTTTAATAGGAAAGGAGAGGTAAATACATACTTATATGATAGTAGCTGCTCCGTGTGTGTTTACATTAGTGAGATAGAAATCTGCATAAGTAAGCTGCATAGGCTCGAGCTATGAAAACAGTCTCTACTAACAGAGGGCTACCGAAACTGCTTCTGTTTAAAAAAAATGACACTAAATTTTCTGGACCACTTTTATATACCACATGGTGTGCTATAAGTAATCCAATGGTTATGAATTGTTAGGGCTGATGTTATTATGATGCCATCTAAGAATCTAAACACTGGGATCACTTATGGTATACAATGTGGCTCCCATAAGGGGTTAATTTCACTGTTCACCCCTGAGGTTTGGACAAGTATCATCCCCCTCTCTCCCCCTCGGGTTCGGTTTGGTTTTGTTTCACTCACCCCATTTTGTCAACTTTATTTAAACAACGTGACTAATTTACCATTAATTCTTTAAAGTGACTAAGTTAATATTTGCAGTTTGTATTGAGGAGAGTCAGGGGTAAATAGTCATTTTATTTAAATAAAATGGACAAAAGGGGGACATTAATATCTGTCCAAGCCTCATGGGTGGGCAGTGGAATTAGCCCCACCCAAAAGTGTTACAGAAACTTTGCACAACATTGTGAGAATTTTCCCAGTCCATTGTGGCCATTGTATTCTCCTTCAAGTAATACTTCTTTTGCATTTCTACTTGAATGAATATTTCGATGCTATTGACCTTTATTTTTGTTCTCATTACCAGCTTGTGGCGTCAGTAACCCAGGAAGGCCTAATAAGAAAGGCGAAAACATCAACGCCTACAAGTGTATCAAAGCTATAACAATGCTATACGGAGTCTCACACGTGGTGAAGCATTACTATGTACTCACGTCGTGAGTGGTTATTGGTTGATAAAGAAGACATATTAGATATGCCTAAACTCAGCACAATTTTTCTCGGCTTTCTTGGGTGTTGGAAAACAGGCGAGGAGGTTTTAAATCGTCGTCCATTTCTTCTCCCTTGTCTTTTTTGATATCCAAATATAGCCACAGTTTTAATGCCCTATTGTCTGGCGTAATGTAACTGCATTGACTATCCATATCTGGATTGTATCGTACTCCCTTCTCCCTTCGTGCCTAAATGAAAATCTAAATTTCATTTTAAGAGCTCTCAGAAATTGTGTTTTTATGCATTTTAAAGGCAAAAATATATCTTTAGTATTCACTTTTTAAACATTTAATTTTATGATAATAAAATGAATAACAAAAAAAAAATTGGTTAAAAAACTTTTAGGTTTTTTTTTTTTTTTTACAAAAAAGAAATTCATTTTGATTTATTTATTTATTTGAATGTTCATTTAGAGAGAGAGAGAGTAATCAAGAAAGCCATCAATTCTCTCAAATAAACAAGCTCTTCAATTTACTTCTCCATCATTCAAAAGAATAATGTTGTTGATTAGCTTCTTGTTCATGTTTGCTAGAACTTCAATCCTGTTTGGTCTATTGGAAATAACTAGTATAACACTCGTGCGTTAAACGTATGGCAAAAAACATTGACAAACAATTTAAATAATCGATCTTTTCTTTGTATTTTTTCTGCTTAAAATAACTATATCCCTGTGAATAAATATAAGATTCAGATGTTTTAATATTTAAAGTTCTTTTCCGCATTCACATGATTGTATGAATAAAGCTTTCGAATTGTTAATAATACTAGCTCTTTTTTTTTTTTTTTGAATTAGCATCAATTGAACTATCTTCTAACATGAAAGCACCATATTTTCCCAAATAATCCTTTTGAATAGCAGTACTTGCAAAACCATCTGAGGTGGTAGTTTTCAACATCGCTCTTCCATCTTCACCAACTATTCCTGCCTTCTGAGATCATCACCAGTTTAAAGAGTCAACTACATATACTTTACATCACAATCCTCTTGGCAGTAATGCAAATCCACCTCCAAAGTAAAGAGATGGTGCAATGTACTACAACCGTATCCAAGTGTAAAATAAGGAGTCTAATCTTATGTGCAAAGTTGCGAAGTCACACTTCCCCGCTCTTTTAATTGATCCCTGCTCTCCCATTATCTCCAAGTCCGGAAAAGAGGTAAGTGAAAAAAGTATGTTTCTGTACAGAAAGAAGATCATTTGAATATCATAGACCACATTTATAACATGAACTAATAAATGAAAGTTCCATCTTGAGAAGCTCGTTCAATTGAGCAGGCGAACATGTCATAGGTGAGACGATAGGAAAGGAGGATTCTTTTGCAACATGCCGAGTATGTCGCATTCTTGTCCATCTATGCCACTTGAGAAATCATGTACCAAAGATTAATGTCTTGTTGCTGCTCATCTTCACATCAGATCCCAATGAACTTTTCTGAGAATTGGACTTGACAAAAGGATCAAACATTTAACCACAACAGAACATTCATGCTCTTGACTCTCAAGAACGAAACAAAGTCATTTACATCCAATCACGCTCCAAGGATGCTCCCTCACCATGAAAACCATTATACCAATCAAGAAACTCCTCCCAACTTGAAACTAATTAAGTAGTTAAGAATACACTTTTGAGTAGATGAAAGTAGTTTGTAAGTATTATTATTATTGTTGTTGTTTGTTTTTTTTAGGGGGGGGGGGGTATTAGACCATAGTTTATAACACAGAAACAGATTCAGCATAGTTCGCATAGAGTAGAAAGATAAGAAGCGAAAATTCGTGTTCTTTTTGAGTTTCTACTCTACCATTATATTTTCCCTCACCTTGAAAACCATCAGGGCCGGTCCTGTCATTTTAGGGGCCCTGTTCAAAAGTAAAACTTAGGCCCTAAATATAACTAAAAAAATAATAGTGTATATATTTGCTCGTCATTTTTTTTATCGTGTTTCATGACCAGATTTATATTTTCTAATTTTAGAACCAGTAATTGAAAATTTTAAGTATGAAAATATTAAAGAGTATGGTGGTGTGACTGCCAAAAGTTATGGAAGATGATTATAATTGTGTCACTGCAATCGTCTCCGAAATTCTGCTCGTAATATCACGGTTATTGCAGTGGCCATTGAAATGTCAAAAGTTGAAATCTTAGAGGACAATGTGAGCACACCAATCGAAAATTAGATGAAAAATGGGCAAGGAGTTTGGCTAATTAAATTTTAGTAGTTTAGAAAGAAAAAAACGTTGAAATGAGAAAGGTGAGGGATGCGTTATGGAGAATAATGGAAGAAAGATGACTAAACGTACGGAGTTGTTGATATAAATAATTTAAAACAAATTAGGTTTTGATTTTTTTTTTTTAAGAAAAATATTATTTAGGTTTGTTGAAAAAATAAAATTGTAGATTCCAAATACAACCTTATTACCCAATTGAATTGAAGTTGCATATACAACATACAATACTACTCCTCCGTTCCAAAATGAATGTAATTTTTTTCAAATTTACTCTTAATCAAAAATATTTTTTTTCTTTTTACACTTATTTTGAAACGAAAGTAGTAATATAATTCAAAAAATTTGAGGCCCCTTCAAAATTTGAGGCCCGGAGCGACCGCTCACCCCGCACACCCTAATAGCCGGCCCTGAAAACCATTATACCAATCAAGAAACTCCTCTCAACTTGTAACTGATTTAGTAGTTAAGAATACAAGTTTGAGTAAATGAAACGCTATACAAGTAGCATCCGTAGTCTGTAAGTACTATATATATATTTTTTTTTTGGGGGGGGGGGAGGTATTAGATCATAGTTTATAACAGAGAAACACATTCAACATATTTTGCATGGAGTAGAAAGATAAGAAGCAAAAATTCATGTTCTTTTGAGTTTCTACTCTACTCTTTGTTTTAACAAGGCACAAGATTACAAGAGAAAACAAAAGCGCTTTCCAGCAATGAAATCACTGATAACGCCACAATTTTCAGGATCTCACTAAGATGGAGTAACTGACTTTGTTATGAACTTGATACCTAGATCACAACACAAACAAGAGCACCGTTAGAGACCAAGCCAGGGTTGATTCCGTCTTAGGCCATCGGGTGTGATAGTGAGATCTTTGAGGTATATGAACTGAGAATTAAGACTTGGAAGGTCTTAGTGTGTTTGTGTGTTAGTGTTTAGATAATGTAACTTACCTTGCCCAAGAGGACGAGTAAGAGTATTTATAATAGAGAGAGACCAGTTGGATGGATCTTAGCCTTTGTAGATATTTGTATTGAGATAGGACATGTGTTCGCGCCTAGTTGGATAGTAAAATAAAGCACAAAATACTGTAGAGGATGTATTTGGACGAGGATATGGGGGACATGCAATAGTTGATGCGACGCCTTAAGGCGCGTGATAGATGCCTGAGCTTTCATTTGATGCGATAATAACAGGCATGCAAGTTGATGTCATATCTCGTACGGAATCATTTTCTACAAGTTTGATATTAATCGGTAGTCTGATATGAGAACGCGGTTAACACGGACTGGAGATATCTCGATCTAATAGTGTTACGTCATTTAGTTAGTTCTGGACTGGACTAGAGCGATCTTGAGTACGGTCTAAAAGGTACGGGCTTATCAAACCTTATTATTTTATCAAAATAGAGAATAAAAATGAATCGTTGATGTAACATCAGGATCGTTGATGCAACATGATTGTTATGCAAATATCTTCCTTTTGCAGTTTTGCTCATGTAGCTAATAGGGTTATATAATTATCGACGAACTTTCGAAGCTTCACTAATTAAATTATTTACGAAACTTTTGAGCTCACATAGTATAATCGATTTTATAATGATGTATCAAATTGAAATAAAACACAGGTCGGATTTATGCACTAAAGTTAAAATCTTGCAAAAAAACTAATTTTTTCGTAATATAAGAAAAAAACTAGTTTTAAAGCACTAAGTCTAACTAATAAGAATTATAAACAGTTCTTCTGAAAACTAATTTTTTTTATAATATTTAAAAAAAACTAATTTTTTATGAGAGTTACTCTGCAATAAATCAATGACCTACACAAAAAATTACAAAAGACATTATAGTTAATTAACTTGTGTTTTTCAAAAAAGAGATGTGGTAAATTGGTTAATAATACTCCCTCCGTCCCATTAATAACTTCACCTTTTGCTCTTTTGGGAGTCCCATTTAAAGCTTCACCTTTCCTTTTTTGGCAAAAAATCTTTACTATTTCATCCATTCATTCTCTCCCCTATTTAACTATTACACTCACTAACATTTTTCAAATTTACTATTTCCTCCATTCATTCTCTTTCCTATTTTACTATTACACTCATAACATTTTCTCCATCCTTAATTTGCGTGTCGAGCAAAAAAGGATGAACTAATTACTGGAACGTAGGGAGTATATCCTAAATATCAATAACTTACACACACAGAAAAAAAATTACTCGTCTCGTTTCGTTTCAATTCGATTTAATATTTTTAGTTTGACTTGGCACGATAATTAAAAAAATCTGATTTAATGTTTTTAGTTTGATTTGGCATAATTTTTTTTAAAAAAAAAATCTTGTAAATATGAATAGTAAAGTGGATAGAAAACTTTTGGTTACGAGGATGATATATGAATTCTATTATCCATTTTAAATAATAAAATGGAGACATTTTAAGTAATAAAATTAAGACGTCAAACTAAAAAGAAAAATAAGAATATTAAACCGAATCGAAACCTAGAAATACAAAAAGTCATTATAATTAATTAACTTATGTTTTTCAAAAAAGAGATGCGGTAAATTGGTAAATTTATACTTTGTTCTCTTACTCTTTACCGAAATCCTACAAATCTTCGGAGAACATCTCTTCTGATATAGTCTTACCATCACCCTCAACAAACCCCATCATCTCTTCAACCCTTACACTTTCATCTTCTTCACCCAACCCCCCTCTAGAATCCACTTTTTCCAAATACCTCATTAACTCTTCAGCTTTCATCTTCTCAAACTTCTCACTCACCTCCACTCTCAACAAATTCGACCGTTCCAAACACGCCGACGATTTCTCCGGCTCGATTATCTCCGATGCCGAATCCTTTATCTGTTCTTTGAAATGCTCCATCAATGTGAAACTGAGAACTCGAAGCTTCTTCAAGTCGAACTTCTCCGATATTGGTTCGAGACCGACTACTTTTGCTCGCCGGAGGATCAACGTTTTTGTTGTGCAATCGCAGCGGAAGCAAGAACACAAAACTCAAGAACACACACAAGCAATTAATCGGGAAATCGAAAGAGAAAAGAAGAGATTAATTGGGGTTTTAAGGCCTCAGTTTCTGTATATTGCTTTTCAATAATCGTACGTACTTTACATAGGTTACAAAACAATATATATATGTTGTTTACAAACCTAGCCCTAACCGACGAAGGAATAACCCGAAACCCACGGCCCCAAAACCCCCCGGCAGGCGCACGCCTCAAGCCCAATCATGCGCCCGCCTGGCGATGTGCAATACCAGGCAGCTTCCTCGGCGAGCGATGCGTCCGCCTCGGCCCTCATGATGCGGCCGCCTCAAGCAAGGCAAACAAGGCTCCATCTTCGGTGATCCATGCGCCCGCCACATTCTACATGGGGCGCCCGCCTCGAACCAAAGAACCTAGCCATCCAAAATCACGAGCCACATCCTACAATCTCCACCTTGGCGAGTGTTTACCCCACCCAACGAAGATACAAGGAACCGGCTCGAACCCCATCTCTAACAGCTAGAGATGTGCAACAAATCCAAGCAATGCTTGAACTTGTCGAGTAACCGGCTTTGTCAACATATCTGCGGCATTCTCCGTAGTGTGAACCTTCTCTAGCACCACCTCACCCATATCGATCAACTCCCGACTCTTGTGAAACCGAACATCAATGTGCTTGACCGTTGATGATAAATGTGATTCTTCGCTAGAAATATCGCGCTTTGGTGTCACAAAGCAACTTCACTCCACCTTGCTCAATGCCCAACTCGTTGACCAAACCTCGAAGCCATAAGGCCTCCTTTGCGGCTTCAACCGCTGCCATATATTCCGCTTCCGTTGTAGACAATGCAATGATAGATTGGATCATAGATCTCCAACATATGGGTCCACCACCAAGAGTAAACGCATAACCCGTAGTCGACCTCCTCCTATCCAAGTCACCCGCATAATCTGAATCAACATACCCCACAACTGAAAGCTCCTCACTCTTACCTCCAAACATGATGCCATAATCCATAGTGCCCTTCAAATATCTGAGAATCCACTTAACTGCTTCCCAATCTTTGTTTGCCCGGATTTGCCATATACTTGCTAACCACACTAATGGCTTGCGCCAAATCGGCCTCGTGCAAACCATAGCATACATGAGACATCCCAGCTGCGCTTGCATAGGGAACCTTTGACATCCTCTCGAATTTCTTCGGTCGAACTCGGGAATCGAGAGCAGATAAACTAAAATGACTCGCCAATGGTGTCTTCACAGGTTTTGCATCCCGCATATTGAACCTCTCCAACACCTTCTCCACATATCCGGCTTGAGACAGCCACAATCTCCTAGATTTTCTGTCTCGGCGAATCTCCATCCCAAGAATCTTCTTGGCTTCCCCCAAATCCTTCATGTCAAACTCTCTACTCAACAAGGCCTTCAACTGATTGACCTCGTTCTTACTCCTACCCGCGATAAGCATATCATCCACATACAGTAACAGAAAAATACAAGAACCATCATCAAGGCTCTTCACATAAACGCAGCAATCATACTCACAACGCTTGTAGCCAATACGTACCATGTAAGAGTCAAACCTCGTGTACCACTGCCTCGGAGACTGCTTCAGCCCATAGAGTGACTTCTTCAATCTACAAACCAACCGCTCCTGCCCGGGCTCCGTGAACCCATGTGGTTGCTCCATGAAAATCTGCTCATCCAACTCACCGTGTAGAAACGCAGTTTTCACATCCATCTGCTCCAACACCAAATCATAGTGCGCTACAAGACCCAACACAATCCGAATGGAAGTATGTCTCACAACAGGCGAAAAAATCTCATTATAATCCACCCCCTCTCGCTGCGAATACCCCTTTGCTACCAAACGAGCCTTGAACTTTTCCCCCTCTTTTTCTGATACTGCCTCCTTGCGCTTGAAGATCCACTTGCAACCAATAGCACGCTTCCCTTTAGGAAGCTCCACCAAATCCCATGTATCATTCTTGTACAGTGACTCCATCTCCTCCGCCATAGCAATTACCCATTTGTCCTTTTCCGGACTGTTTATAGCCTCCTTAAAAGTACTCGGGTCTCCACTACTAAGAACAAGAACATATGAAGCCATGTCTTCAAATTCATACCTGACCGGTGGCTTGATTACTCTCTTAGGTCTCCCAACCGAAGTACTAGCCACTTCTTGTGTAGGTTCCTCGACTCACAGGAAGAGTGAGATCCGCATCGCATTATCCTCACGTAGCTCCACCTCAATAACTTGCTTCTCGCCCTCCTTGCTTTCGGCACCTTCTCCTTATCATCATGAGTACACTTCAACATAGCCTTTTCATCAAAGACTACATCCCTACTAATCACCACCTTGCTTGACTTGGGATCCCAAAGCTTGTATCCTTTCACACTGTTTCATACCCGAGAAAGACACACTGCTTGTTTTGACTTTGGGTCAAGCTTCGACCGCTCTTCACCGGGGAATATGCACATAGGATGGACACCCAAACACCGGATATCGGTGAAGTCTACCTCATTACCCGTCCATTACCTCCTCATGAAACCTGTTATCCAAAGAGACTCTAGGTGATCTGTTAATCAAGAAACATGCCATACTCACCGCATCAGCCCAAAAATTCTTTGCCAATCCCGCATTGAATCGTAGACACCTAGCCCTTTCCGCATGATAGTTACATTCATCCTCTCGGCCACACCATTTTCTTTGTGGTGTCTTGCGTACCGTGTAGTGCCTCTTGATTCCATGCTCTCTGCAGCACTTCTTGAACTCGCCATCTGTGTACTCTGTCCCATTATCACTCCTCAAACACTTGATTTTCCGTCCTGTTTGGTTTTCCACTTGACTTTCCACACCTTGAACTTCTCAAAAGTCTCGACTTGTGCCTCATGAAGTAAACCCAAACCTTCTTCGAAAAATCATCAATGAAAGTCACGAAGTAATAATGTCCTCCTCTAGATTACGTTCTGACCGGCCCCCACACATCTGATGAACGTAATCAAGAATGCCCTTTGTTGTATGCTTACCCGTCTTGAACTGCACCTTATTCTGCTTTCCAAGAACACAATACTTGCAAAACTCAAGTTTACAAGTCTTCACACCCTTCAACAACTTACGTTTATGAAGTTCCCGCATTCCCCTTTCACCCATGTGACCCAAGCCTCATATGCCATAGAAGGGCATCAGTATCAACCTCCGACTCAACAGATGTGACTCCACCTACAACCGTGCTTCCGAGCAACCTGTAAATGTTCTTGGAGCCTTTCTCACCCTTCATCACAACCATAGCACCCTTAACAACTTTCAGTACTCCACCTTGAGCCTTATAGTTCATACCATTAGCATCCAAGGTACCCAATGAAATCAGATTTTTAGAGACCTCCGGAACATGTCTAACATCACATAACGTTCTAACTACACCATCATACATCTTAATTCTTATAGTTCCTATGCCGGCAATTTTACATGTAGCACCATTACCCATAGTAACTATACCAGAATTAACTGACCTGTAGGTATCAAACCAATCACGATTCGCGGTCACATGAAACGAACATCTTGAATCCAGGAATCCAAACATCTGTCGGGTGCTCCACGGTGATGAAGTCGTGAGCATATCTCCATCCACATCCTGCGAGCAATCTTCAACCACATTGGTGACTTTGAAGATCCTTCCTTGCCTTTACCGTTCCCCTTCTGCGGACAATTACGCCTCTTGTGCCCCTTCTCCCCACACTTGAAACAATTCCCCTTGTACTTCTTCCTTGGCTGCGAGCGAGGATTACGCCTCTGCTGCGAGTTATCCGGGCCCCAGGTTCTCCCACGTTCCTGATTTTCCTTCACAAATAACCCTCACCCGCGGGTTCATCAACGGACTTCTTGTTTATGAAAAGCAAGAAGAGCTTCTGTGACCGGTTGCAACTCCACGGTATCCTTCCCCCAAGTCAACGTAGTAACAAGATTTTCGTATGTCGAAGAAGTCGGCAACGAATTCAGCAACATCAACGCCTTGTCCTCTTCCTCGAACGTCACCTCCACCCTAACCAAATCATTGAGTATTTGGTTAAACGTGTGGATATGAGCCTCAAGATCCGAACCCTCTGCCATCTTAAGCCCATACAACCTTTGCTTGAGATGCAACTTGTTCGACAGCGATTTTGACATATATCGGCCCTCCAAAATCTCCCAAACCTTCGTCGGTGATTCCTCATCGATCACGTGATACACCACCTCATCCGCAAGGCACTGCCGTATTGAAGAAACAGCCCGCTCTTGCAACTCCTTCCATGGACCTTCTTCGATATCATCGGGTTTAGTCGAATGTCGAAGAACCTTTCCCAAGCCTGCTTGAACCAAGAAATCCTTCACCCTCCGTTGCCACAACGCAAAGTTTCCATGACCATCAAACTTTTGAACGTCGGACTTCACGGTGATAGAATTCCCCCCGGACATCGCAACCGTGCTCTGATACCAGTTGTTGTGCAATCGCAGCGGAAGCAAGAACACAAAACTCAAGAACACACACAAGCAATTAATCGGGAAATCGAAAGAGAAAAGAAGAGATTAATTGGGGTTTTAAGGCCTCAGTTTCTGTATATTGCTTTTCAATAATCGTACGTACTTTACATAGGTTACAAAACAATATATATATGTTGTTTACAAACCTAGCCCTAACCGACGAAGGAATAACCCAGAAACCCATGGCCCAAAACCCCCCAGCTTGAGGCGCACGCCTCAAGCCCAATCATGCGCCCGCCTGGCGATGTGCAATACCAGGCAGCTTCCTCGGCGAGCGATGCGTCCGCCTCGGCCCTCATGATGCGGCCGCCTCAAGCAAGGCAAACAAGGCTCCATCTTCGGTGATCCATGCGCCCGCCACATTCTACATGGGGCGCCCGCCTCGAACCAAAGAACCTAGCCATCCAAAATCACGAGCCACATCCTACAGTTTTAATACTGATTAAGAAATCGAGCTCGGATTCCGTCAGTGAACAGAGCCAGCGGACGTCGTCGACTCGATTGTTTTCGAAGACTTCTTCTCTATCTATTGATCGGTTGTTGTTTTTCTTTCGTCTTTTGACGGATCTGTCGTCCATTTCGACGGAATTTTTGGTGTCCGGCGGCGAGGAGGTTGTATGTTTGTTGTTTGGTTCAGCTTATTGTTGTGGGAAGCCCTAATAATTTATAGTCTGCGCCTTAGTTACTACTAAGCCCAACTGTGGTTGATCTAAAGGGCCATAATGTTTTCTGGCCCAATTTCCCATTTCCCCGTATCAAAAAGTAAGTTTCTCATTTTAATTTGATCAAACTTAAAATTGTTATTCGCAGCAGCAACTTTATAGAAGTATACTTCTTTCGTCCCAACTAAAACTTCACAATTTGATAAGTCACAATGAAGTTGTCACTGGTAAGCCGACAATACGGGATTACGGGACGGGACGGGATGGCACTAAGTTGTCCCGCGACTAAAACGGTACGAAACGGGCGGGACTAAAATATCCCGTCCCGTCCCAAATCTACTGCGGGACAATGCAGGACCCGTTGACTAGGCGGGATTAGGCGTTGACTAGGCGGGATGCCTTCAACGCCACGGCCAAATGTGCTTCTTGTCGTGATATCTCCAACAATCTGAAACAAGCAATAAAGTGATCAAGGATGTCGACTCCTGAAGTCATAAGTGGAAATATGCAGGTCTACGAATAAAGCTTTGTTGCTTATGGAACTGACACTTCTTTAAAAAAGCCTTTTCTGAAATTTTCTTGTGGCCTGTGGGAACATACATGATCATGTTACACCATAAAATGAGCTCTCTATGCCAATCAAATGTCATATTTCCCATTTTGATTATTAGATATGCATTTTCTTATTCAAAAAGTAGAAAACAGCCTCATCTTGCACCAAGTCTGATTACTGAATAAATTACAGTAGTACTAAATTTATTCAACTTTAATCCTAACATCCTTCAGTTAAATTTGGTATAGAAACGTCGCGGGACGGGACGGGATGGGCTGGACCGCATTATGTTGTCCCGCGACTAATGCGGGGCGAAACGGGACGGGACTAAAATATTCCGTCCCGTCCCGTCCCATTTGTATGGCGGGACGGGACGTCTCGACGGGACCGTCCCAACTTGACGGCTCTAGTCACTGGCCTGTTTGCAAATGTTATAAAAAAGGTTGATAGCACAACTGATAACACTTACCACTACTAGAAAGTGGTTGTTTACCTACGAAATATTACCGACGGACACGCTCCGTCGGTAATACCGACGGAAAAACAATGATTACCGACGAATTTTTAATTTGCACTTGCCGGAAATTTCTTTTTTTAAATTTTCATTTTTTAATTTCCGTCGGTAATACCGACGGAGCGCGTCCGTCGGTAATTCGATGTATAAATTAAACCCTAGCGGCCGTGCCTCACTCTTGAACCTAATCTCTCTCTCTCTCTCTCTCTCTCTCTCTCTCTCTCCCCTCCCCTCCCCTCCTGTGAAACCCTTCTCCACGCACATTATCCTTTCGATTTCGTTATCCTCAACATTAATGAGGAGAACAAGATCAAACACTCAAACCTTAGGATTCTAAATCATGTGGAGGCGCCTCCATACTCCTCTCAAAGCTCTCTCCAAAGCCCGATCCGCTACTCGTTGCATAGCCGCCGGCGGTGACACTTCTTCTTCTGCTGCCTCCTCAGCCCTCCACCCATCCTTCCATCTTATCAACTGCCACTTCGCTTCGGAATCCGGTAATTTTTATTCCATCCTAATCCTGCTTTGATTTGTGGATAATTGATACTCCATTAGATGTGTTGGTTTTGATTGCATTGATGAATTTTGTTATTGCAAGTTTTGTGATGAACTGAGGGTTTCTAGTTGTTGTTTTTGTTGTTGGGGACTGTAGGTATCCATTTCAGCCTCCTACCGTGACGTTCGCTACTCCCATATATCGCCCAAATATAGATACTGGAGGTCGAATTTGTCTCGACATTGTCAATATATCTTCCTCCCAAGGTGATATATTTATCTGCTGCAATTGATGGTTTCTATGAGAAATTGTGTATTTTTACAGTCCAAATAAACACAGGTGCATCTGGAAGTATTTGGATACATTACTGCTCTTTATGGTTTTCTTATGAAGACTTAATTCATGTTTCTTTTTATAAGAAAACTGGTTCTAGAGTAATTATCAACTGCTTAGTTTACTTTCTCATGTTAAAAGCTAATGAAAAACAACTTTTGACTAGGGAAACCATAAAGAATAGATCAAAGCTTTGATCAGGTTTGGGACAGTGCTTCAAATTGTAGTTTGATTGAGCAAAGCTCAATGAAAATAATCATTTCAGGAAGGAGTGGAATTTGGAATTGGAATTGGAATAAACAGCTGTATAAGAAAATGCATTCATTGATTAAGTTGTTGAGACCAAGTATCATTTTTTTCAAAAATTCTTTCTTAATTGTTCAACTTATTGTAACAGTAGGAAGAAACTTAAGTCAAACTTGAAAAATCTGCCCTAGCTATGCCAGCGCCATAACTTTAAAATTTGTGAAGGTGCTCTCTAGTCAACTGGAAAATGTTTCTCAGATAGCAGAAGACTAGATGTTTGCTTCGCTAAGCGTCTTGTATTTTTTTTTTTTTTTATACTACTCACACACACACACACATGCACGCACAGAAGCGCCTAGGAGATAAATCCTAGGGAGAGAAAGCCTTCCCTCTAACTTCTGGGGGGATCGAACCCATGACCTCCGGGTTGGAAGCCATGAGCTCAAGCCAGCAGGCCAAATCCCCATGTGCACTAAGCGTCTTGTTACATACATACAGGAAGGCGTGATTGTTTAATTGTTATAATTTTGTTCCTCTACTGAAATATCTCTTGAATATCGAATTACGTAGAATAGTACTCCAGTTGTTGATAATATTAGTAATGGTGAATCAATAGGAATTTTTAGAATTTCATGAACATAATTAAATTGTCATATATTTGTGGTCAAAGTTCAACAAAAAAATCAAATGGGACAAACATTTTGAGACGGAGGGAGTATATAGGAATTCAGCTCATAAATATAAGTTGTTTTATGAATCTCTTGTTTTCGTACTAGTTTTAAATTCATTTCTAACTCTGTAAGAACTTTTAATTGGGTTATATCAACTTTTATAGGACTGAACTCTTGAGTTTGTAATATAATTCACTAATCTCACCAGTTAGATTAAGTCTACTTATGCTTTATATAGTTACCGTGAACCAACCATGCTAATCTAGTGATACTATTTATGTAACAGGGAACTACATCATCCTTCTTATGGATTTGAAGCTAGAAATTTGGAGCATTCAGCTGGTGTGGCTTTTTTAGAGAGAAAATTTCCAAGCATCTCAGGAGGCGTTTGTAAAGACTTTGGCAAATAAATGTCTATTTCATTACTCAACTGAAGAATTTATATACATGGGAAAGCTAGATGAAAAGACTAAAAACTAAGAGGCATACATTTAACCAGAAAATGAAGGGACAAGCTGTGCATGAACTGAAGTGGAAGGAGTAAGAACAAGATCGATCAACCGAGGCGGGCGCCTGGCACTTGATGAGGCGGCCGCATGGGAGGCCGAGACTTCAGCATTGGCGTGGGTAAGTTGAGGCGTGCGCCTGGCTTTTGATGAGGCGGGCGCCTCACCTGTTTGAGGAGACAGCAGATTCTTAACACGCCCCCGCAAGATGGACGATCCTTGTGTGAGTCCAATCTTGGAAGTAAGCGATAGAAATCGAGCTCGGGAGAGGGGTTTTGTAAGAGCATCTGCGAGCTGGTCTCGGCCTGAAATGTGCTGGACACGCAAGGTTCCAAGATTAACTTGTTCTCGCACAAAGTGAAATGCTAGGGCGAGATGCTTCATCCGTGAGTGAAAGACTGGATTGGCAGAGTATGTTACTGCACTTAAGTTGTCGCAGTAAATGGCCGGAGTTGTAGTGAGGTTGATACCAAGTTCTGACAGGAGGTTTTTAATCCAAATGAGCTCAGCGGTAGTGGCTGCGACAGCTCGAAACTCAGCTTCAGTAGAAGAGCGAGCTAAGGCTCGTTGCTTTTTCGAAGACCATGTGACGGGGTTGCGGCCTAGGTAGACAATGAAGCCGGTGGTGGACATGAAGTCGTCCTTGTCACCTGCCCAATCCGCATCACAGAAAGCATGAAGAATGGGTGGAGTTTCTTTAAAAAGTTGTAGTCCCAAGTGTAAGGTACCATGTAAATAACGGAGCAATCGCTTGAGGGATACCCAGTGAGTTTCTTGGGGGTGATGAAGGAATTGGGCTAATTTGTTTACGGAAAAGGCAATGTCGGGTCGAGTGAGGGAGAGATATTGAAGGCTTCCAATAATGGCTCGAAATTCAGTTGGGTTGCAGATAGGTGTGCGGGGAATAGCTGAGAGAGAAGGATAGGTAGCCATGGGGGTGGGAGAGGGTTTTGAGTTGTCCATGTTGTGCTTGTGGAGGATATCATTTATATATTTAGATTGAGAGAGTAAGAGACCATCCGCATTTGGGGTGACTTCTATTCCTAGAAAATATGAGAGTGGGCCTAGATCTTTTATAGAGAAGCGAGTTGAGAGACTTGAAATGAATGTAGTGAGAAACGAGTTTGATGGACCCGTGATGATTATGTCGTCGACGTAGACAAGAAGAAGAAGATAGTTGGAGTTGTGAGAATAAATGAAAAGAGAGGGATCAGACAGAGACGAACGAAAGCCAAAGGAGAGAAGAAATTGTTTTAGAGCGGTGTACCAAGCACGAGGTGCTTGCTTTAAGCCGTAGATGGCTTTTGAGAGACGACACACATGAGAGGGAAGAAGAGTGTTTTGAAAACCTGGAGGTTGGGACATAAACACTGTTTCGGAGAGATTGCCTTGAAGGAAGGCGTTGTTGACATCAAGTTGGCGAAGGGACCAACCACGGGTGATGGCAAGAGAGAGAACAAGACGTATTGTTACGGGTTTGACTACGGGACTGAATGTGTCGGAGTAGTCAAGACCAGGGCGTTGATGGAAGCCCTTGGCGACAAGGCGAGCTTTGTATTTGTGTATAGTGTTGTCGGGGTTGTATTTTATGCGGAACACCCATTTGCACCCGACTATGTTTGGGGCTTCATGGGACGGAACAAGAGACCATGTAGTATTACGAATGAGAGCATCGTATTCTTCTTGCATGGCGGCACGCCAATGGGGTGTGAAAAGGGCTTGTTTGGTTGAGGTTGGAAGTGAGGAAGGGGAAGGAAGGGTAGCAAGATTGGCATATTTGGGATTGGGTTTTCGGATGCCATGGGATAATCTGGTTTCTATAGTGCGGGTGGGTGGAGGGTTGGGTGGAACTGATGTTGGGTTGTTTGGGTCAGTAGTGGGCGAGGTGTTTGGGTTAGTATTTTGTGGAGCTGATTCAGGCTGAGTATGAGGAGTAGGTTGCGGGTGAGTGTTTGGGTCTGGTGGGGTGGGAGATGTGGTAGGTATTGTATGGGTATTGGGTGTAGTGGGTATGGTTTGGAGGATTGGAATGGAGATGGTACACCATTCATCTGGGGAGAGAGTAGGAGATGTGGTAGAGTTTGAGGCGAGAGTTGAGTAGGGAAATATTGTCTCAACAAATCAAACATGGCGAGAGGTATAGATTTTGTTAGTGGTTGGGTCAAGACAGTGGTATGCACTTTGAGAGGAGGAGTACCCAACAAAAATGCATGGTGTAGATTTTGGTGCAAGTTTGTGAGGTGAGTATGGTTTGAGCCATGGATAGCACAAACACCCAAAGCTACGTAGTTTAGAGTAGTTGGGTGATTTTTGAAATAGTCTTAGGTATGGAGAGTCATTTTGTAGGGTTAGGGTGGGTAGTCTATTGATTAGGTAGACTGCGGTTGTGAGGGCATGGGACCAGAAAATGAGCGGAAGCTTTGCATGGGATAGAAGTGAGAGGGCTGTTTCGACTAAGTGTCGGTGACGACGTTCGGCAAAGCCGTTGTGTTCAGGAGTATGTGGTGGAGAGGTTAAGTGAGAGATGCCATTTTGGAGAAGGGATGGAGTGAGTTTGAGATACTCACCGCCATTGTCGGAGAAAAATTGAACAATGGGACGAGCGAAAAAATTTTCTACAAGAGCTTTGAAGCGAGCGAATGTGGGGAAGGTGTCAGATTTTTGTTTGAGGGGATAGAGCCATGTATATTTTGTAAAGTGGTCAACAAAAATCACATAGTATTTGTAATTATCATAAGAGTAAAGCGGGGAGGTCCAAACGTCGGAAAATACAAGTTCAAGGGGAGCATTCGTTTGTAAGGATGAAGTAGAAAAGGGAAGTTTGTGACTTTTGTTTATGTCACAGGCATTGCAATTGGAGTAGGGTTTTGATGAGATAGGCAGAGAAAATTGTTTTTGGAGTATGGAAATTATAGGGGTTGCGGGATGGCCTAGTTTGTGGTGCCACGAGTGGAGTGAGGTAGTGATACTAGGGTGTGCTTCAATGGAAGCGGAAGTGTTTGTGGGGACATGAGATTGTGTCGGGTTCCAAAGGTAGACACCTTGGTCAATGATTCCATGAAGAAGAGGTTGTTTTGATGCGATTGATTTAATGGTGAAGGATGAGGGTGAGAATTCAATGATAGCATGATTATCCTTACAGAATTGTGAGACGGAAAGGATATTTCTAGAGATGGTAGGAACATGTAAGGTATTATGAAAGTGAAGTGTGAAAGTGGGGTTGGAAAGAGTAAACGTGCCAATGTTGGAGATGGGAAGAGAGGAGCCATCACCTATGATTACACCACCATTACCATGATATGGGCGATGAAGAGTAAGGTTTGAGAGGTTGTTGGTGATGTGGTGTGTTGCCCCACTATCCACAAGCCAGGATGTGAAGATGGTAGAAGAGGCGGTAGCAGTGTGTACGCGAGGATGGAGATTCTGAATGGTTGGTGTGACTGCCGATGTGATTACACTGGAGGCAACACCAGTTTGCTGGAAATTTTCTAAAGTTGGGTTGTGACTAGGACCAGGGTTTTGCCTGGTGTTTTGGTAAGTAGTTGTTGGTGGCAGAATATCGATTGGGTTGGGTTGTATAGATGGTGGGATGGAGGGAAAAGTAACGGTGGGATAATCCCTCTTGAATCGATTACATTGGGACGTAACATGTCCCTTGCGATTGCAATATTGGCACTTACCATTGAAGAAGCCTGAAGTAGGGTTGTGGGTGGCCGACGGCACTAGGGTTTGGGTTGTATAGTGATCATGTGTAGCCATGGCAGAATAGTAAGGTTTTGAGAATGAAGTGACGGATGTTGCAGGTGCGGCGGAAGGGTAGATTAGGTTTGGTGTTTTACGGAGGAGGAGATGATAGAAATGGCTGGTGGGGTTTAGCCGAGAGCAAGTTGGAGTTTGGGAGAAATGAAGGAAATTGTTTTATTTGATCACAAGGCTCTGATACCATGTAAAGACTTTGGCAAATAAATGTCTATTTCATTACTCAACTGAAGAATTTATATACATGGGAAAGCTAGATGAAAAGACTAAAAACTAAGAGGCATACATTTAACCAGAAAATGAAGGGACAAGCTGTGCATGAACTGAAGTGGAAGGAGTAAGAACAGCATCAGTCAAACTGAGGCGGGCGCCTGGCACTTGATGAGGCGGCCGCATGGGAGGCCGAGACTTCAGCATTGGCGTGGGTAAGTTGAGGCGTGCGCCTGGCTTTTGATGAGGCGGGCGCCTCACCTGTTTGAGGAGACAGCAGATTCTTAACAGCGTTGTAGTGATAAAGGTAATTCTTTTTAATTAAATGAATTCAATCTATGATGAATTCAGTCCAGATTCCATCTCCACAAATCTACCCTGAAGCAACTGCAGGTCCGAATGCATCAGCTTTCACCTTATTCATTTCTGTCCATACAAATAGTATCAAGCTTCCAACACGTACGCTTATCAATTGCAAAGTAGCCACCGATATAGAACAGAACCGCCATTGACATGAGTCGATATGACGTGATAATAAAATGTGATGGAAAAACTGTTAAGAGTTTCTTGGAGGTATGTTTAATTATCTTACTTATGATGTCATGGAAATGGAGCAGGGGAGGAGCCAGGGGGCAGAGGGGGCACTTGCCCCCCCCCAGCGGCGGAAATGCAGTGGATTTTTTTTTGCCCCCCCCCCAGCCGGAATCCGGCGGAAATTAGGAATTTGGCCGGAGAAGAAAGAGTTCACGTTTTTTTTAATTAATCGACGCCGCCGCCGCCGCTCCTTCTCCTCCTTGCTGCCGTCTCTCTCTCTCTCGGTAATTTCCTCTCTCTCTCTCTACAAATTTGAATGGAGTTTTACAAATTTAAATGTGTTTTGATTAATTTTAATTTCTTCACAAATTGATAAGTTTTCAATTGTATTTTTTGTTCATTTAGGTTTATCAATGGATAGATTTGTATTAAAAAGGCCTAGATCTACTGCTTCTTCTAATTTGAACATGATTTTGTGTATGAAATATTATGACATTTTTCCTTATTTATTTGTTTTTCATGGATCCGACCCATTTTTTACTTGTCCGACCCGAATTTTTTTTTTTCGGGGCCGCTGCCCCCGAACCCCCTTGTAATCTTGCCCCCCCCCCCGGGACAATTCCTGGCTCCGCCCCTGAGTCATGGAGTATATGTGGACTTTGTTTATGTTATAATTTATTTTCATAATTCTTTTCTAGCCAACCTTGGTGTTTTAGGGTTATATAGCTGGGCATATGTTAGTTGATTCTTTATACTCCTAAGACGTTGGTAACTGTCAGTTCAATCTTCTGTTCTCCACATTGTTTTAAAACAAACATCGTTTGTAAAAGTAAAAGTAACAAGAAATGGTTAGATTCAATTTCATTCTTCTATTTGACTATCGCAAATATATTTCAATTTTTTTTAGCTTTGAACCAAACCAAATACTATGCTCTAAAATGCGTTAAAAAGTTGAAATTATTGCATCTTTTTTTTTTTTAATTGGGCAGGTTGTAAGTAAGCTGATTCTGAAAAAATAATCTGTATCATGTAATGAATGGTGTGCTTGTCTCTTGGTTAAATCATTTGCATGAGCAATATATATCATGTGTATGTGCTTACTTAGCACACAATGTGCGTTAACCACCTCTCTTACCCATTGCAACAGCTGTGGGAGCTCATGTTTGATAAGGTTGGTCAATCTGTGGAGATTTATGTGGCCCGATTAGACGTTTGCTCAATTGTGACCTTACGCATGGTGGTTACAGAGGCTAAACCGGATGAACTCAACAAGTAAGTGATTTTGATAATTATACAAGCAAATATTGCTATCATGCAAGTGTCTTTCTCTGTCTACTTACTCTATGCAACTTGGATAATTGATTTCCATTGTACCCCATTTTCTTTGTTAGTTGGCCTCGATGAGAGTATCGGAGTATCACTGATTAAGTTAACTATTTATCGGTAGGTATTCAGAGATCGTTTTGGGTAAATTGTCTCATCTTCTTGATTATTATTCCTACTCCGTATGTAGTACTCCCTCTGTCCCAATTTCGATGTCCATTTTCAAGTTTTCTGGAAAATTTGAAGTTGACATGTAGACATTTTTTGTAGCATATATACATGTATACCCTTAATGATCTCACAATGTAACTTCACTTAAAAAATGTCTTCATTTTGGATTTTTTTTTTTTTTTTTGTCAAAATGGACATTCATTTTGGAATGGAGAATTTATTCTCAATATTAAATCGAAACTTGATGGGATTTGTCCTACTTGTGCAGATTTGAAGAAGAAAATATTGTTGGGAGTAGTTGTAACTATGTTGTTGCCTTTTTGTAAGAACTACAATCACTGCAGGTTGGCTGTGTTTAGTCCACAGCAAGAGAAAACACTGTTTTTAGTTGTTCTATGGATATGGATGAATGTTGAACTTTTTGCTTTTTGTATGATTTGGGAAACTGACAGCAATTAGCATCTATGGATGAATGTTGAACTTTTGGCTTTGTTTTTATTTGGCTTGTAATCAAACTTAAGTAGTTTTTATGTTGTTTTTGAGAATTTGGTGAACGTTGAATTTTTTTTTCATGTGTTTTGGTGTATGTTTTAAACAGGTGGAAAATTTGGTATTTGTTTCAACAAGTTGTTGGCATGTGGTATTTTTTAATGCAATATTTTTTTTAATTCTTTGCAACTTACCGACGGAATTTTCCGTCAATAAATTCTCTTAAAAACTGATAATAGATTTACTGACGGAAAAGTCCATCGGTAAATTCTGTAATTACCGACGGACATTTCCGTCAGAAATCTCTCCGGTGATACGCCGGGCAACCTCTGGCGGGCTACCTTTACCGACGGACAATTTTCGACAATATATTAGCGTTTACCGACGGACCGTCCGTCGGTAGTACCGACGAAAATTTTAGTCGGTATTACCAAGGAAATATTACCTACGCTTAGGCAAGATCTTCTATTCACAATAATATGATTACAAGACCGAAATGTTCCCTATCTATATAACCATGAAGAACTAGGAACTAAGATCAAATACGAAATTCTATCCTAGCCACGACACAATCAAGTCCAAAGACGTTGAAGGTGAAAAATAATTTGTGGGAGGAAGAATCTAAAAGAGCCGAGAAGTAGATGATCTTTTCTTGTGCAAGTTGTGTGTGTGTTGCTCGACATATTGCTCTTGTCTACACACTTGCCTATTTATAGCCTTGAAATACTTGTAGGCTACTCTTAGTAACAGCTTGGAACTGATTCAAATAAGGAGGATGAGTTGTTGATCAAGTGGAGCTAAAGTAATGGCCAATTCCTTAAAAATAGCAACCACATTTCTTTGAGCCCAAGTCCTAGCTTCAATCTCTTGTACCCACGTGCTCTCCTATGTTTGTACTCTTCTTTTGTTCAGCAACATCAGCTTTGAACAGGTCTTCCCACGTGGTTCTTCCAGTTACTTGAGTTACGCATAACTTCCCATTTATGCGTAACTTTTCCATTGACGCGTTCTTCCATCCTTGTAGCTTATCTCCTCATGGTTATTATCTGTAATTTAGACTAACAACAAACATATATTTTGCAGGTATAGTTATACATTAATACAACATAACATATGTAAGAAATGTCCAACTAAATATATTAGACGTTTTCTGATAACACTTAAAAAGTGATGTCAGCACTTGTGATAACACATTCGTCTGGTAACACATAGAGGGTGTTGGCAGCACTAAAGGTAACACCGTTATACTGCACTTACAAACTCCCCCTTAGTTGTACATTTCTTGCATTTCTTTACAAACATCAAAGTGCTTGTACCTGCAATAAATTTGTTAAGCAAACAACCATTCCAACACACATCAATAATTAATTCCCCTTAATAAGGAAGTTAACTACAAATGATCAAACTTAAACTTAATCATACAAACCAGAAATTTGAAATTCAAATTCTAACTACTAGTTTAAAAGGTTTGATCCAAACTACTAAAATAATATATCAAGTTAACCAACAAATAAAAACAACCAACCTTGTTAAAGTTTAAACACCACATAGCAAATTTAAACATCAAATAGTTTTTGAAGCCAACATAAAGAAAATTGTTTCGAGAACACACCATCCACCAAAAAATGGTTCCACCTGTAATACCACATCAGTCTTCTTCTTCCTCTTCCTCTTCCTCTTCCTCTTCCTCTTCTTCCTCAGCTTGGACTTCTTGAGTATAACCATCGGCAGCACCTGCAACAGCACCATCAGCACGTGTTCCAGCTCCCCCTGTTTGTGAAGAAAACTGAGAAATGAGCTCCAGTATATCTGTTTGAACTTGAAGCCAGCCATTAATGTTGCTTTCAACAACAGGCATCAGCTTGTGAAGAAATTGGAGCACCATAGTTTTTCTAACCATGGTGGAAGTGCTGCCAGAAGTGTTGATAACACTTTCATGCACACTTCCAGCTGCTGGATTGGGTGTAGAGGTTGGGACAGGAGTAGAGCCTGATCCACTAGCTATTTGAGGTTGTACCCAAGGAAGATCACAATACCTGTTTCCCCTTTTTAGTTGGTAGTCAATAGTATAGAATTCTGGCCCAGAAGAGAACACATCTGAGGCTTCAACGGAAAGGGATTGGTATTTGAGGACATTAAAAATGAGAGAGGGATATGGAAAGTAGAGAGGGTCTTTCTTCTTTGGCCAGGAAGCTAAATGTTTAAACACTAATCTCCCAAAATTAAACCTTTGCCTTTTGCCTAGCTTGTATAACACTCTCGCTTGTTCCATGGTAAGATATTGCTCATTTTTAGTAGGGAGCCAATTAAATATGCTCAACTTGTGCAAGACGGAATAGAGAGAGGTAAGCCTAGACACAGGAAATTTCACCTTGGGGTCAACTGGCCACTTACTAACCTTGTTGTTTGTAAGATATTTTTTGCCATTACATCCCTATTAGCACACAAACACTCATCATCCAAGTTTTGCAAGTCTAAGGTTTTGTTAATCATGGCAGGAGTAAAAACATAAACTCTTCCTCTAACAAACACCTTTCCAAATCGAGGAGAGCCCTCATTATCAAGATTAGGGTTTAGGTTGGCATAAAAATTTCTAACACTTTCAACAAAAGGACAAGCATGGGTATTAGGGACCAAAAAATTCCTATCAGAGAGGAACTCATAAATACTATTCAACTTTAAATCCTCAACATCTATGTTTTTCTCTTCCAACAGAGGCTTTTTATTGTGAGTTAACCAATAAGACATATTTACTTCCCTATGAAATTCTAAATGAGCCTTTGGAAAGGCTTCATCATTGTCATTATCAGTATTCACAATAAATTCATCACTAGGAGAATCAGAATGTAGAGGGGAATGAGTAGGTACCTCATAAGATGGAATATTGACATGAGCAGGGGTAAGTGTTACCATGGGTGTTACTTGAGGTTGGGCAACACTTTCACCAGCACCCTGTTTTCCCTTCTTTCTTAAGAGCTTCACACGGGCAGCAGCTAGGGTTTCACCTTCATCTTCAAGCCATTTTTATAGGCTTTCCTCTGAAGGTTCCTTCTCTTCTTTATAATCTTCATCTGAGACATGAGCCGATGATAGGCTAAGTCAATCTTCAGAGACATCGACGGGATTGGAGGAGGTATTTGACTTCCCTTTGCTGTAGGCTGCCCTATGTCTGTTTGAGCTTCTCTTTAGTGGTCCTTGAGATGGCATTGGTGCTTTTATTTTCTTTTTCTTCTCTTTGGTGGCTTGAACAACAGGTTGGGGAGAATCCACGACCGGAGCTATAGAGGCCATTGGAAATGGCTTGGCAACAACAATGGCAAGGCTTGGTGAGGTTACAGGTGTTGCCCTAGGAGATACTTCCATAGGCGAGATAACACGAGAGGTAACACCAAGTGAAATCTCCATTGGAGATGATTCTTGGGAAATTTTGGAAGGAGACGACATTGTTGGGGTTTGGAGAAGAAGAAGTGGTTGGAGAAGAAGGGTTTTTGAAAGATTTGGGAAAAGTTAGAGAAAGTGACGAAAATGAGAGAGAGTAAATAGGAAAAATTACCCAAATTAAGGGGGTTGATCAAAAGATAAACACTAACTGGAATCTAACTCCCTATTTTCTAGCTAAGGACTCCCACATTAAATACACGCTTACCCCAATTAATCCAAATTCGGCTGTTACTATGTAATTTTTTTATATTCTATTTTTTTTTATTTTATATATTTTTTTAAATAAGAAAAAGAGATAAATTTGGGTTAGGTAAATATCTCCTTAAATTTCGAATTGGAGACATTATCCAAATTTTTAGGATATAAATTACCCACTTTGATTTATCAAGGCAAAAAGAATTAGTTAGAAACTTTTTGAAATTCAAAAACTTAATAAAAATTTCGGATTTTCAAAAATTAATTAACTAAATTCGAAAATAAAAGAATAAAAAATAACATGGCACATACAAATGTGTTCCTAGCAATAATGGTAATACTAAAGTTAACACATGCATAATAATAACCCTTTGAAAATTTTCATCATTTTCAAGCACTTGAGGCATAACAAGTCTTATTTTCAAGCACTTGGGGCATAACAATCCTCATTTTCAAGCACCTTAGGTGTGAGGACCCCGACCCGGAACCTACACGTGTCCCAAGCTGGAGCATCCTCAAACTAACCCAATTTTTCCTAATCTTTTAAAACTTTTATTTAACTTTCAAAATTAAATACAATTATTATAACCATTTAAAAAAATAAATCTACACCTTTTCACAACGGAGAAATAATTGACTAACTTAGAAAGTAAGAAACGGTTTTAATTACAAAAGGGCCTCGGTTATAACATAAAGTAAAGATTTATAAATACAATTCCACAAATGAATTATACCAACGTACTCTTTCTACACCAATCTAACATAACCCGACAATCCCCAAAATACCACTTCTAAACTCCTTTCCGCCCTTACTTGGTCGGTCCACCTGTCTCGGAATCTAAAACAGTAAAGGGAGAGGGGTGAGAATAAATCTCAATGAGCTATTATGAATGCAGCAATATGCCATATAAGATGCAACACATCAAAAGACATATCCACATAACCCGAGAGGCTCCCTGCCGCCAACCGTCCCATACCGGTTGGAAACAACGACCATCTCAGCATGAATATATCACAACACATAAGTACGATAAAGTAACACTTAGAAGGATACTGAGCCAAGGTTTCATCTCCAAAAGGATATACACAACCGAGCAGCAGCAACAGTTGAAGAAGCGGTTCCGGAACCATGAACAATAACAGTACCATAGGGATTCTGACACACAGTCATATCCCCGGTGAAACTAGACCATCTACCTCAAAAGGAGATGCTAGCCCACAAATCCCACACAAGGGGGACAATTGGGTTACCAATGTATGAATTATAATGAACTTGGCTCGATGCCATTATAATTCCATACATTGTCCAACAAACAAATAAATCAATACCAGCTGGATTTACATAACTAAGCACAGTAATAACATACTTGCTTAACCAAACATTGTATGATCCAAAGTAGGGATACATACCACAACAGCATATCATGAAGATAGCAATACTATATCAAGTATCCAACATATTAGCACAACGGCTATAAATCTTTGTTTCAACATGTACAGTTTAGGAATTCCAAAGTAGGGAATCCTACAACAATAATATATCGTAACGATAGAAATACTATAACAAGTATTCAACATTATCAAGCACATAATAGATACTTGAATAAAATCCACAAAAAGGGATAACAATATATCAACATGGTAAATATGCTCATGTTCAACCAATAATCAGAGTGCCGCATTTATGTAATACACTAAGCATAATATAACCAAAGTATATGAACTCAAGTAAGGCAAGGAAGTATCATCAATCCATCCTACAAGGTCATTATACCATAATACATAGCCTCTTTAAAGGTCTAAGTTAAATCTACTAAGTTGGGATCATAATTGTCAAGTTACCAAATTAGGTTAACTAGCGTTTTCCAGGCAACATTTAAAGTGCTTCTACAATTCCATTTTGTTCACTTAAGATGTCCTTGTGTAGCCGAAGTATTATACTTTAATCTAGGTTAAAGAGATTTCATTTTGGTTCGAGTTTGATTAGGTTTAAACAGCTCTAAACTTGATGTGAAAAACCAGGCCAGGGCACGACTCGTCCCCCAGGGCACGACTCGTGCCCATTGCACCTTCCTCTGAATCTGTCGTCCCTTACAAGGCACGACTTCCTTATAACCCTAGTCACGACTCGTCCCACACCTCAGGCACGACTCGTGCCACAGGGCACGACTCGTGACCTGAGCCCAGAATCAACATAGAAGCAGAAATCCTTCATCACTTATACCCATTTGTTCCCAACCAAGTTTCCTTTATTTTGTGTAACCTAGAAAGCTTACTAACTTCATTTTTCACATAATAAATCATTTTAAACCCAAATGTGTTATAATTCTAAGTCATTTATCACATGATTCTCAAGAAACCAACTTTTCAACCAAGTAAGCTTTAATTTGTGAACTTAAAGGAAATTCTAACTTTATTAAATTCATTTTAACTCATTTAATCCCAAAGTATCATTTCCTAATTCTAAATCATTCTCACTTAGATTTCCATCCAATATACTACAAATTTTCAAGATTTCCATTTAATCCAAATCCAACCCATTTACTTCCACTCTTTACTACTTTCATGAACAACAACAATTTCCATAACACTAATCCATTCCTCAAATCCAAGAAAGTTTCCTCAAAGCATCAAATAGCCATTTGAAGAACAATAACAACATTTAATAGTTTATGAACATTTAAAGAAAGGAAGGGTCATAATAACTCACATAGCAATTATGAAGTGGATCAAAGATCTTCTTAGCTCAATGTGTTCCTCTCGACTCCACGAACCCAAAAGTACACCCGGATCGTCGATTGGAGAAGAATTGCATTAACTACCATTTTTGGAAGGAGAGAATTGAAGATGGAGCTTCCATGGAAAAATGGAAGAAGGAAGAATGAAGAAGATGAAGAAGGAGGGAGGAGTATAAATGTGGTCAAGAGAGAGGGGGGGGCCGGTCACAAGAGGGATTTGGGGAGGGTTTTAGGGAAGTTGTCCCCTACTCCAAATTCCCTACCAAAATTCTTTCATTATTTTAAATTAATTCCCCAACCCATAACATTTTATTTGTCCAATTTATTACCACTTCATTCTATTACTTTATTTATTTCCAATTATTATTTTTTTTTCCTTTAGAACACTATTTATTTTCTTATCATTTTATCCTAATATAAGAAATTTAAAGATATAAAATAATCACATAAGGTTGATATTAATATTAAAAGTATATAATGTTATATTAAAATAGTGCCTAGGGTTAGGGTCGTTACACTCACTCCCCCTTAAAGAAAATTCGTCCCGAATTTGACTGTCACTTACCTAACTGATCAACCCGCCTCGGTTACATGTATACCTCAAACTTCAATTTCCAAATAGTCTCTTCAATGTTGTGATCCTTCTCCCAAAGAAATTAAATTTCTAATTCCATTAATAGTATGATATTACCACTTAATGATCCAAGCGTACTATACAATTATCACTAACACGAATTTTCCGATCTCGATGAAAATATAATTAAATAAGGTATTACAACTTATGTCACCAAATACATTACAATATCACATTAAAACTTCAAATACTCTATAAGCTTCTCCAAGTCAGTCTATAAGCCAAATCACCAATCCTTTCTAAAACTTTAAATGGATTAACAAATTTTTGGCGCCAATCTACCTTAGGCCTTGCTTCTCTAATCTCAACCCAACAAATTAGAGATCGACATTTTCTTCCCTAACAACGCCTCATACGATTTTATCTCAAAGTTAGAATAATAACTGCTATCATACGCATCCAACCACTGGTAGTCATACGACCTATCGACTACCAAAATCCATTGTACATGCCCGTAGCATATCCTCAACAATACGTAATGATTCCTCAATTTTCACAAGGTTAAACTCAATAACATTCCTACATTCCAAAAGGACTTTCCCAAATGAGGTCTATCCAATCCATTTAATACTAGGGGTTTATACAACTAAACGATCCCCTAACATATGTGAGGACTTGATCAAAGAATTGTATCACTTATAAACATATACAATGAGTGGAAAATACAATCAACTTTTTATAAACAAAACAACATACTACTTTTTACTTCCAAGGTAACTTAATCAAAAATTTTATAGTGATAATACTCTCAAGTTCAATCCAGAACTCTAAATATTTTAATTAATCTTCTAACGACAACATTCTATTATCACCATTCAATGTTCCAATTATGTTAAGGACAAGTGACAATTCAATATTCAAATTGAATGGTTGGTCGCCCACAACGGAGCCGATCCAACTCCATAAAAAAAAACCGAGTCTACTGCGACTTCCACATTAATAACTCCACAATTTATCAATTATTTCTCGGATCAAAACTTTTAATACAATTAATCACTATAGGGGAACTAGGTTGCTTTTCTACTTGCTTCTGTACGAACTATAACTTTAAAGTAACATGTCTTTCGAAAATTTACAACATTTTTCAGAATTTCAAATGATAATATAAGAAGAGATCCAAAGAGACCCGAATGGTTTACTTATTTAAAACCGGCCCATACCAGTTTTAATTAACTAAACCACTCAGAAATTTCAAAGGATTGATAAGCTAACAAAATAACTCGAGTGATTTAATTATCTACAACCGTCCCATACCAGCGGTAGATAGTCAAATTACTCACAGATTTTAATTTACACAAAAACGGTTTACTGACCTTATTAAATCAATTATCCCCGAAGGGTACAAATGCTCACACTGAAGTTCAACACACACTTTCAATTGTTAAAACACAATTAAACAATACCAACATAATATTCTTGTTTGACCTCTATTTATAGTATAGCCACCACTTATAATATTTATACTTAGTTAATTTCTCTATAAGAAAACACAATCTTGCCATACTATTACTATTTCCGATAAATAACACTAAACAATCATTAAGCTTATAAACTAGGTAAATCATCCTCAATTCAATAATTCCTCAAGTTGTATATTCAACACTTTTACTTAATTTGAGTCATCTATTCCCTACCTTTAATATTGGTATTGTACTTAATAACAACGTATTGCAACATCTAGTTCCCAATTAAATACCAAAATTTCTAAATAAGAAAATATAATTGGAACTCTCATAGATCAATCATTCCCAAATTTCAATTAAACATTACGGTAAAATCTAACTTAACTCTCAATAACCATCAACAACTCAAAATCCATATAACGTCAATATCTTTCAAGCATCTCACTAATCCCTCATATGATTCACGTAACTAAGTCGACTTATAGTATATAATCATCCTAAAGTATCCTGTCTTCCAGTAAGATTCATCCTCATTTTATTTCCTCAACTAATGATAATCATCTTTCAAAACAAACCATGTGCATGTTTCACCAATTCCTAAAGTTGATCCTTTAAGTCACCAATAACTGTATCCATTATACTTCTTTGCATTTTCCCTATTTTACCTCTCCATCACTAATACACAATCCACAAATCAAAACGGTCATACTATATATATAAATGTTATCTTAAGTATATCCTTTAAGCAAATTTTCACTGTAATTGTAACACTCCGAAAAATTTAACTAATAACCATTGAATATCCTACTAGTTTCTAAAATCATTCATACAAATCGTCAACAAGTGCTAACGAATATTTATTCTTCACAGTTACCTATTTAAGATCTCTATAACCTTGTAAATAACCACCAAGTATCATCTTTTCTAATTATAGTAACAATTTACCATTATGGAGATTCACTAAGCTCATTATCTTCTTTATCAAATACTTTCCCAAGATAAATCATCAAGTCCATCATCCCAATTAGTGTCCTCTATCTAGGAATCCGAATGCCAAAATAATACCTTATAGCAATTCCAAATCTCAATATCCTGGTATGATACCTGATGAAAACCCATTTTGAAACTCACATAGAAAACACCACTTAATTGACTAATAACACATAAGGCAAAGATATATTGGTTCTATCAGATCTCGTACTCGCGACATTTTATAACCCATATAATCTCACTTAGACTATCACTTTCAATACTAGTCTCATATATCTAGTCTCCCCACGAGACACCAATGCATAATTACTTACACAAGTACACAACCATAAATCTCTCTTAATTAGGCCATACTTTAGACAATTACGCGTATGTGACATAATATCAATTAATAATTTACCCGACTCAATTACACACAGAGGTAAATCAAACGTCGATAAGCTGACTCGCTTCTTGCGACAGTCCTCCCAAATCACAATCACCATGATAAACAATAATGATGCGAGGTATTCTCCCATAGGAGTAGAACCTCCAGCACATAAGGCAACTCTTAGGCCAATTATGCAAATAAAGATGAAATGTAATGCCACATGAGAACGAATGTACGAGGATTTATAAAAGTATGAACCCTAATTCCTGAGACAGGTAAAATACCTCAAATGATGGTGGGAAAATCTATCTTTCCAAAACTCACCTTTCCTTGATTCCTTGATTGGTCAATATCATCTTCTATCATTGAACAAATTCCTGTATTAAACTCTCGACGTAAGTTATCGCACATTCTCACTCAGCTAGACTCTACCCGAGAACTCTAACCGAGCTCTGATACCAACTGTGAGGACCCCGACCCGGAACCTACACGTGTCCCAAGCTGGAGCATCCTCAAACTAACCCAATTTTTCCTAATCTTTTAAAACTTTTATTTAACTTTCAAAATTAAATACAATTATTATAACCATTTAAAAAAATAAATCTACACCTTTTCACAACGGAGAAATAATTGACTAACTTAGAAAGTAAGAAACGGTTTTAATTACAAAAGGGCCTCGGTTATAACATAAAGTAAAGATTTATAAATACAATTCCACAAATGAATTATACCAACGTACTCTTTCTACACCAATCTAACATAACCCGACAATCCCCAAAATACCACTTCTAAACTCCTTTCCGCCCTTACTTGGTCGGTCCATCTGTCTCGGAATCTAAAACAGTAAAGGGAGAGGGGTGAGAATAAATCTCAATGAGCTATTATGAATGCAGCAATATGCCATATAAGATGCAACACATCAAAAGACATATCCACATAACCCGAGAGGCTCCCTGCCGCCAACCGTCCCATACCGGTTGGAAACAACGACCATCTCAGCATGAATATATCACAACACATAAGTACGATAAAGTAACACTTAGAAGGATACTGAGCCAAGGTTTCATCTCCAAAAGGATATACACAACCGAGCAAAGAAGAATTTGAAGAAGCGGTTCCGGAACCATGAACAATAACAGCACCATAGGGATTCGACACACGCCATATCCCCGGTGAAACTAGACCATCTACCTCAAAAGGAGATGCTAGCCCACAAATCCCACACAAGGGGGACAATTGGGTTACCAATGTATGAATTATAATGAACTTGGCTCGATGCCATTATAATTCCATACATTGTCCAACAAACAAATAAATCAATACCAGCTGGATTTACATAACTAAGCACAGTAATAACATACTTGCTTAACCAAACATTGTATGATCCAAAGTAGGGATACATACCACAACAAAGATATCATGAAGATAGCAATACTATATCAAGTATCCAACATATTAGCACAACGGCTATAAATCTTTGTTTCAACATGTACAGTTTAGGAATTCCAAAGTAGGGAATCCTACAACAATAATATATCGTAACGATAGAAATATGTTGGTCCCAAAGGTGGCAACAAGGGTGAAAATACAGCTAGAGGGGGGGTGAATAGCTGTTTAAAATTTTTCGCCCTCTTTTAAAGACTGAACCTCTTGCTTACAAAATCCTCTTGCAGTTGATAATAGACTGCAAGTGATAGTGTAAAATGCACGACGGAATAATAGAGTGTAAAGCGGTTTAGAGGCGGTTTGTAAAATGCGGTTTTGATGGTGCGGTTTTGGGAAGAAGCGGTTTACAAACACGTGTGGTTTTGACTTTGTTAACTCCAAACACTATTTCACAATAATGGATAGCTAAATAAAGATCAAACAGAGACAAAGATATATAATTAGCAAGCACAGTAAATATAAACGCAGAAAGTAAGAACACGCTATTTGGAGTGGTTCAATCGATAAACGATCTACGTCCACTACCAAGATGGTTAGTCTTGGATTTCTAAGAGAGATTTTATATTAAGTATTGTGAGATTACAAAGTACAATAAAATCTTTTCTATGAAGAACAAATCCAAAACTATAACCGGTGTATCTCAAATGAATAAACTATGTGTTTAGACAAGAGAGGTGTGTGTGTGAGAAACAAGATCAAGGCTCTTTAAATCGTGAGATGTAGAGCTCAATGATTCTTGAATGTGTTAAGGCTTGATTTACGGGCTAGGAATATTTCTTGAAGTATGAAGATGAAGATTCAAAGGGTTGAATAATTTAGGCGAGCTTGGCTTCTATGAACACGGCACTTCTCAATTTTTCAAGCAATCTTCAAATGGTGAAGATTGGGGTATTTATACCCAAGCATCAAGAAACTAGCCGTTGGATACGGTGTTGAAGGACGGTACTTGATGCAATCCTATTGGTCCACAAAGAACCACTTTTGTCCTTTGAGTACGGCTGCTGCGGTAAAGGCGATCGGGCTCATTTGCAAGCAATGAGGTTAGGACACTGTCACCTTTACAAGATCCTTGCGAGATCTTTTCGACATTGAATCACGTGACAAGATATGATGGTTGACTTTTGATATTGCGACGTGGATTCCAACGGATAAAAAGTTGTTCACTTCAAGTAGCCAATCATTGGATGCGGTTGGTGAGACGCGGTTAGGAAAGTGCGGTTTTGCTACACCAGAGGTTGCGGGATGCGGTTGCACATGAGCTGCACAGTGCGGTTCAAGGGTGGTTGCATGCGGTTGGTTCAAGAAGCAAGTTCAAGACTTGAACGCACTTGCGGTTTGCATGTGCGGTTCATGGTGCGGTTTTGAATACTTCGGGAACTACAACCTTGCTTCCAATGAAACTTGTGCCAGTCTTCAAGCCTAAGATTAACCTATTCTATAAAATGGACTTAGCTAAAAAATTGAAGTCTAAGCTTCATTACATAGGGTCCTAAAGTCCTTAAAGTAGACAGGAGGTTATGGTATCAATCAAATCAAATACAAAATAGGAGGGTTAAAACATGTATACCCAACAATCTCCCCCTATTTGATTGATGCCATTACCTACTATAACAAAAGCAAACATTGTACTTGGTAAGAACATGTCCATAAGAATTAACATGGTAATTCATGTCCCAAGTCAATGCACACACTTAGCTTAAGCTATAGATTTCTATACTTTCTAAAAGATGAAAACTTACAATGTGGAAAGTATAGAAATGCATTCGATGCACTTAAGAAATTACGAGTTTAAGTTCAAAGTGCGGTTCAAACTGAATGTTTAAACATCAATTCAAATTAGTGATTTTAAGTTAGAAAATATTTGAATGAGTTTATAAACCATAAGAGATTTCATTGTTCTACAAACAAGTAGTTTGATATGAACAAGGTTTTGGAACCAATGATGCATTTTCATTACTACCAATGCGGTTACACTTACAATGGTAGAGAAGCAAAATACAAAGGTTTCAAAAACAAAAGAAAGTTGGACAAGAATTACATGGAGTGTGGTCCAACAAATCAAAAAGGAGTTCAGCAAAGAAGGATAAAGGAATTACAAAATGAGAAATCCTAATCTTGACGCGGTTGATGATGCGGTTGATGATGGCGCGGTTGATGTTGATGGCGTGCTTGCTCTCTTGGTTGATTGACTTCTTCTTTGAGGTAGCTGCGGTTACGAAGGTACGAAGGCTGAGCTTTCACCTCGATATTTCTTCGAGGGCTCGAGGTCTTCGACTGTCTAGCAAGGGTAGTCTCAACGGTCCGTAGTGCGATTCTGAGAATCGGCGGCGGCGGTTCCAACGGCAT
This sequence comes from Adenophora triphylla var. japonica, assembly GCA_022495995.1. NCBI lineage: Eukaryota > Viridiplantae > Streptophyta > Magnoliopsida > Asterales > Campanulaceae > Adenophora > Adenophora triphylla. Next base: position 82,411 of record JAFEMH010000605.1, read on the forward strand.
CAAGCAGATCTAGTGTTTCCATCAACACTTTCCTTGATACGAGTAGTGAATCCTTCAATGCGAGGCCTTCAAGGAATTGTAGAATGTGAAGATCTCATCTGAATGGCTCTTGTTTGAGTAGAGAGAGCATCTCTAAGCGGTTCCGGATCAAGTCACATTCGGGTTGGACTTCAATTCCTTGATGGAGTTGTCTAGCTTGAGGTTGAAGCACGCTTTGAGGTTCTCAAATACTGAAGGAAATGTCATTATCAAAATTCCTTACTTGCTCTTTGATCTTTTGTCTCCCATTATGTTGAGATCAACATTTATTCTATCTTTAAGGGAGTCCGGTTCGGTAAGAATTTTCATTGCGGAGTCATCTAGAGCGGTTTGGGAAGGAGCGGGTGAGGTTGAAGCTTCTTTGCGGTTGGAGTTTCTTGGAGGGTCTTCATGAAAGCTATCGGTGCGGAGTTGGTGGAGGTGACAAACTCACTTTGGAAAGATTTGTGAGCATTTCATGAAGTTGGGTTTTTGAAACGGCATCACCCGTGGCACTAAGCACTCCTCGGGCAAGATCTTCTTTAAAGCCACAGAAAACACTCTGTAGGCTGCGGTTTTAACAGCTTCAGCGGTTTGGATAGAGGAACTTCTCTCCCCCTTAATGGTATCAATCAAAAAGGCTTTAAGATTTGCCAATTCTAGGGCCTGAGCATCCACCTTGGCTAGAAGGGTTTGGTTGGAAGCGGTTAGGGAATTATTGGAGGCCTCAAGAGCGGCATTTGAAGCGGTTAGCTTAATCATGTGGCCTTGGTTTAAGAGAAGTTGGCCTTGGATAAGATTAAGGGTTGAAAGAATTTGGGAGTAATGCGAGGGTGCGGTTGGAGTTGAAGGAATTTGGGTAATTGAGGGAGGCGGTTGAGAATGTGTTGGATGTGCGGTTTGGGAAATGGGTTGAAGGAGGGTTTGAAAAAGGCGGTGGCGAGGGGGGTATAAGGTGAAATTGTTGAGGAGGAATTTGTGTTTGGGGTAATGGAATAGAAGCGGTTGGGATAGGTAAGGAGGGAATTGGTGCGGTTGAGATGGGTGCGGTTGAGGGTGGAATGTTGGTGGTTGGAATTTCAGAATTTATGGGGTTGGAATTTGATGAAGAAGCTGGTATGAGAGGTATGGACAGAAACGGGAGGGGTTCTTTGCGGGCGAGGGGTGCGGTTTCGGGAATGGGTGAGGTTTGATGAGGCGGAGTAGGAAGGCGGTCGGGAGTAGGGGATTTTGAGGTGGTGAATTTGCGGGAGGAGGAGTATTGATGCGGTTTGGGGATGGTGTTTTCTCGCGATTAAGGTTTGAAATGGAGATGGTGGGGTATGATGAGAATAAGGATTTGATTGAACGCGGTTTGAAGGTTGAGGGAATTTGAGTGGATGGAATGTTGAGGTGAGGGAGTTGGTGATTTCGATTGATAGGAAGAAGAATGAGATTGAGAAGGGGATTTGGATGGTGTATGGGAAGTGGGTGGGAAGAAGATTTAGAAGGGGATGGAGAAGGGGAAGGTTGATTTCTAACTCTTTTAAGAAACCGCTTGGGGCCTTTGGTTGGAGTATTCTTTTTGGCAATCTGTTTAACCCTTTTTGGTTTCTCCCCCTGAGCGGTTGCAGCTCTTTGCGGTTGAGGAGGAGAGAGCGGTTTAGGTGATAGGGTTTTGGCTGGTGAGGAATGATGTGAGCGGTTTGGAGAGTGAGGTGGTGTTGGAATAAGAGTTTGGGTTTGGGGCGGTTTTGAAGGACGCGGTTGGGGAATTGGATCCTTGGACTTTCCTTTGTTAGCTTCCCTCTCGGCCCTTTCTCTTTCCGAGTCTCTCAAACTCAGCTTTGTAGAAGATTGTCAGCTCCTCATCAGTCATTTGGGCCAGATCAATCTGAGTTTGTTTGGCCTTCTTAGCCCTGGCCACCAGTGGAGGAATGGAGTTATCCTCTTCCTCTTCTTCATCCTCATCAACGAGGGTCATCTTTTCTTTCATTTTCTCTTTCTTTTGCTTTTTTACGGCTTGGGCACATTGAGTTGATCAAAGGCATTTAGTGGGCGCGGTTGAGGCTGATTTAGGGAGCGGTTTGGAAGGACTTTTTCTTTTCCTTGAAGCTTTCTTCATAGCCTTTCCAAGTGCGGTTGAAGCAGTGCCTGGATTCATATCTACAAACATCTCCTTATTTTGATAGTATCAGCATCATAAATGGCTTTATAATCAACATTGCCAAAGGATCTTCTGAAGGAGTGCATAGCTTTTAGGCCAAAGGATTCTTCATCACCCCAATCAACACGGTATTCGGGGTTGGCAATCCTAAGCTCCTCCAAATGCTTTGAAAGTTTGCAAATATTGCGGTTAGCATTCTTCGAAAGGTCTCCATCGATCTTCTCATTCTTGACCTTTTGTTGATACGAATCAATCTTCTTTGGCTAATTCTCTCATCGAGAATTTTGGGCCAATGGAGCTTCATCTCGTTGTAGACGGCAACTGTGATGTGCCATTGAGAAGAGGTGAAGTTGTTGTGGTTTCTGTTTTGCCACACACGAGACTTCCCTACGAGATAGCACATATGGCTCATGATTTCACCAAAATCTTTCCTTGGCGTAGTTTTGTAAAGTCTAGAAAGAGAGGGCGGCCTTCTGTTAGAGTTGAGCAGGTAGCATCTTGAACCTCTTGAGAAACTTCAACGGGGGCACCAGATACATGAAAACCGAAGGTGTTTCTGATGTCCAAATAGTCTATGGAGACTCTGAGTCCTTCAACAATTCCTACCAAACTTGGAATTGTGGATCCATCACCCAGCTCAGTTTCTCCCTTCTCAGCGGTTTCATAAAACTGGTCAATGAAGACAGGAATGGTATATTTCTGCTTCTTGTTGAATAGGGGAAGGATTCCAGAAACTTGCATCTTTCTCATCATCTCCCTTCCCAGAGCATCAGACCGCATCTCGGGTTCATTTATTTCCCAACCTGGTAGGAAATACTTGATGTTCTGCAAATAAAACATACAAGTTAGAATTTTTAAGAAAAATCACAGTTCCCATGCGGTTGGTGCACACATGCGGTTGGCAATAGTGCGGTTTTGGAAATGAAAATTTCCAACCTCAAGAAAACTGTGAACACAGATAGAAAATAAAATAAGAAAAATACAAAAGTATATACTTAGCACGTGGCATTGTAATCCAAAATTATCCCACACTGCAAGCGGTGCTTAGAGAGGAAGGTTATGGTGTCCAGCCTATATACTTAGTAAAACTTAAGTAATTTTCTAGCATGCGGTTTGAAAATGTATATGCGGTTTTGAAAACATGTCATGCGGTTCTGAGATTGCGGTTTGAAGAACCAAAACACATGCGGTTTTGAAACAAACATAAGTAATTATATGTTCGGTTTCAGAACATGCGGTTCTATGAATGATGCGGTTCAAAGACATGCGGTTCAAACATGCAACAAGGTAAAATTTTCAGAAATTTTCTAAGTATGGAAAAACAAGTTTGAAAATTAGATCAATCCAAAACATAAGAACTTTTCTGAAAATGAAGATGAACAGTCACTTGAGTGCATGAAGAACACGAAGAACACCAAGAACAAGGTTTTGGAAAAAGTTAACCAAAATGAACAAATAACATGTCAAAATGATCACATGGAGCAGTAGATTAACAATATAACACTAAAAACATCTACTTTACTCAGAATCACCCAGAAAATGAAGAAATTATAAAGTGGGTTTTCGAAACTAACATCTTCAAAAGTTCAAAATCAGTGTCCTAGATGATCATTGATCATAAAATAAAGTATATAATCCTAATCTAGTCAAGATTCCGAACATAACCCAACAAATTTCATGCAAAATGGTTAAGAAATGAAGAACATATGAACAAAAGTTAGGTTATGGTGTTCGAAGCTTAAAAGGTTCATCAATGGCGGATATGAGCAAGTTAAACAAGTATGATTGCAGAAAAGTAAGAGGATTAAAGTTTAAGAAATCATACCATGTCTTCAATGGGTTTGGGAGCCATTGATTTGAAGAAAAACTTAAATCTTTAAGAAGATTGAGAGTTAGAGAGAAGAGAGTTGGTAAGGCGGACACGAGAGAAGGTACGGTGCCGAGAGAAGACGAATGGAAAGTTTGAAAAAGGTATGTTATGTCTTCTATTTATAGGAAAGATTAGGGTTTGGCGAGATGAAAGGACACATTAGCTTCACCAACTCGGTGAATCATTGCAAATTAGCACCCTTTCGGCTTGACACGTCAAACAATGACGGGTGACATGAAGGCCATTTAATGCTAATGTTCCCTTTGCATTAAATGCTCTCAAAATTTAAATTTTCGTGGGAAAACATTTGCAAATAAACCCTTAAAGAAAAAAAAAAAAAGGGACTTTGAAAAATAAATAAAAAGGAATTTGAGCAGTTTTTTTTTTTTTTTTTTTTTTTTTTTTTTTTTTTTTTTAAAACTATAAGTAAAAGTAAAGATAGAAAATACTCCAAGTTGAGCTGCGGTTAAGATCAAGCGGTTGAAGCTGCGGCATGCGGTTTTAAGTGAAGCGGTTGGGCTGCGGTGCGGTTGAAAATCCTTGCGGTTTGGTACACGCGGTTCAAATAGTGGAATTGAAACTATACTCAACAACCAAGTTAGTTAATAAAAGAGAATGGAATTTATTTAAGTTCAAGCATACCCATTTCTCCTCTGAGGAAAGAAAACCTCTTGGAGTCAAGAGCCTTTGTGAGGATATCGGCAATCGGTTGTACGTCCCCACATACTCTAAATGGATATTCCTCTTCTCCACATGGTCTTTGAGGAAATGATACTTGATATCAATATGCTTGGTCTTGGAATGCATGACGGGGTTGTTGGAGCTGAAATTGTTGAAGTGTTGTCACACATGATGGGGCAATTCCCTTCATGGATTCCATAGTCTACCAAGCTTTGCTTCATCGAAGGATTTGTGACAACAACTACCGACGGCAATATACTCGGCCTCTGTGGTTGACACTGAGCTGAAGCTTGCTTCTTGCTGGCCCAAGCAACTAGTCTATTTCGAGGAAATGACAAGTACCACTAGTGCTTTTCTGTCAATAGTACAAGTGCATAATGTCTGCATCCGAATAACCTACAAGATCGAAGTTCGAATCTTTGGAATACCAAAGTCCAAGGTTAGTGGTTCCGGATAAATAGCGGATTATACGCTTGGCTGCAATAAGATGTGCTTCTCTAGGATGCAGCTTGATAGCGAGCACATACACGGACACTAAACATGATATCGGCCTACTAGCGGTTAAGTAAAGTAATGAGCCGATCATACCTCGATATAAAGTTTGATCAACTTTCTTACCTTTGAGATCCTTATCTAGCTTATTGCCGGTGGCCATAGGAGTATCATATGCTTTAGCATTTTCTAATCCAAACTTCTTTATTAACTCCTTGGTGTATTTGGCTTGGCTAAGGAAAATACCTTCTTCGCATTGCTTGATTTGAAGCCCGAGGAAGAATGTTAATTCTCCCATCATGCTCATCTCAAACTTGCTTTTCATTAGCTTCTCGAAACGCTTACAAAGTAACTCATTAGTAGAACCAAAAATAATATCATCGACATAAATTTGAACAAGTAAAGTATGCTCATTATATTTGGCAATAAAAAGAGTTGTATCAATTTTACCGCGTTTAAATCCTTTTTCTAGTAAAAATTTAGAAAGAGTCTCATACCATGCCCTTGGAGCTTGCTTAAGTCCATACAAAGCTTTCTGGAGTTTGTAGACATGATTGGGAAATTTGGAGTCTTCAAATCCAGGTGGTTGGGCAACATACACGGTCTCTTGCAGTTCGCCGTTGAGGAATGCACTCTTTACATCCATTTGATATAACTTGAAACGCTTGAAAGAGGCGTAGGCTAAGAAAGATTACGATAGCTTCCAATCTTGCAAGCTGGAGCAAAGGTTTCATCATAATCAATTCCTTCTTCTTGCCTATATCCTTGTGCAACCAACCTTGCTTTATTCCTAGTGATGCTTCCATTCTCATCCATCTTATTCCTAAATACCCACTTAGTTCCTATCACTCCTTGATCCTGAGGTCTAGGCACCAAAGTCCAGACCTTGCATCTTTCAAACTGGTTGAGTTCTTCTTGCATAGCAACAACCCAACTGGAATCTTGGAGTGCTTCATCAATCTTCTTGGGTTCAACTTGAGATAAAAGAGAAGTATGCTCGTCATAATTTGATCTCCTTGTTTGAACAGGAAAACGAATCACCAATCACATTTGTGAGGGGTGGCTAGCGACTTCACGAACCTCAGGGGTAAGTCTGGTTGGGTGAGGTTTCTTTGAAGATCTTCAATTGGAACATCGTTAGATCCTTGGCGAAGTCATGGAAGGTTAGTTGACGAAGAGGTTCTATAAGGCTGGATAGGGAATTCTCAACTTCTTCTTCCCTTGCGGTTGCATCTGGAGAGGGTTCTTCGGGTGCGGTTTCAAAATTGCGGTTTTGGGAATTTCGGTTGAGGGTCTTTGGATTTTGCGGTTGAGGTTCGGGTGCGGTTTGAGATGGTTCACACGGTTCATTATGCTCAACAAAATCATCGGCAACATTTGGAGCCAAATGTGGCTCAAGGAGAGAATGCTCATCAAAAGTAACATGGACGAGATTCTACTATTTTTAAACTAGTTTTATTGAAAATACGAAAAGCTTTAGAATGTTTAGCATACCCAACAAAAATACCTTCGTCGGCCTTGGCTCCGAATTTACCTCTATTTTCTCTTAGTTGTAGAGGACAAAGCATTTGCGGCAAAGATCTTGAAGAATGCAATGTTGGGGGTTCTTCCTCGCCAAAGCTCATAGGGAGTCTTATTATAGGTTTTGTTGATGAGGAGCGGTTACGAGTGAAGCATGCGGTATTGATTGCTTCGGCCCAAAAATGCGAGGTAGCTTCGCTTGGATATCATTGTCTTTCCGGCCTCAATCAACGTCCTATTCTTCCTTTCCACAACCCCATTTTGTTGTGGAACACCGGTATGGAAAAATTGTGATCAATCCCATGGTCATCACAATCTTGAGCAACACCGTTGTTCTTAAATTACATTCCATTATACGATCGAACACTAACGATGTCATCTTCTTTTTGAGTTTGGAGCCGTCTAAAAGTGCGGTGAGAATCTCATAACAATCATCTTTGGAAATCATCATCTCGGCCACGTATATCTTGAGTAATCATCCACCACCACTAAAGTATATCTATTTCCTCCAATCTTTGGCGGTGGTTACGGGTCCAAACAAATCTATGTGAAGCGGTTGTAAGCATCTTGAAGTTGAAGGAGCGGTCTTCTTTGGTGAAAGACGACGCGGGCCTTACCAAGTTGGCATGCCTTGCATTTCTCTGGATGGTGGTCGGCCACTTTGGGTAAACCACGAACGAGGTTTTCCCTACCAATCTTTGCAAGATACTTGAAGTTCAAGTGGCTCGACCTCTTGTGCCATAGCCAACTATTTTCGCTCACATTCTTAGCTACAAAACAGAGATTAGTAATACTACATGCGAGAATTTAGATCAATAATGTAAATATTACTCTTACGAATCCTGTGAGTAGGGTGACGCCGGAAATGCTATCTTTGATAAAGCAATTTGATGACGTGAAGTTGCAAAGCATTCCTTTGTCGCAAAATTGAGAAATTGAAAGGAGGTTGTGCTTGAGTCCATCGACAAGAGAAACCTTCTCAATAGTTAGATTTCCTCTCCTTATAACACCATATCCGATGGTTTTGCCTTTGTTGTTGTCACCAAAGGTTACGAGATGGACCACTTGCTTCAACGACATCTTCAAGTAATGATCTATCTCCGGTCATATGTCTTGAGCGACCCTTTGTCAAGATACCATTCATTATCCTTGGAGTGACCGGCCATGAAGCGAGAGGACTGAAATGTAAACATTAAGAACGAGGTCCCCCTTTATTCCTTGGGTCTGAAGTTAGCAACCCTTTACGACCCACACTGTTTGACGGAAGGAGGTTTGCTCTTCCTGGCATTGGATGTGAACCGCAAAAGGCATTCTGCGGCCTTGTGACCTAAACCATCACACACGAGAACATTTGTAATAGCTACAAGCTTCATGAGGTTTTACTAACTCCTTACTCTTCTTAGGAGTTGCATGCGGTTTTGGACAAGGAAGCGGTTTGGGAGGAAGCGGTTCCGGCTAACATTCCGGTGATATGAAGGGAACGAGGCTTTGGTTTGACCACGTATTTTACGGGAACGCTATTCACCTTTTGAAGGCGGGAGGAGCGGTCGAAGAAGAAGCGCGGTCGGACACAGGTTAACGAGAACCGCCTTTTCCACCGAAGTGGTTGGAGCGGGGATTCTACCAATTCCATAAGCCATTTCCTCTTCGGATGCTTCCAGAATTCTTAGGTTTTAACACGAATTCTTCCCATATTGCTTTCCTTTAGGGTAGACATAATTTACTTGTCTTCCTTTACCCTTTCCTTTAGCATGCTTCCCCTTGGGAATTTCTTTAGTTAGTTCCAAAATTTCCTCATCCTTTTCACTCGAGGATGCACATTTCTCCTCTTCCTCGGATCAAACCCTAGACCATCCTTAGTTCCGGGAGGAACTTGGAAGTCCAAGATTTTATCCTTGGTGGATTGAGACTTGAGCCACGAATCAATAATCTTTTGACGATCGTCGATTTGGGTTACCAAGTCATCATTCTGAGTTGAAGTGCAGCAACCTTAGTTTCAAGGATGCGGTTTTGATCGGCAAGAGGAGTCATCTGTTTGATTTGGTCCTTAAGATTAGAAATTTCGAGACCTCATCACGGTTTTCTCCGTCTTGTACGATTAAGTTCATCATGAGCTAAGCTTAAGGCTTTCTTAAGATTTGAGAATTGATGGATCACCATTTCGGCTTCCTTGAACATCTTTTCATGTTCCATGGGAGAAACCTCTTCCACCACCTTTTTCAAAATTTTCTTTGGAATAGCTTTTGAAGGTGGAGCGGTTTTAGATGAGAAAATGGGACGTGAATACGAACAATTTCCTATCTTAACGCTAGGAGTAAGTTTAATATCATCATCCAATTTATAATTTGGAAGTTTTGCAAAAACCTCCTTTTCCTCCATATCATGCAACTCAAATGATTCGAGAATGCGAGTCATCGAAGCGTCTGCAACTAAGCGAGAGGTTAACCTCTTCGGTTTCACCGTCACTTCCATCCTCGAGAATCTGTTTCAATCCAAGTTGCTAATTCCTTGGAATTCTCTTCCTCCTCGGCAACCATTCCCTTTCGATGAGAAAATTTCGAAGGAAAAGTTTTCTTTTTCATATATTCATATTTAAATTTGTGGACACTCGGATGCAAAGTGGCCGGGTTTCCTACGGTTGTAGCATACCAAGTCACTCTTCTTCTTTGTATCTGCGGCCCTAGAAAATGTTGCGGGAGGTTTGCCTTTTGAAAATGATTTTGTGAAAGGTTTTGAGGATTTTCTAAATTTTTGAAATCTTTTCACAAACATGGCAAAATCATCATCATCCATCTCGATGAGTGATGAGGTTGATATGGAAGGATCGGTGGTTTGATTGGATGTGGATGGTTTCTCTTCATGTTCCACTACGAGACATAGAAAGTGATTTGGTTTTTCCTTCTATCTCTTCAATATGATTTAGTTTAAGTTCATAGACTCTAAGATTGGCATACAAGTTACTTAATGACCAAGTACCCAATACTTTGGAGTCTTCTAGAGAGGTAGCCTTATTTACCCATCTAGAACCTAAAGCGGATAGGAAAGTCATATTGATTTCCTTATCGGTTAAAGTTTTACCAAGAGATCTACAAGCATTAACTACCTCAACATAGCGATCGTAGGTTTGACGCAAGGTTTCGTTGGGTTTTACGTTGAAGTTGTTGTAGGATCTTTCAACGAGTGTATAATTTGTTTTCCTTGCACTCTTCGTCACCTTCGAGGTAGCTCTCTATGGCATCCCACATACGCTGCGGTTTTGAGGTACATTACTTTACGAAGAGTTGATACGGGGAGGGTTCAGAAATGATGAACCTCGCCTTCTTTGTCCAAGGCAACTAATCTTTTCTCTTCATCCGACCACTCATCTTTTGGCTTTTTGACCTCTGGAGTTTCGGCATTGGTGGTTGCATCGGTGTTAGCCTTCATTGGAATTAGAGGGCCATTGATCACGCATTCCACCGGCATCTCATCTATGGTTTCCAAATGAATAAGCATTCGGCACTTCCAGGATGTCAAAGTGGTCTTCGTCCAACATTGGAATATGTGAATAGTTAACGGTAGTCATTGTCTTTGAGGTTGCCATATCGAATCGGCACACAAGGCTGTTAAGCTTGAAAAACGATGGTTTTAAAATGTGTTAGCTTTGATACCACTTGTTGGTCCCAAAGGTGGCAACAAGGGTGAAAATACGGCTAGAGGGGGGTGAATAGGCTGTTTAAAATTTTCGCCCTCTTTTAAAAGTGAACCTCTTGCTTACAAAATCCTCTTGCGGTTGATAATAGACTACAAGTGATAGTGTAAAATGCACAGCGGAATAATAGAGTGTAAAGCGGTTTTAGAGGCGGTTTGTAAAATGCGGTTTTGATGGTGCGGTTTTGGAAAGAAGCGGTTTACAAACACGTGTGGTTTTGACTTTGTTAACTCCAAACACTATTTCACAATAATGGATAGCTAAATAAAGATCAAACGAGACAAAGATATATAATTAGCAAGCACGGTAAATATAAATGCGAGAAAGTAAGAACACGCTATTTGGAGTGGTTCAATCGATAAACGATCTACGTCCACTACCAAGATGGTTAGTCTTGGATTTCTAAGAGAGATTTTATATTAAGTATTGTGAGATTACAAAGTACAATAAAATCTTTTCTATGAAGAACAAATCCAAAACTATAACCGGTGTATCTCAAATGAATGAACTATGTGTTTAGACAAGAGAGGTGTGGGTGTGAGAAACAAGATCAAGGCTCTTTAAATGCGTGAGATGTAGAGCTCAATGATTCTTGAATGTGTTAAGGCTTGATTTACGGGCTATGAATATTTCTTGAAGTATGAAGATGAAGATTGAAAGGGTTGAATAATTTACGGGCGAGCTTCGGCTTCTATGAACACGGCACTTCTCAATTTTTCAAGCAATCTTCAAATGGTGAAGATTGGAGGTATTTATACCCAAGCATCAAGAAACTAGCCGTTGGATACATTTGTTGAAGGACGAGTACTTGATGCAATCCTATTGGTCCACAGCAACCACTTTTGTCCTTTGAGTACAGTGCTTTGCGAGGTAAAGGCGATCGAGCTCAGTGCAAGCAATGAGGTTAGGACACTGTCACCTTTTACAAGATCCTTGCGGATCTTTTACGTCATTGAATCACGTGACAAGATATGGTGGTTGACTTTTGATATTGCGACGTGGATTCCAACGGATAAAAGTTGTTCACTCCAAGTAGCCAATCATTGGATGCGGTTGGTGAGACGCGGTTAGGAAAGTGCGGTTTTGCTACACCGGGAGGTTGCAAGGATGCGGTTGCACATGAGCTGCACGGAGTGCGGTTCAAGGGTGGTTGCATGTGGTTGGTTCAAGAAGCAAGTTCAAGACTTGAACTGCACTTGCGGTTTGCATGCGCGGTTCATAGTGCGGTTTTGAATACTTCAGGAACTACAACCTTGCTTCCAATGAAACTTGTGCCAGTCTTCAAGCCTAAGATTAACCTATTCTATAAAATGGACTTAGCTAAAAAATTGAAGTCTAAGCTTCATTACATAGGGTCCTAAAGTCCTTAAAATAGACAGGAGGTTATGGTATTGATCAAATCAAATACAAAATAGGAGGGTTAAAACATGCATACCCAACAATTGTTAAGTTCACAGTTATTTTTAGTTAAGTTCACAGTTATTTTAGTCTTTTATGGCCTATATTTTTGTTATCTTTTGATACTATTTGACATATTTGTTAAGTTTACAACTGCTTAATTTTTGTTAAGTTCACAGTTGTTTTCAGTCTTGTATGGCCTATTTTTGCTAGTTTATGAGATTATTTGACATATTTGTTAAGTTTACATTTGTTTTTTTTAAGTTCGTAGTTGTGTTTAGTCTTTTATAGCATCTATTTTTGCTATTTTATGAAATTATTTGACATATTTGTTAAGTTTACAGTTGTTTTTGTTAAGTTCGTAGTTGTGTTTAGTCTTCTACAACCTCTATTTTTGCTATTTTATTAAATTATTTGACACACACACACACATATATAGAGATATTTCATTTTGAGTGTCTGTGATTTTTAGTGCAACGCCTAAAATAAAAAATTTGCAATTTAATATAAGACGGGAGTACTTATTTTGGAATGAATAACATATTTTATGTTTACATTTCGAATGACTTTTTTTTTAATCAAGCAAAATTGAAAATCATATGATAATCTCCTGAATCCTGTAGCGTTTCCATCTTATTGAATAACAGAGTAACCACTTATTATTTATTTAGGAAAACAATAAGAAAAACCTTTTGATGATTAAAAGAGATTTGAGGATTTGGGGGTTAAGTTATGGAATGGGAAGGTCGAGGAGCACCCATTCCACCCAATCCGGAGATCGGTCTTGCTAATCGAGTATTATCAATCCAAATAATTAACAATTAAAGAAAACAGGAAAACTCTAATTAATTTCTTAATTAGGAATGTCGGGTTGTATGCTTCGAGATCACCTCCATTGATTGAAGGGATTCTAGGCTAACCCTTTTGATGGGGTTACACTACTCTAAAAGCAATTAGAGAGAGGTTGAGAAGAAGAGAATAAAAATATAGGAGTTTACCTTGTGTTTATGGAGTGTTTGGTTTAAATGTGGTTCTAAGATGTCTTCTCGGTCGAGAAATAATTTGGACAGAGCTTCGCCTTGATTTCAGGCTTGAGCCTTGATGTCCGTCAATCAACAAGGTTGATGGACGAATTTGGGTGTTTGTTTATGAGTGATTTATAGGAATCTTTCAAGGAGAGAAATCAATAAATTTTTGGGGATTGACCGTCGTGAATCCGGGATCCGAAATACTGAAAGCCATTAAGTATTTATAGGGTATGAATGACTTGGTCACCAAGTTTAGGAGGTTAAAGTGGATTGAGACTCCTCCCAAGGAAGCTTCCAGAACTCTCTAGTCAGTAGAGACCCGATTAGATGATATTTATCAAGAAAAGAGGTTGAAACGAAGAAGAAAAGTGATTCTGCACATCCTGCAAAGGGGTTGTCTCACGCGAGACACGTATGTCCCGCACGGGACAACTAGTCAATTGACCATTTTATCCTCTTTAGTTTATTCTGTTAGTCAGTTAAGTCCAAAATTAACGAGGTTAGTTAGAAACTTAACGAAACATGACGAAACTAATATGCTTTGATCAAAACACAAAAGAGAGACGAAGACTAGTGTAATCATGAATTATTGGTTCAGAATGGGGTGTCTACAGAGCCCCTCGACGACAAGACTTATGGAAGAAGTCATGTTGTCGATAGAAAAGACATCATTCTGAACACTGGGATGGTCATGCCACACGACTGCCTGCGTATCTCTAAGAGAGAATCAGACCAAACGTAGTTCGACTCCAAAACACTAAAAAGGCTGTTTTAGGTATTTTGAAAAGCATTTTTGAAAAGCCAATTCGAAGGAAAAAAGGTAAGATCTTACTGAGGAATCAAGGACTTGACCCAATTCTGATGATACCTGATTTGTTGATAAGTGCGCCACCCGAGGTTACTGGCATTGCCGTTGTTGTCGAGGTCATGGACTTTATTATCGTTACTGCCGTCACAGACTTTGTTGTGGTTGCCGAGGTCACGGACTTGAAGTTTGCTGCCATCACAGACTTTGTTGATGTTGCCGAGGTCACGGACTTGAAGTTTGCTGCTGTCACAGACTTTGTTGATGTTGTCGAGGTCACGAACTTGAAGTTTACTGCTGTCACAGACTTTGTTGATGTTGCCGAGGTCACTGACTTGAAGTTTGCTGCTGTCCCAGACTTTGAAGTTGTTGCCGAGGTTACGAACTTGAAGTTTGCTGCCGTCACAGACTTTGCTGGTGTTGTTGAGGTCACAGACTTGAAGTTTGCTCCCGTCACAGACTTTGAAGTTGTCGGTTGAGGTGGAGGCTCTACCAGCTCCTGTAATGCAAGGATATATGCATGCTGGTCTCGGATGGATCCGAAGGATTCTTACCTTTCTGCACCTGCTAGCACATAAAGGTTGCAAATAGATTTTTCAGATTTTAGTTATTTGACTGTACTTACGTGGTGGTGTTCATGTTTGTTCGTGTAAATGGCCGGTTGGTCATTTTGGGTGGTGATTTTATGCCTGAGCATATGGTATATGGACATGTAGGGATATTTGTATGAATTTATATTTGAGATGGGTGAACTATCTAAGTGAACTTGTGTTTGACAAGTTGGGACCAAATCAGGTTTATGCAGAATCTGTTGCTAGACAGCGAGGCTGTCTCGTGCGAGAGTACTGTACGGTTTCTTCATTGTTATAGAATTTCGATGAGTAACCTTGTGTGAACACATCTAGGCCTGTTGCGAATATTCATTCTTAATTCTCCCTTAAATCGTGTCTCTAGGAGGCAAACGACTACAAATATGTCGACTGTCGTAATGGCTTTATGTCCAAGTCTCTTTCTTGTTTCAAGCCCCAAGTTGCTTGAATCTGGTAGATGACTTTGTGAACAGGCTTGTGAGTCTGCTCTCTTGATTTGAAGATGATCGAATAAGACTCTCCTTGTTGATTTGATTTGAAGAAGATCGAATGATGTTCGATGAAGAAGGTTGAAGAATAGTCTCCCTTTGTCCTTGATTTTTTTTCTTTTCTTAGTGACGCACCCTAGTTTTTGCCTAGACCGCCCTTTCGGGTTTTCAATCTTGCGGACATCTTTTTTGCGTCTTTTTTTTCTCTTTTTTTTTGAAAATAGTATGTTAACTCGAAGAGAACTCAGTGGAGAAAATCTTATTGAGGAGAGATAAACAAGATCTCAAGTTAGTTGAGGAGAGACAGACTCTATTCTTTGGAAGGTGATCCAAGCATTGACTCTTTGGAGAAGTGTATTCTCTGATGATGAGAGTGAGAAGCAAAGAGAAAAGCTAACGCAGATTTGATTATAGAGATTGACTGAGGGAGGAAAGGCTAGGAAGCCCTAGTTTTTTTTATGCTTGAATTTCAAGAGTGTGTATGAGAGCGGCTATCGGGAAGCCCCTAGACTCAACAAGAAACGCTACTTGGCTCAAAGATCTAGAAAAGTTGTTCTACCTTTTAATGAACCGTGTATCATCTAGAAATTTCTAAATAAGTTTGAGAAGAAAGCCAATCATTAGTATGACTTAAAGGTAAATATTTTTTTTGATACTGAAAGACTTCTTCACTTGTTGTAAGAGGATGTTGAGGAATCTTCATTCCTTCTGTTGGTATCACTTGACTCCTCTTCTTTGTGGGAGAGTCCTTCATGCATTTGAAGTTTCACCTTTGTTGTGGGGATGATGAAAGCTTGAGTGTTTTTTTTGTACCCTCAATGCTTTGAATTGAGTAGCCCCACTCTTCTTGGAATGAAGGTTGACAGCAGCACCTTCGGCTTTCTTTGCTTGTTGACCTTTGACTTTCAGTAGGGGTGTTTAGCCCTTAAGCCACCTAAGGATAACTTTCTTCTTAAACTCGCTTAGAAGTCTCTATTTTTATTTTGCGATGATTTAGGGAATGGAGAGTCCATTATTTTGCATGAACTAAATGACACTCATGAGGTAGAACATCCTTAGGGAAAGTGTTTAGGAAAAGAAAATATCTTTGAGTAATCGGAGAAATTGAAACAGACTCGATAGTTTAGATGACACAAACTAGAGGAGGTGAGAAGTACTAGAAAGACAGAACGACTCTTCGAGTTCATACTTGGAAATTTAAAACCTAATCTACTTTTATCAAAGGAGAAAGGGAGAGGATAGTTGTAGCCCCAAAGTGGTAAGCGTATATTTCTTCTCGGAGCTTCATCTTCTTCATGGATTATGAGGGAGAGGATTGGTGATGACGTTGGGACGTTCTAACTCTCCATTGTCAAAGAGGTCTTGGATGATGTTTTTCAAGTGATGGCAAGTGTTGGTGTCGTGGCCGGTGAAGTTGTGGTACTTTCAGAATAAGTGATGAGCATGATTAGGACCTATAACCTTAGGAGGACCACCTTCCCTTAGTTTGATCTTTTCATTCTTGACAATCACATCGAAGAGTTCCTCTTGAGAGATTCATTCAATTTTGTCATAGTGCCTCTTTTTCTTTTCGGGAGGAGAAATAGCAGAATACTTGCCGGTGTTGGGGCGGTTGAATGCAATAGCGTTGACTGAAGCATCCTTACTTGTAGTGGGCTTGTTGAAACGAAATGTATTTTCCTTATTTTTGCTTTTTAGGAAGTCATCAATCCTAATTTCGGACTCATGAAGTTTATTGAAACTAGGAAAGTAATTACCGGCGAGCTTCTCTTGAAATTCATCACGGAGGCAATGGAGGAAGATATGGATTTGCTCTTTGAGAGTAGGTTTTTCGACAATTTCAGTAAGCTTAAGTCTCCATCTTCTAGCAAAATCAGCAAAAGACTCATTTGCATGTTGCTTGGTTTGTTCAAGATCCCTCCTAGTAGGGCGGTAAGTGGAGTTGTCTTCAAACTGCCTTTGGAAGACTAAATATGCAGATGACCAGTCAAGTCTTGTAGTCATAGGAAGAGACATGTACCAATCCCTTGCAGCACCCTATAAAGTTTGAGGAAAGCATTGGGCTAAGATTGTGTTAACAACGCCCATTGGAAGTATAGCCCAAGTGTAGGTCTCAACATGAGCTCGAGGACAAGTAGTGCCATTAAACTTGGCAATATCAGGTGTCTTGTACTTGCGAGAAAACTTGGTGATGGATTGCTGAAGAGCATTGGGATCAAATGGGACGAATGATCCTTTTGAATTGTCAAGGGTTGCAAGTTTCTTTTCAAGGTAGTTCTTAGTAACATGGTTACCAAGTTTAGTAGTTTCATCACTACCTTCCTTTTTGGTCTTAGTACTCTTGGAGACATGTCTCTCATCATCGGAGGACTATGAGGAAGAGGATGAATCAGATTCTTCCTCTTTCTTGCTTGACTTCTTGGTTTTTCTATTTTTCTTAGGATAGGATTCCTCTTCATCGGAGGAGGATTCATCTTTCTTCTTTTGTTTTCGTCCTTTCTTGACTTTCATGTCGTTGAGCTCTTGCATGAGGGCGGGCATTTGGGCATTTTGCTCATCAATTTTCCTACTTTGTTCATCCATCTTAAGCATGGTTTGGATAAGTTCGGCCTTAGCTTCCTTGATTTCGACCTCGGTGACAAAAGGAGAAGCAGACATCGTGTCGAGCTTTGGCGATGGACCTAGATGTGTAGCAACCGTGTTAAACCATGATCGAGTCCCAACAAGTCGACTGAATAGGGTGTATGAAGGCTTGAAGGTTTTGGCCAAAATACGAAAAGACAGAACACTTGTCTCGCACGGGACAAGTAGTCTCGCGCGGGACAACACCACGGGAAGTCACATTTTTTTTCTGATTTTAATCCTACTTCAGAAAGACCGACGACTAGGTGGTTACCGTCATCCGTCCTTAGTGTGGGTCCCGGGTTTATCAAGGGTATGTTGTGCAATGACAATTATAATATGAGTGCGCGTGTGTGAGAGTCAATCTAGGTGATAGAGAAAAATAGAGTTTTTTTTTTTTGAAAACTAAAAGAAAACAGATAATGGCCGCACCAAGTGGTTGCCTACGTTTCTCCCAATTTAGGAAGACTCAGGCCATCGTAGTTCCACTTAAAGAGAGAGAGAGAGAGAGACAGAGAGAGAATTTAATTAATTAATTACAAAACTCGAGTCAACCAATGATCGATAAAAATTAAAATAATCAAATCTCACCCAAGTATATAGTTCAAATAATTAATAATTACTCTACCCTACAAAATAAAGTTAGTATATGCAAAATAGAAATAATAATTTATTTTGACTTTTCTGAATTTTTAAAATTTTTCTGTACGTTTTTGTTTTTATTTTTTATTTTTTTATTTTTTATTATTTTTTTTAATGGTCAAACTTTCATAAAGGTCAACTGACCTAACCTTTTCACTTTTTTTCTTCTACTGTCGCCGCCAAAATGGAGGAATCTTTTGTTTGGTTTTTTTTTTCGAATACTAGTGTCGCGCGGGACAACCTTGTCCCGCGCTGGACAATCAGTCTGACAGTAATTTTTTTTGACGAAAACAGTACAGAAAAATTCGAAAAAATTCAGAAAAAACAATTTTTTGCAGGAAATTAAAAAGATTGATAATACTCAATTGTAACGCAAGTCTAACCCTCTTAATTAATTGTCCCTAGCAGAGTCGCCAAAACTGTAACGTTGCCATTTTATTGAATAACAGAGTCGCCACTTATTATTTATTTAGGAAAACAATAAGAAAAATATTTTGATGATTTAAAGAGATTTGAGGGTTCGGTGGTTAAGTTATGGAATGGGAAGGTCGAGGAGCACCCATTCCACCCAATCCGGAGATAGGTATTGCCAATCGAGTATTATCAATCCAAATAATTAACAATTAAAGAAAACAGGAATACTCTAATTAATTTCTTAATTAGGAATGTCGGGTTGTATGCTTCGAGGTCACCTCCATTGATTGAAGGGACTCTAGGCTAACCCTTTTGATGGGGTTACACTACCCTAAAAGCAATTAGAGAGAGGTTGAGAAGAAGAGAATACAAATATAGGAGTTTACCTTGTGTTTAGGGATTGTTTGGTTTAGAACGTGGTTTCAAGATGTCTTCTCGGTCGAGAAATGATTTGGATAGAGCTTCGCCTTGATTTCAGGCTTGATTCTTGATGTTCATCAATCAATAAGGTTGATGGACGAATTTGGGTGTTTGTTTATGAGTGATTTACAGGAATCTTTCAAGGAGAGAAACCAATAAATTTTTGGGGATTGACCGTCGTGAATCCGGGATCCGAAATACTGAAAGCCATCAAGTATTTATAGGGGATGAATGACTTGGTCACCAAGTTTAGGAGGTTAAAGTGGATTGAGACTCCTCCTAAAGAAGCTTCCAGAACTCTCTAGTCAGTAGAGACCCAGATTAGATGATATTTATTAAGAAAAAAGGTTGAAACGAAGAAGGAAAGTGATTTTGCACATCCTGCAGAGGGGTTGTCTCGCGCGAGACACGTATGTCCCACGCGGGACAACTAGTCAATTGACCATTTTGTCCTCTTCAGTTTATTCCGTTAGTCAGTTAAATCCAAAACTAACGAGGTTAGTTAGAAACTTAACGAAACATGACGAAACTAATATGCTTTCATCAAAACACAAAAGAGAGACGAATAGTAGTGTAATCATGAATTATTGATTCAGAATGGGGTGTCTACAAATCCTACCCATTATTTCAAGATTCCAACAAATGTTTCTAACGTGATTACATTTATTGCTCTCTGGTTTTCAAAGAGAGCCAACATATATAGTCAAGAGAAAAGAAAGAGGATAGAGAAACTCTTTCTATTTCCCATTTCACACATAAAAACCCAATCACACACACGCACTCACTACAACCTTTTGGATAATTGATCACATTATCATCCGTCTGTATTTTGAATATTTCTTTTGTCATTTTTGCAATGTACAGTTGCGGTGTCTTAAATTGACCTAAGTGTTCTTGTTAGTTGTAAAAATCCCAGGATAAGATTAAATAAAAAAGACATAATTTTTAGGTGGAGCAAATTGGCCGGATCTTACGCTGCTCATGGATTGGATCGTCAGATCTATGACGGTGAGGGGCTCGAAATGCCAGTCAACATGGTCGAGGAAGTAGGGACGCCAGAAAAGAAAGGTATGTGGTCGGCAACGACGACTGTGGATGGCCTGGGGGTGGGGGAGTTTTTTGTGTATAACAAAGAGATCGGTGTCAGACGGCCAAGAGGGGTTGTCGGAGGTGATAGATATGTATGTTAAAATTAGGTTTTTGAATGTTTTAACACTTTGATTTTGTAATGTAGGGTTAAAAATGAACGGAGATTCACTCATTTTCATGTGCTATTGGGGAGGTGATGATAAATGTCCATTTGATGGTAGTCATTTTTAGAAAGGGACAAAATGTGCGATTATGGCTCATTGTAGATGAGATACAATCAATTGGTTAATGAGTTATATAAAGTGATGGGTGTGGATCAGAGACAATATGAGTTGGAAATCATTTGTAGATATCTCCATTCATTTGATAGCGATATTGATTATTAATTTTCTTTTCGTATTGAAGATGATGCGGGTATGGATATAATGTTTGATGTTTCTGCTAAATATGGTGGGCTGAGTAATTTGCAGTTGTATATGGTTATCGTATTGATTGAAAATCGATATTATTGAGTAAACTGCTTTTTTGCCCCGCGTATTATTGCAGAATATCAATTTAACACTTGTACCGCGAAAACAACAAATGTGTCATGCGTACTATTGATTTAATTGCAAAAGTAACCAATGAATTAACAGTCTATTAGAAATTTAACAGACCTCGCCCAGTAAGCAAATAATTGACTAATTGTTGCTTACTTGGATGCTGACTAATTGATTGCTTGAAAAAAAAAAGATTAATCAACACCAAATACAAAGAATAGGAAAGAAAGAAATGGAAAATAAAAATAAATAATTACTGTAGATTTGGACGATAAGGAATGATGGATATAACAACCACATAATCATTAGTATAAGAACAATAACCAAATGCAAAAATAGAGCTACCAGGACTAAGACGAATTTTGGTATTTTGTGGCAGCTGTCGCGATTCATAAGTAATAGGATTCACAATGGATAATTAAGAACCACCTTCATAATTATATTCAAGTAACAAAACCAAACCATTACATGAACCACCAATGTAATAACTAGATCTAACATTAGAATTTGAAGAAGAATCCGACTTGAAATGGGTTTCATAAATTGGGACTGGGGGACCGCCATTGACATTGTTATTGCGAAAATCAATGGAAATAAAGGAGGAATTGCGCGTGAAAATAGCTTTTTCGGTAGTTTGAAGGCTGTTGAGATGAAATTGCATATTGAGAAATTGATGGTCGGAGAGGAGGGTTAGCCATTGCTTACAAACGCACCTGAAACTGCCAATACTTTTGAAAGGGATGAGGGAGATTATGTCGTTAATTTGTTTCGGCGGCAGATAGACTCCGGCGGGCGCCACTCTCTTCTCAGTCATGTTAACAATGGCATCCAATAAATTATGAAAAAGATTGAACCTTTTTTATTTGAACAATACAAAACAAAAAGGGGGGAAATGAGAGAATTAGGACATCGTGGACTTGCCGTTTTACTCCTTTCATCTATCTAAAAAACCCCATGTCTGCAAATCAACATCAAAGTCAAGGAATTTTCCGTTTTGAGAGAAATAAAAATAACTAGGATAACTAGAAAAACCCCTCAGATCTCTGGCCAGATCTGAATATTTTCGCCCAGATCTAACGCAAAAGCAAGGTGGAGGAGGAGGAGGAGAGAGAGAGAGAGAGAGAGGCGAAGATAGTTGACGGAGGGAGAAGGCGATGGTGGAGGGAACGTATGAGGTGGCGGAGGTTGTGCATCTAAGTAAGTAACGACTAGTCAATTATTTGATGACTAGGCGAGGTCCGTTAAATTACTGACGACCCGTTAATTCATTGGTTACTTTTGCAATTAAATCAATAGTACGCATGACACATTTGTTGTTTCCGCTATACAGGTGTTAAATTGATATTCTGCGATAGTGCACGGGGCAAAAAAATTAATTTACTTAAGACTTTTTATTGGAATTCACCAAGTTGCTACCGTTATACAGGGGTTTGTCCAAGTACACAAGCACTTGTATCAACCCAAACACTAAATTATGATGATGAGGCATACCGAAATGACCCTGTTAATGATGAGAATTTGGAAGATGATGAAGATTATGAAGAAGAAGACACAGATGTAGATGAATTACTAGATGATGTTGATGATGGATATGAAGAGCATAGTAGTGATTCTGATATAGATTTGGTAAGGGTTTAAGTGGTTCGGTTCAAACCGCGGTTTGAGACCGAACCAAACTAAACCATGTTGTTTGGTTTAATTTTCAAGTATCAATGGTTCACTTCGTTCTCAAATTTTGACAAACCACTTGGTTCGGTTTGTCTTGTGGTCTAACCCTCCTAGATCAAACCAAACCGAACCGCGGTTTGAGACCGAACCACCGAATCAAACCGCGAGATAAAACCACCAGAGCAAACCACATTAAATAAACTAATCATAACCCCCTGTTTTGTATCTTATTTAATATTTTCATATATTTATTAAAATTTATTGTTAGATCAATAAAAAAAACTTACATTACATGGACTAATCCCAACCCCTGTTGTGCATCTTATTTAATATTAATTTCTATTTGTTATCGTCATTGCGACACATAAATAACTAAGTTCTCTCCACGATCGAAGATTGTAAAGTGTTTTTTTACATTCAGCCCTTTTCTTCCTCTAGTCTCTCTCTTCCTCCGACTTTCCTTTTAACACCCGCATCTTTCGCTTTTCCTCTGATATCACGAAAAATTTAAACAAATATGAAAAATGAGTTGCAGCCTGAATCGTGGTTTGAACCGTAGTCTAAACCTTGGTCTGAACTACGGTCTGGACCGCGGTCTGAACCATATAATATATTGAACCGCGGTTTGAATTTTTTCATGATTCGATTCGATTTGGAATTTTTCCAAATCGATAACTAGTGGTTAGGTACGTAAATTTCCCCAAATTGAACCATTTACACACCTTAGATTTGGGGGATGGTGATGATAACTCGATTGATGATGACTTGGAAACACATTTATTTCATAATGAAGCACCAGAAAATCGAAGGTATAAGAGAGCAGATTATCCTATTTGCAGTGATATTGCTTGACAAGAAAAGAGCTTGATTGATTCTCATATTCAACCCAGTTTTCCGGTTTGGGATCCATAGAAAGACGAAATTGCTAAAGGGATACGCTTTTCTGACAAAAACGAGGCGCAATTTAAAATAAAAATGTATCATATTAGAATAAATCAGAGGTTTTAGGTAAGAAAGAGCACAACTCATTCCTGGGCAATAGTATATCAACTCAAAAAGTATCCATGCATTTTTTATGTTCTTGTGAGTAGGAAGAAACTTGGTTATTGGGAAGTGACCAAGTACACGGGTCCTCATTGTTGCTTGTTTTCTGGAGAAAACCAAGATCACCCCAACCTAGATGCGAAGTTTATTGGGGCGATCGAGCGGGGGCCGATTTGGGAGACGGGGCGATCGCGCCCTACCCAGGGGCGATTGCGCCCTCAGTCCGAAAAAGTCTTTTCAGAGGCAGATTTTGGCCCAGGGTTGAAAACCCTGCAAGGTTTGGAGTAGCCATATAAATATAGCCTACCACCAAACATATTTGTAGTTCTCTTGCTCATCTGTTTTCTAGATCTAGGGTTTGCACAGATAGGAATTCTTTGCCAAGAATTCGGGCACTAGATTAGAGATTGTAATCTGTTGATTTCCAGAAGATAATAACATTCTCTCCTTATGCCCGTGGATATAGCCAAGTTGGTGAATAACGTATATCTGTGTGTTTTGTGATTGTTGCTTGTTTTCTATCTTCTACAAAGACTCTATTCTAACAAACGGGTTTTGGACAAACATTCAAGTGATCCTCCTATTCCAAATCATGTATGGATGAGTATAATACATGAACTCATACCTCATCTACCCGTATACCACTCTATCCCGTTCCCAAGATGCTATATATCGTTGGTGTCGGGTACTCCAAAGGATATGTCTATTTCCGCGACGGTTAACCTTGTGCAACTCCTCCTCTGTGTCACATTGTTGTGGATCCCTTGCATCATGCCGAACTTCCTCAACACACGATCTGGGTGGTGCCACTCTACCTTCTCAAAACAGATAAGAGGGACTCTGGACATCCAAACGACCTCTCCCTGACGGCAATAGGCTGGAGGCTGCCGATCTCTGTATGACATCCACAATACCTGATCATCAGTCAATTTCGCTAGCTGATCTCGATAGATGCGAAGGTTGTGTGCATTAACATATTTAAGAGATAACCGTCAAATACACCTGAAATTCAATAAATGGAGAAGCATAAGTCAAAATTTTCAAAATGTATTAGGTGACAAGAACATTTCAGATGGAAAAGTCATTTATAAATGTATACCTGCACCCCAAGGGAAGGTTATCCTAATCCTCATTTGGCCTAAGGGAAATATTTTGCGTACATAGCAACCTATCCCATGCCCAAAGCTATATCAATAAAATATATATATCAAATACTACTCAAAACATATGATTTCAAATAAAAAAAACAACATCTTAACGTTTAATTAAAATGTTATAGCATACCTGCAGGATATTCAGAAATCCACAACACTGGCTAGTCTCGGGGTGAGTGGCACAACAAAGTTTCCTATATAAAAAGGCTAAACACGCACTACCCCTGCTGTACATGTGTATCCTCTCAATATCCCTAAGCAAAGGGGGATAAAACAGCTTCACCTTGTTGTTGATACGATCAGGCATCACAGTAGCCCCAAGGGCTAGGAAAGTGTAGGCACGCGTATACCTATCAACCAGGTCTGGATGGGGGGGGGGAATCAGCGGGAAGGCTGCCAAACTTAGAAAAATGTGTCTTAAGCCACTTAAGCTTTAGACTGCTTCCATTAAACGCTGCATCAGGTGGGATAACACCTAAAAGCTCCGCATATAAGCTATGCCAATCTGGAAGCACAGACAAATCTGAATCGGTAACAGGTAACCCATCAATCAGCAACCCGGAAAGCATCCCGATATCCTATAACGTGATAGTCATCTCACCAACAGGGAGGTAAAATGTATGAGTTTCCGGACGCCATCTCTCAATCAACGCCTCAAACAAAGCTCAGTCATAATTCACTCTCCCGATCAAATGAACCCCCCAATACCCAGTAACTGCTAATCTCTGCTGAATCACAGGAGTTTAAACATATGGCAGGGTCGCACCACGACGAAATGATAAACTATCAACCCCATGCCGTGCCCAAATATATCGAGCTTGGTGGGAGTGATGTTAAGTCAACACGCTATCATCGAAAGGCCTAGGATCAAGTAAAATATCCATCTGTTAATCAAAACAACATAAATATTATTTTAAGTATATATACTTGTCAAAAATACTCGAATTGTGATAAAAAAATATACCATACTCTTGGAAGTAGTTACAAATTAATCAAATACAACAAAAAAAACCCAAACATTCGTTCAAATAAATACTAAACTTGTCAAAAAAAAAATCCCCAAATTTTGATAAAAATAAAATAAATCATACTATATAGGAAATAATCACAAATCAATCAAATATAATCAAAACCCTAACATTTGTTCAAATAAATACTAAATTAATGGAATGAATGGAAAAACTTACCAAAAAAATTCCCAAAATTCGTTCAAACCAATCCTAAAGTTACCAAATTTGAACTAAAACTCTACATCCTAAATGTACAAGCACAACTCATTCAAACCTTCAAAAAATGAAAATATAGAGAAGAGAACGAAAACTTACATATCAATTTTGAAAAATCGATTGAATGTAGGGGTTTTGAAAATAGGTTGGTTTCTTCAATATTCGTTTCTTCCTCTGCTCTCTTCTTTCCTTAGTTTTTTTTTCTTTCCTCTTGTTCTGTCGAGCTCGCTGAACTGAAAATGCCTATTTCGTTTGAACTCGCTAAATCGAATAGCGAGTTCCTTAATGACAAATGTGTTTTATTTGACCCCACAGATTTTAGTAAAATTCTTAATGACCCCCTAAAGTTTTTGACAAACTATGGATATCATATTTTTTTAAAGTCAATTTTGCAAAAATTAAATTAAAATAAAAGGTTATAATGTCAACTTATACAATCCTTGGTTATTTTCTACATCAGTTACTCAACTCCATCTTATTCTCATTCACTGCTACACCGTGTTGTTTATAGTATTTATTTATAATACATACTATTATTTTAGCATTTTTAATTATCTACTGTTAATATCTTTGAATTCAAACTACGTCCCTAGTGGGAGCAGCCCAACTAAGACCATGGGCAATAAGGGATTGAACGGGGGGTTGAATGGGGATTAAACTAGTTGTGAGGAGGCAATAAGGGGTTGAATGGGGGGTAGTTGAAGGGGTGTAGTTGAATGTTTTCAACCGGGTTGAAAGAAAAAATGGGGAACCCGCCTTGCCACTTGTCAAGACCTAATTGGTCCTCACAAATTTCGTTTTTAAATATCTCACCCAATTATTTGAGCTGCATTATCAGGTAGTAAATTAATTTTTTATTTTTTATTTTTTTCGCCAAAAATCTTATTTTATTTTTCTCTATAATTTGACATAAATTTCATTTGATTTGGACACCGAAAAAACCCCTATTTTCTCAATTATTTTAAAATTTCAACATCTTTTTAATGAAATGGAGTCCAATAATAACAAAAAAAAACCCTCATATTTATTTAATTGTAATTAAAAAAATTAATTAAATGTAAATATGTTTTTAATTATAGATGATAATATTTTTTATTATTATTTTAATTATCATAAAAATAAATAATATAAATAAAGAATATAAATAAAATAAAAGTGATGGGGTATAGAATGATAAGTTGAGAGAAGTTGAATTTTAAACTAAACTAGCTTATTGTGGGGGGTATAGTTGAGAAATAGTTGAATGATTAAGTGGATGGAGAGAAAAGATGAGGTGTCGTGATATTAGGATAGTTAAATGTTTTTTGGTAGTTGGCTTATTGGACATGGTCTAATGTGTTGTGCTGATCTCAAAGTAGAAATACCTGCTTAAATTGAAGGATAAGTCAAAATTAAAGAAAATTCCTGTAATCCCTCAAAATTAAAACTGGAGTTTTGAGTTGTCAATTAGAGAAAGAGGAGAGTTGTAGAATTGACTCCATTGCTATATTACCAACCAAACACCACATACATAGTCTTAATTATCCCGTTCAAAATTATTTCGTGTTAATACTGGATACCAAACGATTCTTTACAGGATAAATCACTCGAATCGATCTCTTGCAACTCTATGATTAGCCCTTTATAAAAAGCTTGAACCAAAACTCAATTCGAGATTTATATCTTTTAAAAGGTTGGATGCCATCAACAATTAAAGATTTATACTCGATTAGCCATAATTCTCCCTCAATTTCATACTCTATTTCTCGCAAATTTTAGAATTGTTTGTTATTGAAGGGGGGTTTTGAAGTTAACTCTCGTTAGATTTCGTTAGTTTTCTCAACAATTTTGAATGTTGTTAGGGGTTTGAGTTTAATAAAAACGTATTTGAAGTAATGGTTAAAATTGCTAAAATCAATTATGAGTAGTTAAAAGTGGAACTAAAAAAAATTACGGTGATTTATAATGTCGATTGACCTTTAAAATATGGATTTTTTTTTGTAATTTAAGGTGCGACGGAAATGGGTTAGAGTATAAGCATATAAAAAAGAAGACTGAAATGACAAAATTACCCTCACATACACAGAGGCCGGAGTTTAAATTTAACATGTAAAAGCAGGTCCAAGACACAAAGTAGAGTGGAGAGAAGGAAGGTCCAGTAGACGGCAACTCAAGGAAGTAGGCGGCCGGCGGTTAAAGCTCCATTGTCTCCGATCATCTCGTTCCGACCATTTTCCTCGGTAAAGGTTTCTCTTAATCAATCCTTCCCCTCTTTTTCCTGAATATTACCATGTACTCTTCTACTTGCTATTCACTGTGTTCAAAATTGATGATGCTTAAAACCCTCACCCTTTATCCGTTTTATATTTCTTGAATCCTTTGATTAGTGGGTTTTCTTTCCTTTTTACTTGGTATTTAGCTAATTTGTTAATGAATGCTGGCCAGCATTATGTTCTTTTTGGGGGTTTAGGGTTTTAGATTCATTTTATTTGATGATTATGAAACAAGTGAATACAATTTGTATGTAATTTGGGTAATTTCGCATTCCATTTTAATGGTTTTTGCTGCTTCATTATGATTTTAATCAAAGGTCAAAGTGGATACAATTAACAATCTATGGAAGTCTGAAGAGAGATTGGATCTTGAAAAGCTAGTCTTCCCACGAGTTGGTACTTGGTAGCATGCTTCCTTTTTTGCTACATTTCCATAAAGGTTTAGAACTTTGGTGTTGTGGGTGTGGGGAATAAGTGGTGGAGCTAGGATTTTAATCTAATGGGTCAAAGTCGATAAAATTAACAAAATGGGTCAAAATAATAGCGTAGGGCTAGTTTTTACTAATCGAATGGGGGTCAAAATAGATAAAAATAAGAATTATAATGGGGAAATATCAAATTTTCCATAACTGAAAGGGCATAATTTGCCTATGTTCAAAATTTTAAGGGGCTCAGCTGACCCCTTAATCATAATGTGGGTCCGCCACCGGGGAGGGGAGGGTGGAAGGTTGCATTAAACAAATACGAGTATATGATTGGAAAGAAAATTGAGTATACATTTTATTCTTTCGGTGGAAGGTGTTGAATTCAATATCTTTCATTATAAATCTCCTTGTGAAATTCAAATAGGTGGACATGACCAAGAAGCCAATAGTGTGTATTTATATAATAATATGGTCTATACTACGCTCGGATGTTTGAATGATGGACCAACTTTCGCCATGTCAAGTTCAGATTACATAGTTTGGATCTTCAATGTATCTCTAAATACTGGTATTTATGGACTTCCCAAGGGCCAAGAGTTTTTCCATCTTAGAAATCATAGCTGTTTGTGATAGTTTCTTAGTTGTTTCTCCACTTGAAAATATTTCTTCTTTGTCACCCCTTCTCATTTTCATACTGCATCTGTTATCTCTCTCTATACACACACACACACACACACACACACACATTATATGCAGATACCCCTCCCCCATTGTCAAAAAAAAAATAAAAATATGCACGTCTAAAAATTATTATTATTTTTTGGAAAATCTTTTTTTTTTCTCTTCTTGATTGACTTGCTGTCTTTCTCCTACTTATTCCAAGCAGGATATTACAGAAAGGATTTATATCTCTCCCTCTTCCCCTTTCTCCCTATATGTGTGTGTGTGTTGTGTGTTGTGTGTTGTGTGTTTATGGTATGGATGGATACTCATGCATGATGCATGCGCATCCTTTCCATCTTATATATAAGGCTTCTAATTTCTCTTTGGTACTCTTATATTAGTCTCCACTTGGAACCGCTCCTCATTTGATTTGTTTTTTTCTCATAAGTCGTCTGTCTTTATCCTTGTACATAATCTCTCTCTCTCTCTCTCTCTCTCTCTCTCTCTCTCTATATATATATATATATATATATATATATATATATATCTGTTTGCTGGTTTTCCTGCTCTCAAGTAAGTTGTAGAAAGGGGCTGAAGTCGATACCTCTCTTTTGTCGCTCTATGTGTATATTGTGCTTGTATCTTCTTTGATTTTCTCTCATACCCTACTGCTCTTTATCCATGTATAATACAGTTTGGTCATCTTTCTAGGGTATCTTGTTTGATCCAAGATCTGTTCATCTTATATCTCTTTATGTCTTATTTTTGCAAATAAAAATGTGCTTATTGGTTATTTGTAGCAGTGGTCAGTCATTTTCCCCTTGTTGCTGGTTGAACCGGAATTTGTGCAAATAAATTTTTGCAGTCTCCTTACTCTTCCTTTTTTTTCTTTCAAATTTCCTAAGACAAATGTGGGCTACCGGGTTCCCAAAGTAAGACTGCGAATATTGATAAAGGCACTAGCTGCAAACATTATAAAGACAGATCAAAGCTAGTAATGTTTCTGTACGATGGGGTTGAAACTGCAAATGCCTTAGAAGGGGATAAACTTCAGAGGGGATTCCACTCTCCAGCAATAACCCATATTTGTACAGCCCAATACTATCCGACAATGCTTACTTGTGCTAATAAACTCAGTTTTTTGACGTATGTCCTGTTGAGAAGAAAATGTTTTCCTGTACCACCTTCCTTTTTTCCATCGTTTGTGCACATGCTTCCATTTTATTGGCTGTAAACAAAATATTATCTTGCAAGTGAAGCTGTGGAATTATCTAACTCTCCCTCTTTTTTTTTTTTTTTTTTTTGTGATAGTAGGATTGCAAAGATGTTTCTCAAAGTACAGTTGACATGGAATGTCGTAATCCCTGCCGAAAACCTCGATGTCAAGGGACTTATGCTACAAAAGGCGATTATCGTTCGCCTGATGGACGATTTCTCCAGTAAAAAGGCCACTAAAGATCTTGGCTACTTAGTAGCTTTGACCACCGTGGACAAGATTGGGGAAGGGAAAGTTAGAGAGCACTCAGGAGATGTTCTCTTCCCTGTATCCTTTAGCTGCATCGCCTTTAAGATCTTCAGAGGGGAAGTCGTAGAGGGGGTGGTCCACAAGATTTTGAAGCATGGGGTTTTCCTGAGGTGTGGGCCCATCGAGAATCTCTACCTCTCCAATCAGAAGATGAAGGAGTACAAATATGTGGCTGCTGAGAATCCCCTTTTCATGAATGACAAAACGGGGTCGAGGATTGAGAAAGGTACAACACTGCGTTGCATGGTGATTGGGGTGAAGTATTTAGAGGTTGAGAAGGAATTTCAGGCTGTTGTTGGCTTGGATGGTGATTTCCTTGGCCCTATTCAGTAGTTGTGTCCAATTTCCTCATCTGCTCTAGGACTTAATTTTAGATATTGTTTGTATATATGATGGTGCTCCAAACTTGCAATTTGACATTGTTGGTGGCTAACTTTTAAGAATTAATGAGACTTCCTTGAGTACTTAATGTCAACTTTCACTGGTATGAATTCTTTCAATGTTCTGGTCTCATGCTGCACAGAAATGTTGGCAGCTGACCCATCTCCATCTCCTCTCCCTCCCTTCCTTCCCTCCCTCCCTCTTCCTTCCTTCCCTCCCTCCCTCCCCCTCTCTCTCTCTCTTCCCCCATGTGCTTCTATTTTTGTATGTTCAATATGAATTTCTTCTTTAGGGAAAGTATATATTGATGGACAAAAGGTTACTAAAGCTGGATTCCCCTTCTCCCCGAGAAAGCTTTGTTTGACGTAATAGTATTCCTGAGGAGGACACAAGTTAGAAGCTGCTCGATTCAGGGTTGTCAACTGGAGGATTTACTGACAGCTTGCTCCAATATGGTGTCTCTTTTGTCTATGGAGTCAGATGTTGGATATGGGCAGGTACTGATGCTTTCATCAATGTGTTTAAGGAGTAGTATGCTTTATTTGTTTGTACATTACTTGAACCATGGTAAAATTAAATGTAAGTATGTTTGTACACATAAAACGCAGATGTACAAATCAAATTCAGATTCTGATCTATTTTGTTTCTCTAACCCAATGCAGACATCTAAGGTTGCTGGAGTATATAATCCTGCAAGACAGATCCAGGGTCGCCATCCTTTTCTTCATAGTTGTCAAGAAACTCCCCAAACCGGAAAGCTCGATAGAGCGGACGATTCCATTTATTGACCAGAGTTTTAGCCGGTTCTATTACCCTACTAAAACTAGGATTGAAGAACATCACAATCGACGTTCTTGATTCCCTCGAATTCGTCACCACTCGATGTTCAACAGCTTTGAACTTCCCATTACTAATCACCTGTAGCTGGTATCCAATATTGACCACAAAAGCGTTGGGAATCGGGTCAACTCCGATCCATTGATCATCCTTGAGCACTTGAAGGCCGTACACATCTCCTTGATGAATAATGGTGATCAGACTTGGGTCACAGTGACTATGTAACCCCAAGGTCAGAGTGGGATCCGGGCATGGTGGATAGTGATTGACCGACAAAAATTGTTCCCGGGTAAGTTCATCTCCAAAATACCCTTCTTCTTCAAGCTTTAGTCCTTGGGAAATCAGCTCTAAGATCTTCAATGTCATTCTTCTCACTTCAACTGAATACTTCTCCATTACAACTCTTCAGAACGGTACGTAGAATATTAGTCGCGATAAAGGATACTTTTACATATACATACATATATATGCACACACACACATGTATATATATGCAACGACAATTTTTTTGATAAGGGGGTCAAGATTATTTTTGAAAAAAATTATACTAATAATATGGAAAACTGGAATAAAAGGGAGTCAAAATGATATAATAATAAAAATCGATCTTACCAAATATCATCGGGTTAAAATAAAAAAAAAAAATTCCAAAAATTTAGAGATAGTAAAATGACAAATCCCAAAAGTCAAGGAGGTCGGGTGACCCCCTTGGCTTCTATGTGGCTACCCGCCCCCTTGGCTTTTATCTGGCCTCACCACTGCATATGTGTATACATCTATACATATATACACTTACCGATACAAGGGTGGGTTTTCGGGCCACAAGTGTATGGAGTTGTACAAAGGATGACAATGGTGTTTTAAGTTCTCCCTCCAAAGATGAACACCGTCTCTGGCAAAGTCAAGGCTGCTCGAGTATAACGGGTCAATACCAGCAGCCTTATCCTTGGTTACTACGTCGAAGAATTTGTTACAAACTCTCATAGCATCTGACATTACAGTTTCTGATATTCCATGGTTGATCACCTGCGTGCGAATGATTTTATGAAATAAAGTACATAATAATATGATTCGTAAAAGCGTTGACTCAGAGTATAATATACCTGGAAGATTCCGAATTCTCGAGCAGCTTCTAGAATTTGAGTAGTTATTTCTTTATGAAGATCTATGATAGGAATGGAATGAGGAAGAGGAGGGGTGAAGAGGTTCCCTGGTCTTTCTTCGAGGGGAAATATGTAATTTCCAGGGACATGTTCAACGTTGTACCAGCTTGAAGTTGAATTATGTTTCTCCATCAACAAATTAAATTAATTAAAAAAATAAACAAAGTTTTGCCATTTGATAACTGAAGACATTGTATTTTATGATTGATACTTGAATAATTAATTGACTTTAAATAAATATATTGTGGTTTATTATTGAAAGCTATAAATATTAGCTTTTATGTTGAGCATGAAAAGAATAATCTTCACGCTTATGATATTGTTATAAACTAGCTGTTATAGGTCATTAGTATTTGTAGACACCCCTCCATATCGTAATTATAATACTCCCTCCGTCCCAAAATAAATTAATAGTAAAAATTTATGAATATTTTTGCAATCCAGTTTCAAATTTTTAATTTTGCAAATATGAAGAAAAATAAGAAAAAATGTATGGATATAGTAGATTGCAGTTGAATTGTCAAATTTTTAATTTTACAACGAGAATCGTAAAAAATAATTTTAATATACATATTTTTTTTATGAGTGGATGAGATAGGGAATGGTTGATTTGGGGTGGGTAACTTGGGGAAGGTATGAAAAGTTAGGTGTGTGTGAGGGTGTTATCATTTTCCGGAGGAAAAATCTGTAAATCATTTTATTTAGAAAAGTTGGGAAATATTTTTCGGAAAACATTTTCTCCATTTTTCGGTGGTTATTATCAAGGACCGGAAAATGTGGAAAACATTTTTCGGAAAACATTTGCCCCAAACAAACGAGCCTTGATTACAATGAAAATAGCGATAGTTACTATTAAATGAGTCCATGAACAAGAATGATATCTACTTTTAACATTTTTTTCTTGACCAAAATCGCCCCTGGAAACTTAAAGTCACAAGCTCACATTGTTGTGCATATTCTAATCAATACAATCTTCTCTCTATATATAGGAAACCTTTGCAAATAAGCCGACACACACAAGAATAGCTGCTCACAAGAGGGAAACTGTATAACCATTGGGCTGAGCGGGCTGGTTCAAGGCAGCGGACCCCAGTATCAATTTCGAGGCTTGGACGGAGTTGGAGAAGACGGTGGCTTCATGTCTGGATACTACATCCCACAAATACTGTTAGTCATTTGCTGTAGAGTGTCGTGAATTTGGATTTGCTAATGCATAACATTTGCTCCTCCCTCGTGCATGTGGCCTACAATTGGCCACATCTCCCTAGTGGTGGGTGGACGGCCAGGATTGGTGCATGTGGGACCCACCCAAATCAAATTAATATCAATCACTATTTTTTAAAAGTGTATACATGGCACCATTATAGTGGCTGTTCACATGAGGGGATGAGCAAATTTTGGTATGAGCAGAGTGCAGTTCTGATTACTAATAGAATGGCATACAAGGGCAATGGGGGTCAAAAATGAAAAATTGAATACAAGCCTTGCCCTTAATATGCAGAGAAAATGTAAGGTGAACTAAAATTGTGTGTGTGTGTGTGTGTGTGAGAGAGAGAGAGAGAGAGAGAGAGAGAGAGAGAGAGAGTCGTACCATTGGGTATGGAGATGATGATCTTGAACTATTTTTGGTGATTGTGGTTGGTTCGATGGACGTGTTAACAAGTCCATTGTCCATCTGCTTGCTTCTTGCCACGGGAGAAGAAGACTGGGCATCACTATCTTGGGGTTGTGAGTTAACTGCTCCATTCTTCTTTACCTGCTTTGATTTCTTTACTTTTTCAGGGGGATACATATGGACTGTTGGTGGAAGAAGATCAGCTTCTTGATTTTTCTGCAATCAAGCACAAATTATAACAAGATAAGCCCTTTTATGAACATTTTATGGGGACTGAAATTGCCATGAAAATCACTCCTTAACATCATTATAAGCCATGTTACCATACTTTACTAATCAAATCAATTTTTACTGTATTAAAGATTGTTTAGTTTTTTTGACTTATTAAGTACCCCATATCTAAATAAAGATGATAGCTAAGTGAGAAGAAAGAATACCAGCCACCCGTCCTTGCCTCTAACGCCATCACTGATAGCGTAGGCCGCTTTGAACCCATTGTTGACTAATAACTCGGCCACTTTGTACGAATTGCCATCAAAACTACCTTACAAACAAAGAAAGGAATCAGCAGCACATATAGTATATGGCGGGATGAAAACAGCAAGACCTTGCAACATAAGAGCTTTGATAATGAAACATCCATATTAAAAGAGAAAATTGTTACGGGTGAATCAGAACACACAATTGTAGAGAAAACAGCAATAACAGAAGACTCTGACAATTGTGAGCCTTAAGGCTTGAACTCAAGACCTTGTGACAAGAGAGCTCTGATACAACTGAATGACTGATAGCACGCCAACCTTTTATACTGGCAACTTCAAAAGAATTGAACACTCAACCACAGCGCTCATTTAGCACTAGCCCTTCTCTCCATTTTGATCCAAAATGCATTACGAGCAAGTTGTTTGTTTTAGCCTCTATTTTATTGATAAGGGACGGAATGAATCATTATTCTTATTATATTCATTCTCCAACAGATGTTATGATCGGGATATCAAATATAATAATATATTTGTTAGAAAACAAAACAAAAGCTGAAAAACTCAGAAAATCTCTATTTTCTTGTACTACTATTTACAAGTAGTACAACTCCTCCTTTAAGGTTAAGAATCTATCTATTCATACAGCCTTTAAGCGATAGCATACCACTCAATAGAGTACTACTCATACCGACTATTGTTAAATAAATTCAGATTCAATTATGCTTGAACGATACTCCCTCCATCCCATAATGATGTTCCCATTTGCCATTATTGTTTGTCCCAAAAATAGTCTCATTTGCAAAATTGTTAGGTTAAAATCATTACACTTCCAAAATTGCCAATGAAGGATGAGAGGAGAGCATGAGAGATAACCAAGGAAGAAGAGGGAGTAATGGAGTAATTAGTAAACCTCGTTAAGGTTAGTGTGGAAATGAAAAATTGTTCTTCAAATGTTTGAAGAGTCAAATGAGAATATTATTATGGGACGGAGGGAGTACTACCTTTTAAATATTACGATCCTTTTACCTAACTTAGCTGGTTGAACCAACAAAAGAAACACAATACAGAATTTGAATGCTCTAATATGCACTACATCCACCATCCCAAGAGCAAAATCCCATTTCTGTTTCTGAAACCTCCCATTAAGATACTGCACTTTCCAAAGTAGAACTTATAAAGCTTCCATGTTACTCAAACCTAGACCGCATTTATCACCAAATACAAGTTAGATTATTGATGAGATCTATTGATAAAATAATCGATTTTAAGGGCAAAAGTGTTTTCAAGAAAATGTTAGTAAATACTTTCCAAATGCAAAAAATGATACTCCAACTACCCACTACTTCTTCCATCCCAAGAGCAAAATACCATTTCTGTTTCTGAAACATGCCATTATGATACTGCATTTTCTAAAGTAGAACTTATAAATATTCGACATTACTCGAAACTAGACCGCATTTATCAACAAACACAAGTTACAATATTGGTGAGAGCTATTGTTATCATAATTAATCAGAAGAACAATAATGTTTTCAAGAAAATGTTAAATAAATACAGAATGATCAACAAAAGCTAAGCTCAAAACTCTGCATTCTCTTGTATTTGCAAACTAATAATAATAATAATAATGAATTGATATGTAAAAGTAGTCAAACTTACTTGTCAAGAATACAAACTACGGTATTCGCTGGATCCCCAAAGTTTTCCAAAACCTTTTTCACAAAAACTTCTTCATCCCCTTCATTAAATTCAGCCTGAAACACCTTTTTGTTGAAAAACCTCAAAGTTGGAGAAGCCAAAGCCTTTATACTTCTCCTATCCCTAATATCTAACAACTGAGCATTTGGGTCATCCTTAAGCTTCTTGAAAGCATCAATGACCGTAATATATTTGTAATTTGACAATAAAATTTGGGTCACTGGGATAACAAAAAGCCAAATGAAAGCAACCCCAGCAACAAAAAAAGGGTACCTATTGTTAAACTCATCAATGGAGACCACAATTTCTTCTAAATTGATTCTGCTGGGCAATTGATCAAGGGGGGGAGTTATTTCAGAAGCCAAGGTGGGAAGAGGAAAGGAGAGGCCCAGGGCTAGGAATTGAAATGGGTGGGTTTTGAGGATTGGGAGAGGATTCTTGAAATTAGGTGAAATTTGGGGGTTTAGGGTTCTGTATGATTTAGATTGAAACAAAGGTGAGATTTTCTTGGGAAATGCGAAGAGGGTTTTGTTGAAATTGGAGGTTGGAATGCAGTTTGTGACAAGGAATATGGATTTGGGTGTACTGAGAGTTTCCATGGGGAGAGAGAGAGAGAGAGAGAGGAGAGAACTGTGTGTGTGTGTGTGTGTGTGTTTGTTTAAAGGAAGGATAAGATGCGTGGCGGGATATCTATAACGAATTAACGAGTTAACGACCGGAAATGACTTCATGAAAGCGCACATTGGACACTTGTTGCTCTTTTGTAACCAAAAAAGTAATTAAAAAAAACAAAAAAAAACAAATACAGCAAAATAGTTCATGCTGCTAAATTAAAACTATAAATATTCCGCCAATTTAATAATAATTCTTCATTTTTTGATTTGTTTTTTTAAAATCTGTATAGTGTTTCTATTCAAAGAATAGTCTTAAATCAATTTAAGCATGCTATAATATAGTGAATGTTATACAACACAAACACACATATCCATCCTACTAAAAGTTACAATTTTATTTTAGACAAAAAAATTATGCAAAAGTGTAAGCGTAAGACATACAAGTGTGATGCTGCCATAAAAAATGGTTGCACAGGAACTGACCGGGGTAGCAACGGAGACCGATCCGGATAAACACGCTCCTCGAGGTCCTAAATAATGTGGGACCTACAAGATAAAACACCGTTAGGGCGGGGGGATTTTCCCCCCGAAAACCCTCCGGCGTGAGAATCATTAATCCGATTCATAACATATATTGACATAATATCTAATATTTTAGAGAGAGAGAGAGGGAGTGGGCATCTTTTTGAACCTACCTCATAAAATGAAATGGGGGGAGTATATATATCCAGGGGTGATGTCATCACCATCATCCTTATCTCTGCCACGTGTCACGCCGTCATTGGAGGGAAATCTCTCCTGAGATTACATTTGGATAAGGTCAAGAGTCCAAAACTTGTCAAGGCGCGAATCTCTCTGGAGACATCAACATCTTCTTGAGAGAACCAAGATGCGACATGCGACATGCGACATCCGTGCGGGAACCAATGTCCGACATGCGGAACCAACAGAGACATGCGACATGCGACAAACCACGGGAGGCATGCAACAAGCCACATGAGACATGCGACAGCAGCGGGAGACATGACATGCGACAAGCCACATGAGACATGCGACATTTAACAATCATAACATTGGCAATATGTAACATATAGCTTATAACATATGATATGCGGCATATAGAAATAACACGTAATATGCGACATATATCAAATAATAATACGGGAACCAAATCATAATTAGAACTTTGACAATATTCTCATAAAATGTGGACCCCACATAGACCATAAAATAGGGCCCCCTATCCTCATAAAATAGGGCCCCCAAAGACCATATACTCGGGTAGAGGCAAACATCTAACAGAATAATATTTTGCCACAGGCGCATCGAAGCCCCGACTCCTTAGCTTGATTATTCATGATCGAGTGAGGAGTAAAACAATATTCATAATAAAATATTACTTATCACATCGAGTCAACTCTCACGGTACAGAACATAGGTCCGTTTCCTTGATCTTTCCAACACTTTCATTTTTCAATTTCTCATTTTACTTCCACTTTTGCACTTTCTCTTTCCCATTTCAATCATTTCTGTAAATTTTTGGCTGGTAAAATATGCGAAAACCAATCATACGAGAGCCAACATTATACGGCTCAGATCTATAAGTGCCAGCGACATGAATCTTGGTCGCTGGACTTTCGAAAGACTCTCCTTCCCTACAATTTGTTTCGACAATTCTGCCGAAAACCCTCCGATCCCTCTGACTTTTGACATCTTTTCAACAATTCAATATGATCTGGGTCTATACTAAAACAATTTACTTTTCTGTTTTTTAGCTTCGCTTTTCATACTTCGGTCGTCGCGATCTGCGACTTATCCTTAACTTTAACTCGAATGATATTGCCTACTTTCTTTAACTTGCTTTGAATTTTCATTTTTTGCGCTCATTATTCTACCTTGATCTCACTTTATATGTCTCCTACTGCATTTTGCTTCAAATTCTACCTTTAATATGTCGCCATTTTTGCTTCGACAGTTATCTTTTTGCTTCGATAGTTCATCGAAGATTCACTTAACGACCTTTATCTCTATATACATACTACTCCCTTCAAAAGAGTGAGGCTTGTCTTTAGGCAGCCTTACTCCCTAACTGTACTTCTCGCCCTTCAGTTTTACTTAGTTTCGGGGCGACTTACTATTCCTTGT
The DNA here is from genome assembly GCA_022495995.1 of Adenophora triphylla var. japonica. NCBI lineage: Eukaryota > Viridiplantae > Streptophyta > Magnoliopsida > Asterales > Campanulaceae > Adenophora > Adenophora triphylla. The sequence continues at coordinate 121,757 of JAFEMH010000605.1, forward strand.
CCATCTGTGCCTGGCGCCTTTAAGCCAGGTCTTTCTCGAACCAACTCTAAAACCAAAATACACCCAGGCCACAGCCTTACTTGGGCTAAACTTTGCGACCAAACCCACTTGGCCGAAACCAAAACTCGCGGCCAAACCTCTTGGCCGAAACCAAAAATTCGCGGCCAAACCTCTTGGCCGAAACCAAAACTCGCGGCCAAACCCACTTGGCCGAAACCAAAAACTCGCGGCCAAACCTCTTGGCCGAAACCAAAACTCGCGGCCAAACCCACTTGGCCGAAACCAAAACTCGCGGCCAAACCTCTTGGCGAAACCAAAACTCGCGGCCAAACCTACTTGGCGAAACCAAAACTCGCGGCCCGAAACCTCTTGGCGGAAACCAAAACTCGCGCCAAACCTCTTGGCCGAGAAACCAAAACTCGCGGCCCAAACCCACTTGGCCGAAACCAAAACTCGCTGACGGCCAAACCTCTTGGCCGAAACCAAAACTTCAGCGGCCAGCCTGCGGCGAAACCAAAACTCATGCGGCCAAACCTCTTGGCCGAAAACCAAAACTCGCGGCCAAACCTACTTGGCGAAACCAAACTTCGCGGCCAAACCTCTTGGCGAGAAACCAAACTCGCGGCCAAACCTACTTGGCCGAAACCAAAACTCGCGGCCAAACCTCTTGGTCACACTTGGCTCAAACCGCACTAAGGCCACACTTGGCCAAACCGCAGCGATCAAAGCATAAAAGCACGTTAATCACCCAACGCACTAACTAAAGCGACAATCACAAACGCGCAACAATCAACAAACGCGCTAACTAAAGCGCGACAATCACAAACGCGCTAACTAAAGCGCGACGATCACAAACGCGCTAATTAAAGCGCGACGATCCTGCGCAATAATCAACAAACGCGCTAACTAAAGCACGACAATCACAAACGCGCTAACTAAAGCGCGACGATCACAAACGCGCTAATTAAAGCGCGACGATCACAAACGCGCAATAATCAACAAACGCGCTAACTAAAGCGCGACAATCACAAACGCTAACTAAAGCGCGCGATCACAAACTAAAGCGCGACGATCACAAACGCGCAACAATCAACAAACGCGCTAACTAAAGCGCGACAATCACAAATGCGCAACAATCAACAAACGCGCTAACTAAAGCGCGACGATCACAAATGCGCAACACAAACGCGCTAACGACAATCACAAATGCGCAATCATGACGATCACAAACGCGCAACAATCAACAAACGCGCTAACTAAAGCGCGACAATCACAAATGCGCAACAATCAACAAACGCGCTAACTAAAGCGCGACAATCACAAATGCGCAACAATCAACAAACGCGCTAACTAAAGCGCGACAATCACAAATGTGCAACAATCACCAAACGCGCTAACTAAAGCGCGACAATCACAAATGCGATAATCGAAACCGCACTAATCAAAACCGCGCTACTCAAAACCTTACTGGTCAAACCGCGCTGATCAAAATCGCGCTGATCAAAACCGCGCGAACCAAAACCCTACTAATCAAACCGCGCTGATCAAAACCGCGCGAACCACTTGGTCAAACTATCTAATTCCATCATTGCTCAACCTTTTCTTGGCATCTTTAAGCCAGGTTTTTCCTATCAACTTTATCACACAAGCATTTCGGGATGCGAGCCCATCATAACCCGGCCCGGTTCGGGATGCGAGCCCTCCTTTCGGAAGCGGTTTGGGGTGCGAGCCCATCATAACCCGAGTTCGGGATGCGAGCCCACCTTTCGGTCTTTTCGGGCGCTGGGTCCCTCCCGGGTCGCGGGCACTCGCCACTCGGGCTAGGCCGGATCACATAAGCTTCGCCACTGTGCTAGGGCACATAAGCTTCGCCGCTCGCTCGGAGCTTCGCCACTAGATGGGAGCTTCGCCACTCAGGCTAGGCTCTAGAAGCCTGGAACCACTATCTCCAGGTCGCCGCAACTGGAACCACTATCTCCAGGTCGCAGGAGCTTCGCCACTCAGGCTAGGCTGGGAGCTGAGTCAGGCCTCTGCCAGGACTCCCGAGTCCGCAAGCGCGATCCCGTTGTGCACGGCTTTTCAACCAGACTTTTACGAGCCGGGCCTCTGCTCCCGGGCTCCAGTGCTAATGCAGATCCCGTTGTGCTGGCTTTTCAACGGACTTTCGAGCCAGGCCTCTGCCGGGCTCCCGAGTCTGCTAATGCGGATCCCGTTGTGCTGGCTTTTCAACCGGGACTTTTCGAGCCAGGGCCTCTGCCGGGCTCCCGAGTCTAATGCGGATCCGTTGTGCCTGGCTTTTCAACCAGGACTTTTCTGAGCCAGGCCTCTGCCCGGGCTCCCGAGTCTGCTAATGCAGATCCCGTTGTGCCTGGCTTTTCAACCAGGACTTTTCTGATAACTTTCATCAATTTTGTCGCAGCTTTATCAAGTTTGGGGCGGCTTTATCTACTCTGGGGCGGCTTTATCTACTTTGGGGCGGCTTTATCTACTTTGAGGCGGCTTTATCTACTTTGAGGCGACTTTATCTACTTTGTCGCACGAGCAGATCGGGATGCGAGCCCCACAGTTCGGGATGCGAGCCCCACAGTTTTAAAACTTTTCGAAAACTTTCCAAACTGAGGCATCTTGTCAAAATTTCATTTTTCAAAATCTTTTCAAAACAACGACACCTCGTCAAACCTTCACTTTTCAAAACTTTTCAAATCAGCGACATCTCGCCAAACTTTTACTTTTCAAAACTTTTCAAATCAGCGACATCTCGCCAAACTTTTACTTTTCAAAACTTTTCAAATCAGCGACATCTCGCCAAACTTTTACTTTTCAAAACTTTTCAAATCAGCGACATCTCGCCAAACTTTTACTTTTCAAAACTTTTGAAATCAGCGACATCTCGCCAAACTTTTACTTTTCAAAACTTTTGAAAACGGCGACATCTCGCCAAACTTTTACTTTTCAAAACTTTTCAAATCAGCGACATCTCGCCAAACTTTTACTTTTCAAAACTTTTGAAAACGGCGACATCTCGCCAAACTTTTACTTTTCAAAACTTTTGAAAACGGCGACCTCTCGCCAAACTTTCACTTTTTCAAAACTTTTCAAAACTGTGACAGCTTTGGGATGTAAGCCCAACAGTTCGGGATGTCAGCCCAACAGCATGGGATGTCAGCCCTGACAGCATGGGATGTCAGCCCTGACAGCATGGGATGTCAGCCCAACAGCATGGGATGTCAGCCCAACAGCATGGGATGTCAGCCCAACAGTTCGGGATGTCAGCCTCAACAGTTCGGGATGTCAGCCTCAACAGCATGGGATGTCAGCCCGACAGCATGGGATGTCAGCCCGGACAGCACAGGGATGTCAGCCCGACAGCATGGGATGTCAGCCCGGACAGCACAGGGATGTCGGCCGACTGACATGGGATGTCGGCCGGACAGCCAGGGGATGTCGGCCCAGACGACATGGGATGTCAGCCCGAGGTTTGGCGACTTGGAACCATTATCTCCAAGCCGCCGCCCCTCTCTCGCCCATAAAAAAGCTGGGACTTTTCTAGACGCCTGGAACCACTATCTCCAGACGCCGCGCCTGGGCCTCAATGTCCCCAGGTCGCACTCCATCTTCAAGCTTTATCAATCCATCTTTAAGCTTTAGCGGCAACAGTCTTTATCAACTTTGTCACAGCTTTAGCTGTGCAACCATCTTTATCAACTTTGTCGCAGCTTTAGCGGCAACGATCTTTATCAACTTTGTCGCAGCTTTAGCGGCAACAATCTTTATCAACTTTGTCGCAGCTTTAGCGGCAACCATCTTTATCAACTTTGTCGCAGCTTTAGCGGCAACGATCTTTATCAACTTTGTCGCAGCTTTAGCGGCACAATCTTTATCAACTTTGTCGCCTTTAGCGGACGATCTTTATCAACTTTGTCGCAGCTTTAGCGGCAACAATCTTTATCACCTTTGTCGCGTGTGACGTAATCGCTACAAAGACACGAGGTACTCATTTGCAAATCAAGTAAACACTTTCTTTACATTTGACACAATAAGCAAATATCACGCAACTTTTATATGAACGAGAGAAATAAGAAATTACAAATATCTTTCTCATTTTACCAAGCATATCATCATGACCATCACTTTTCATTACTCATCATTTCAAGATCTCAGACATGTAGCAGGTCAACGTTCCCATATATCATGATACTTCCATTTTCACTTAAGGCCTTAGCATAATTTTTCATAATTTTGACGCCATTTTGCATATAAGCGTCGAGCATAAAATTCACATATTTTATTTTGCGGAATATCCTTTTTCTAGCGCCATACTTCTTTTACATTTAATTCGATCAAGATCCATATTTTGTTAACTTGATGATTTTCATAATTAAACAAACAAGCAAGGGCATAATTTAAAAATTGGCGCGACATGTTGCCATATAATACTAATCCACGCTCATCCATACTTTAGCAAATAGGCAACAAGCATTCCATATCATATTTATAAGGCACTCTCCACATTAGCGGCCAAGCATATCTCTCATCATAACAACAACATTTTGCAATCATAATATCACATAATCGATTTCATAAATGAATCATAAGCTCCATATATTCCAGTTATATTAAGTTTGTCTCATTTATACTAAAATCACCCTTATTTTCTTTCTTAATAGATGTCGATACTTAGCATTTTCACGCATGCACCACTGCCTACGCCGACATTCATTTCTGAAAAGTTGCCACATTTAAATACTTCTCATGTCCGCATTTTGATCCATGGATTCAATTTAACCAATATCTTACTACGGACATTTATTTTCGCAACCCCATTATAAACGATGGTCGCTAATTCAAATAACTCATATCCCCAGAATTAAATAAAGCCCCAGACAGTCTTATAAGAATTTCATATTCTAATCATCTTTAACATACTTCCAGTTTTCGTCTAACGGAATTATTTTAAAATCAACTCATTCTATCAAGCAAGCATAATAAACGGAGAACACTTTCTTTAACTTTGTCAGATACCCATTACCCATTTTCATTTTCTGTTATGCATATTTCTGATCAACAAAACTTTAGTCACCCATTATCTCTTTTTAATGACATAAGTAGGCAAGCAGGTCAAGCCAATCCATTAAATATAGGAGCACAGGACACATTTAATTTTGCTATGTAACAACATTTCTGAGCATGCATTCATATTCCTATATAACAAATTCATATAAAAGTCATTTAACATGAACATGAACATAAAGGATGGGAAGATACGACCTGACGAAGGTTGATGATATTCCGGAGGGATTCAACACCAAGGCTGTCGCACGCTTGTCCTTCCCATTAACTTTTAACTTTCTTCATCCATTTTTCCTGTCTCAAATACTTAGCCCAACAAATAACAATACCATTTTTTCTACTTTTCATTTTATCACAGTAAAGGATACCATGAAAAAAGGAAGAGTTGACCTGATTTATTTGGCCGACGATCTTTATCTCCTGCGGCTTCCCTTTTCCCGAACCAAATTCACGGCCCTACAGATAACGAAGACTCCCAAGAAGGCATGCAATTCGCTATTTCTTAACCAATAATACATCATTTAAAAAAAAAAAAACATAAGGGTAATATTGGCAAACTATCTTGAATATAGACCTAAACATAATTTTTCATATGTCGCCAAGCACTTCTTTCTATTCTTTTCATATGAAATTGCCAATTGTCAAAACATTATTTTTAAAATATACTTTAATTATTTCAAGGAGCCTATCCCCGCTAGATTATAATCATTCATATTCAAGTTTCTATATCCCATTATCTCTAGTTAGGAGCAGGAAATAGGCAAGTAACACATTGAGCTGATTTATTCTATCAAGTTAGCATAGTAAATAGAGAGCATATTCAATTTTACTACGCACCAAAATTTCTGATCATATACTCATTTACACACTATTTTCTCGTGTTTCACTTTCTTGTTATTAGCAACCGAATATACGGCATATTTCAATTACAAAATCAAGGTTTTAATTTCAAGATACTGTAGCATACCATGATTTGATTTATTTATAAGCCTATGTACCAAGTGTTTCAGTTAATATTTCCCCAATTTATATCATTCATGCTCATATCATAACCATTTACTTTCTTTATTGCTAAATAATCATAATCACATTTGTAAATAGGCAGATCAAATTTTCATAGTAAAGTGGTCTTAATTGGTCTTTAAGTATTAGCATTTTCAAGTATATATTCCATATTAAATTCATTAACTAGATAATGACAATAATTTGAAAGAGTTCACCTGATTGACTTTCGTGGGGCCAAGGTCAAACTGGAAATGAAGCTTCCTCTTTTGGAATCACCTTTACAAACGAGTGGGCCCCATAATCATATACTGATATTAACTTATTTCCTCTTCATCTCTTTTATTTTCCACTTTCAATTCCCATTTTCCTCTTCATCTCTTTTATTTTCCACTTTCAATTCCCATTTTCCTCTTCATTACACACGTCCCCTCCAGACCAGGCAACAGCTTCCCACGGAGGTCTCCACGGCGGCTCCTTCAGTGCAGGCGACATCTACACTTCCCGGCGACATCCAAGACGAGATCCTCCCTCTCCGGCGACCTGGCCTCACTTGGTGACTTTCATTCTAACCGGCGACATTCCGGCGGGCTAATTCCATTGATTCCGACGAAACCCACTCAGAACTCTGCCGATTCCCTTCCCCAACAAGATTCTTATCTTTCCGCTTTCATCTTCATTCCTAATCGCCGGCGACACTCAAGGCCCGGTGACATCAATTCCTGGCGGCTTCCATTGCTCCCGACGACCTCCAAGGTCTCGGAATTCCAGCGATCTCCTTTGTCGCTGCTACGGCCGACGACATGACATTTCCCGGCCTCTCAATTGACTTCATGAATTCCGGCCAACAAAACGAACTGACTTTGGTACGTCGCTCCTCTTCTCGCGTGACTTTACTCTTGTAATTCCTCTATTTCTGCGGCTTGATTTGGCGAGACAAATTTGCGACTTGGACTTTATCATTTCTGATTTTGTTTGCGATTTTCTCCCTTGCGATTTCATTTGGCCCGCGATTCCGGCGACATCCACAACCACGGCTTCCACCCTGGTTGACACGTACTAAAAAAAAAGTGGCTAGGCAATTGACACGTGTTGGACACGGCTATTCTCCCGCCGACACGCGTCTCCGGCTACTGTTCATCACTGTTTAACACTGTTAACTTTCTCTCTCCAACTTTTCCGGCAAACCCGTCTTCACCGGCGACGGTCACTATTCCAGATCTGGCCTCTTCTTCCCTTTCTCTTTCTCCCTTACCCAGCTCCTCTTCTGGTTCAAAAGAACAAAATAATCCTCCTCCCTTTGACTTCTCCGGCGAATGACGAACGGCTCTTCTCCGGGGAATGACCCACTTTATTTGCCCTTCTGCACTTCTTCTCTTTCACCGCTTGCTCCGCCCCTTCATCCAGAAATCTGTTGCTTTTCCCCTTCAAACGAAAAATATCCACACACTGACTCTCGGTTGTCTGTTCTGGAAAACTGAAAAAATTTGATTTCTCAAATTCCGGCCAACTCCGGTCTGAATACTACCCCCACCCTTTGTAGTCTAACTTGATACAATTGGCTCCTCTATTCCGGCACGATCCGCCGGAAAATGTCGGTCCCGGCAACGGAACCAACTGATGCTGCCATAAAAAATGGTTGCACAGGAACTGACCGGGGTAGCAACGGAGACCGATCCGGATAAACACGCTCCTCGAGGTCCTAAATAATGTGGGACCTACAAGATAAAACACCGTTAGGGCGGGGGGATTTTCCCCCCGAAAACCCTCCGGCGTGAGAATCATTAATCCGATTCATAACATATATTGACATAATATCTAATATTTTAGAGAGAGAGAGAGGGAGTGGGCATCTTTTTGAACCTACCTCATAAAATGAAATGGGGGGAGTATATATATCCAGGGGTGATGTCATCACCATCATCCTTATCTCTGCCACGTGTCACGCCGTCATTGGAGGGAAATCTCTCCTGAGATTACATTTGGATAAGGTCAAGAGTCCAAAACTTGTCAAGGCACAGATCTCTCCTGGAGACATCAACATGCTGCTGAGAGAACCAAGATGCGACATGCGACATCCGACATGCGGGAACCAATGTCCGACATGCGGGAACCAACAGGAGACATGCGACATGCGACAAACCACAGGAGGCATGCAACAAGCCACATGAGACATGCGACAAGCCACAGGAGACATGCGACAAGCCACATGAGACATGCGACATTTAACAATCATAACATTGGCAATATGTAACATATAGCTTATAACATATGATATGCGGCATATAGAAATAACACGTAATATGCGACATATATCAAATAATACAGGGGAACCAAATCATAATTAGAACTTTGACAATATTCTCATAAAATGTGGACCCCCTATAGACCATAAAATAGGGCCCCCTATCCTCATAAAATAGGGCCCCCCCAAAGACCATATACTCGGGCCGGGCAAACATCTAACAGGAATAATATTTTGCCCTGGCGCATCAAAGTGTTATTTTTAATAACCTATGTGTCGGTGTTTATGATCTCATAATCCTAAAATCCGAACAGATAAATTCAGGTTTAATCTTAAATACCGAACTAGTAATTGGCTCCGAAGAAGATATCGAACATAAATTACATTACTCATCGACAAGCTGCTTATCCCACCACTCCTCTCTTACCATGCTTTATCTCCTCCTCGTTGAGCTACCCTGTGAGGATGTGATGTACATGTTGTAAGTATAAAAATTGAGTTAATCGTGGGGTATGAAATAATAAATAGATAGTTGTTGTAAATATGCAAGTTAATCAATCTCATTGAACAAAAAAGTATTTTAAAATTTCAATTTTGGGAAAATGTAATTTTTAGATTGACACATGCTAAAGAGGTAAAAAGTAAACTCCCTCCGTCCCGTCGATCTTAGGAAATTTTCAAATGGCACGGGAACGGGGATTAAGGAAATTGTAAATGTTGTGAGTGTAATAGTAAAATAGGAGAGAGAATGAGTGGAGGGAATAGTAAATTATAATGGTGTTGTGAGTATTAAAATAATGTAGGAGAGAGAATGAGTGGAGAGAATAGTGATAAAAACTTTCCATTTTGGAAATTGTTAAGATTGATGGGACGCCCAAAATGAAAAGTTTTCTTAAGATCGGTGGGACGGAGGGAGTAATTTTTAATAAAATTGAGGGAGTATCTATAGTATAAATGGAACCATCCTTCTCTTCTACAGTAGAGTGAACAGTTGCACATCCGGAAATGACCATTTTGCCCTCACTTTTTAGTCCCTTTCCCATTTTGTCCTTTTTTTTTTTTTCAAAATAATCTTACCGTCTTTAATCTTTCCCTCCTAAAATTTGAATTTGTCAAAACACAGATCCACACCCTCTTCTCATTTATATACTCCACCACTTCTTTATTAATGTCTCTGTTTCATTTGAAATTTAAGCTCCAAAAATTTGAAATTTAAGCTCCAAAAAATTTACAGATTCCAAAGTTCAAACTTCAAAAGGTATTTACTTTCTCATTTATATACACTTCTTTAATTCTTTAATGTTCATACACATTGTTAATTTCTTTGTTTAACCAAAACAACAAAAACTGGAACAATGAACACAGTTAAAGAACCAACAACAACAACAACAACAACTGGAACAATGAACCAAAATTCCGATCATCCTTGAATCCAAATTTCAAACTTTGACCTTTAATACGCCCATATCATCTCCAAATTTCAAACTTTGAAAAGTAAATAACACAGTTAAAACAAAAAAAAAAAATCTCCTGAAACCATCCTATAACCTGCATTTGCATACAAAGTACGAGCTCCCATATCATCTTCATACGCCCTCAACGCAAGATACAACAACAACAACCGGAAAAATGATAAAGATGAACCAACCTTGAATCCGGATTGAGGGCGAATTGCGGCCGGATTTGAGGGCGAATTGCGAACGGTTTGGAGGCGGATACAGACGAATTGCGGACGGTTTGCGTGATTTAGGGCTTCGTCTCCAAAAATTGATTGCTCCGGAGGTCCTGATTTGGTGGGTAGTTGCTTCCTCCATTGATTAGAGCCGATAGTTGTGGGAGGGGTGGGGTAGCCACGTTGTAACGCTGATCGATTGGACGGAATAGACGGTGGGAGGATTTAACGGGGAGGGAAGGGAAGGGGGTCACCTGATTGTGGGAGGGGTGGGGTAGCCACGGTGGTGAGGCTGGACGGGATGAAGGGAAGGGGAGGCGGTGGCGGTGGCGGAGGTCCTGATTTGGTGGGTAGTTGCTTCCCGTTCCTGTGTGAGTAAGAGAGAGAATTAGAGATAGAGATAGAGTAGAGAGAGAGAGTCAGTGAGAGAGAGAGTTTAAATATTAATTTTAAAGTAAATATTAATTTCAAAGTAAGTATTAATTTTAGATGAGATATATTTTTTTTTATTTGAATGTAAAATTAGATAGATTTTTAATTATTATTATTTAAATATTGTGTTTAATTTTATGTTGTATTTAATTTTATAGGTTTGAAAAAAATGAACAATCAAGAAACATTGAACATTTATGGATATGGTGATTCGGCTTTAACTGAAACAGTAAGTTAATATTTTACTATTACTATTTTATATGTGATATGTGATATGTGATATGTGATTGTGATAATAATGTGATTTTTATTTTATATGTGATATGTGATATGTGATTGTGATAATAATGTGATTTTTAGATTGACATTTTGAGAAGAAACAATGTCTCAATTGTCATGCGAGAACCGTTTGAACACGATGAAATGATAAGGGTAAACATTTGATGTTAAATTAATTTTTTTTTATTTTTTTTTGTATTTACATTAATTAACGAATATATATAGATTTTTTTGACTAATATTTATAATTCATTATTAGGACCAAAATCGACTAACAAATCTACCGACAGTTGCATTGCCCCCACTGGTATTTAATTTATTTCAGTTTAAATATTTAGTATTATTTATTTATAATTTCAGTTTAAATATTTATTATTGTTTATTTATAATTTGATGCATGTAATTTAAATGCATGTAATTTAAATGCATGTAATTTAATTTAATTTAATTTATTATAATTTATTATAATTCTGTCAATAATTATTTTGTCTTTCCTTTGCCTTAATGTTTTTGAAGCTTCCTATAGTGCCTACAATTTTTTCCCACTTAAACGAAGTACCTCCTCCAAATAAACATATAATAATTTTATTAAACACTAGCACATGCCCGTGTCCAAGGCCACGTAATTTTTTTAAAATTTTTTTTTTAAATTAATTTTTTTTTAAGGGCAAAATGGAAAAGGGACAAAATAGTGAGGGCAAAATGGAAATTTCGACTATTGAAACTGTAGAAAGAACGGTAGCAAACACAGGCCTCATTTATACTATAGATATAATAAATATAAATATAATAAATAATGTGATTTTTAGGTTAAGGAATCAAGTTTAACTCGCAAACGACGTATGTTGAGGGAAAAGATGGCGAAGAACACAACTGTGCCACCGTCGACTCATCTTATAGGATCAAAAAGATTGAGATCATTTACGTCAGGCGAAACTTTCCCCCCACGAACCCCCGACTTGAGGTGCATTACTGTCGCTGAAAGAACTCCCCTGACTGAGAATGATGCGGTAACAGCAACCATTATTCATGAAGATATTGATTTAAATATCATTCCTCTCCGTCGAAACCTTGAAGATGAATTTTTCTCAACGATTCCTACCTCTCCTGTTGTTGTTCTACCCAATGGGTAAATTTTCAACTTAGCTCACATAACTAGAGATATATATACTCTATTATACTTTAGAAATTGATTTAAATAGTATTTTTAAAATCTTTTGTAGGACAACAACTAATCCAAATGATGTCACCAACCTCCCAATACGTGGAAATACAGTTCGTCACTTTCTCGGTGAAATGGATGTTGAGTGTCCTCATTGTGGGGCATTACATTGGATGGATGAAAAACTCACAAAATCATCTAAAACACGTCCTCTTTTTGGGACATGTTGTCTGAGTGGAAAGGTTAGACTTCCTGAACTCAAAACGCCACCTCCAAAGAATTAAATCTTTGTATGACGGAAATGATGCTCAATCAAAGTCATTTCGTAAATACATTCGACAAGATAATGCGTCTCATGATTTTACGAGTCCGGGGTGCTCAACTTGATGAAAGGGTTGTCAATGGGAGAGGTCCTCCAAGTTTTGTCATACACGGTGAATTGCGTCATCGAACCGGATCTCTCATGCATCCACCGTAAAAGAACCAGCTTTACGCGCAATTGTACATTTATGATCCGGATACCGCTTTGCAATATCGGTGTCGTAATAATCCACATTTGAGAGAAGACGTGATTGAAGATTATCCAGACACTTTCTTGGAGCACAACCCATTCCCGACAAAGTACCGTTAAGCTCATGAAATTTTATGTCAACCTGGAGTAGGTGATGCAAACATTCCGGTTCGACTACATTACGGCTCCGCACAGATCGTCGTAGATACAACTTACCTACAGCAGATGAGATTGCAGGTTATTTTACCCGGTGATGGGAATGATGATCCGAGTGGTAATGAGGGACATACTCTTACATTTACGAGGGCAAAATGGATTAATGCGAATTAATGAGTGTCACCCCGCATACTTACCTTTGCATTATGTGTTGTTCTTCCCATTTGGCGAGCTCACTGGGAACCGGGTTTGAAAAGATGGAATGTCGATGCCAATTGTCCATCTACATCTCGCATTACCCAGATGGATTACTATAGCTACCGTCTTTTTCGGGCCGTAAGGGTGAATTTTCAACGATATTGAGGGGTGGAAGGTTAAACCAGAATTTGTGGTGGACGCGTTTGTCGCAATTGAGCAAAATCGGTTGACCTACATGATATTGAATCGTAGTAAGCTTCAAGTGAACTTTATAAGGACCTTATCAAGTGATTGTACGAGAAGGCATAGATCCAAACCAAGTGGGTCGACCAATGATTTTGCCATCTTCTTTCTTGGGTAGTCCGAGATATATGTTTGAAATTTTTCAAGATTCAATGGCAATCACACGATACCACCACCACCCGGATATCTTCCTTACCATGACTCAAGCTAATCCCAAGTGGCCGAAATTACTAAAGCGTTGCTCCCAAATCAATCAAGAAGCGATCGTCCCGATTTAGTTGCGCGTGTTTTCGAGTTGAAACGTAAAGCTTTAATGAAAGAAATTGAGAAGAATGGGGTTTTTGGTACTAAAGTTGCTCATGTTTTCACGATCGAATTTCAAAAGCGCGGACTTCCACATATGCATTTACTTTTATTTCTTGCTGCAAGAGACAAATTCAGGACATGTGCACAAGTTGATAAGATTGTGTGTGCTGAAATTCCAGACGAGAGAGATGCTCCCGTGTTACATGAAACCATCTTGAGGTGTATGATACATGGACCGTGTGGATCTTCGTGTTTGGAAAAAAATGTCTGCACTAAAAGATATCCGAAGGCTTATGCAGATTCAACGACCATGGCGGATGATGGATATCCAACATATCGTCGAAGGAATACCGGTCGAACTTATACGGTCGTGGGACAAGAAGTTGATAACCGACATGTTGTGCCATACAATCCACATCTTTCGAGAATGTTCAATTGCCACATAAATGTTGAAGTTTGTGCCGGCTTGGTTTCAGTGTTAAGTATATCAATAAGTACATTTACAAAGGACATGATTGCACTACAATGATTATTGGAGGAGTTAATGAGATCCAACAAGACCTTAATGGAAGGTATATTAGCCCCCACGAAGCTTGCTTGCGCGTCTTTGGAAACACAATGCATGGTGAACATCCAACGGCCATGCGGTTAGTTGTTCATTTACCAGATTGCATCACGTGAATTTTAATCCGTAAGATACATTTGAAGATATATCCGCAAGAACCGCCAATCAAGCATCGACTCTAACAAATTTTTGCATATTACACAAAGAACCGAATGCACCCAAATTTTCATATCATGAGTTTCCTCAATTTTTCGTTTTCAACAAGAAGGAGTGGAAACCGAGACAAATTGGATTCTCTATTGGTAGAATGTACTTTGCTTCCCGACTGAGAGAGATTTTACTTGCGGTTGCTACTCACCCATGTCAAAGGTCCATCTTCATTTCAGAGCTTGCGCACTGTCGGTGGTGTTTCGTATCCCACTTTTAAATTAGCATGTGTTGCTTATGGATTAGTAGAAGATGATGAAGAGTGGGTACAATGCCTTCAAGAAGCATCTGTTATGCAGACTGGGTACCAGCTTCGAAGATTGTTTAGTACAATTCTTAGCCAATGTTCTTCGTTAAACCCATATGATTTGTGGAAAAAAATTTGTCTTCATATTTGTGATGACCTTGCTCATAAGATACGTACACAATTTGGTATTCCGCACTTCAAAGATTTCGGTTGTAGAAGATTATGGGTTGTATCTTCTTAATCGCCTACTTCAAGAAACAGAAAAAGTTTGGTGACTTCCCACCGATGCCCTTGACTACAAGAAATTGGAGTGAGTTCAATGGTAATAAGTTGATGTGGGAACACCGTCAGTTAAACATCAAAGCGCAAGAACATGATGTCGCTACTAGGGTGGGTTCTCTAAATGATGCTCAGCGGGTTGCTTGCTCTTCAATTCTTTCTTTTGTTCTTGAAGATCGTGGAACAACTTTCTTTTTGAATGGTGGTGCTGGGACGAGAAAAACTTTCCTGTACAACACGGTAACACTTAAATGTCGTTCTCTAGACCACATTGTTATAACTGTTGCATCATCTGGTATTGCATCCTTACTGTTAATTGGTGGTAGAACTGCGCACTCGACCTTCTGTATCCCAATTGATGTTCATGGAAATTCAACATGTGGCTTTACTAAGCAATCTATACATGCTGAGTTGTTCAAAAAAGCTAAACTCATAATATGGGATGAAGTGCCAATGCAACATCGATACTGTGTTGAAGCCGTCGATCGCACCCTTCGTGACATTCAGGATAGTAATGACAAACCATTTGGAGGCATCACCGTTGTTTTGGGCGAAGATTTTCGACAAGTACTACCTGTTGTTCCAAGGGGTGTTCGAACACAGATAGTTGGGGCAACATTGAGACGTTCACCTCTATGGTCTGCCATTAATATCCTAACGTTAAATGTTAACATGCGTCTGGACAACACAAATAATTCACGAGTGGATTTTCTGAACTTTCTGATGAAGGTATTTTTTAATTACTTTAACATTTTCAACATTTGTGTTTCAATCTTTTAACATACTCCCTCCGTCCCACTTCAATTGATACTTATTTCCTTTTTGGTCCGTCCCACTTCAATTGATACTTCCCAAAATGGCAAAATATTTATAATTTTATATTCACTCTACCCCACCACTCATTCTCTCTCTTCATTTTCCACCACTCAATTTATTCAACCAACACTACTATTTACCCCACTCATTCTCTCTCTTCATTTTCTACCACACATTTCTTTTATTTTATTAGTATTCCTTAATAGTTGTGCCCTTTTTTTTGGTCTCAAATGAAGTGGGACGGAGGGAGTATATGTTTTAAAATGGTTAATTTATTTCATGATTAAAAATTCAGATTGGGAGCAGTCCTGAAGAAGTTATATTAATACCGTCAACAATAAGGATTTGTGAAAATCCCGTTGAGTTATTAGATAGCATTTACCCACAACTTGGGGTAGCAGGCGTGGCGAACCCATCATTCCTTACTGAACGCACAATTTTATCGGCAAGAAATGACGATGTTAGTTCTATTAATGAAAAGGCACTTCACATATTTCCTGGTGAAACAGTTTCTTATTTGGCTGCTGATAAAATGTGCCACGATGATGAATCCAGCCGGAACATTACAAATCGATATCCAAATGAGTATCTCAATTCACTAAATCCTTCGGGAATACCACCTTTTAAACTTGATTTAAAAGTTGGCTGTCCCATTATGTTATTGAGAAATCTTGCTCCGAATGATGGTCTTTATAAAGGCACACGATTAGTGATCGTCAGATGTGCGCCACACGTTCTTGAAGCTCAAATTTTGACCGGGGATAAGGCTGGAAAATTAGTTTTTATCCCAAGAATATCACTAACTCCTTCATCCGGAGAATTGCCTTTCAACATAACGAGGCGACAATTTCCTGTTCGTCTGGCATTCGCGATGACCATTAACAAATCACAAGGGCAGTCAGTGAAATTTGTGGGTATTGATTTGCGCAATCCTGTTTTTAGTCATGGACAACTGTATGTTGCTCTTTCTAGATGCACATCTCCAGAACGTATTAATGTTCTTCTCTCTGAAAGTAACATAAATTCTACAACAAACATTGTCTACCCAGAAGTTTTATTATAGTATAACTATGAAAAGGTAATTATAACATAACCTAAACAATTTTTTAAAAGATACGTTTTTTTATCATCATTCTCAAAATATTTGAATCATATATTTGTAGTCATGGGATGAGTACGTGAAAGAATATAGACGCTTGCACAAACCTACGACAAGGGCTTGGAATGGGCATAATAAGGTAATTATTATTTTTTTAATTCACTACAAGGAAAATCGATTTTAGCTACGGCAAATTCCGTAGCTAAAATGAAAATTCCGTAGCTAAATCGTGTTTAGCTACGGATTTGTTCCGTAGCTATTCCGTGGGTGCAGGTTTGTCGCTAAATTGGGCGTCGCTATTTTGTAGCTATTTTAGAGACGGATATGTCCGTCTCTAATTTAGAAACCGAGATATAGCCGTCTCTAAATTAGAGACGGTATATGTCCGTCTCTAAATTAGAGACAAGATATGTCCGTGTCTAAATTAGCTACGTATATAATCGTCTACGGATTAGCGACGATTTTCCGTCTCTATTTAAATTTTCATTTTATTTTCGAACCATTTTAGCGACGGATATTTCCGTGGCTAAATTGAGAATTTTTTTTGAAAAAAAATTATACTAATATATTTTAAATATATATATATATATATATATATATATATATATATATATATATATATATATATATATATATATATATATATATATATATATTTATTTAAAATATATTAGTATATATTTTTAAATATATATTAAATAAGTCCCTTGATTTTTCTTATTCTAAAATCAATCCCTTAATTTTTTTTATTTTCAAATCAGTCCCTTAATTTTATTAATTCTAAATCAGCTCCTTGACAATTCAAAATTACACTTTGCCCCCCCTCAACTTCTTTTCTACCCAAATCCGTCCTCAATTTCACCACCAACGACCACCGCAATCCACCGTGACCATTCACCACCGTCGACCATTCACCACCATCACACTACCACATCAAACCACATACATTCACAACAACCATAGAAGAAAAAAAATTGAAGAATCAAAAACGAAATCAAAAAAAGATTGAAGAAACGATCAATCTCCCGTCGTCCTTCCAATAACCACCGCCGACCACGGCATCCCCGTCGACCATTTACCACCGTAACCGCCGCTCCCCATCTACAATCAAAACAGAGATGAAGAAATCGTGCGAAATCAAAACAGAGATTAAGAAACAATCGTGCAAAATTAAAACAGAGGGAGAGACGGAGTGTTTTCATACCAGATCTATGGCGAAGACGGAATGCGAACCGTTGCCGTCGCCGGAGACGAGAGAGGAAGAGGGAACGGTAGTGGAGGCCGTTTGTGTTTGTTGAAGGGAGAGAAATAGAGAGAGTGACGGAGGGCGAAGGTCTCGCATCTCGTGCATCTGTGATGGCGACGGCGACGCGTAGGTTGAATGAAGAAGACGGTGAGGGCTGCAGGGTCTGAGGAGAAAGCCGTGTGTCTCGTAAATGAAAGAGAGAGGAGAGAGAAATGAGGAGAGAAATAGGGAGAAGGAGTAAATGCATTTGTGTGGATTAATATGGGCCATTCGATTTATTGTTATGAACGGTTGGATCTCGCTTTGGCCATAATCCGCGTGAAATATTAAAATCCAATCAAACAATGCCACATCACACGTACTTATATTTATTTCACACTATATTATACAATAACTAAAATATTTATGTATAATATTAAGAATAATAATATTTATTATTAATAATATTTATTAATAAATTATTAATTATAAAATTAATTAATTAATTAATATTAATATTAATTATATAATCAGTAATAATATTAATAAAAGTATAAATAATAATTAGAAATTTTTATTATTTTTTATTGAATAGGAAAAAATATTTTAGATTTTTTTTATTACTGAAATTTACAAAAAGTTATCTAAAATATTTACATGCTTTTATTTTATTTACCCAAAATTTTAATTATAGTAATATGCCTAATATCAAGAATAATAACATTATCATAACTAGTAATAATACATAACATAAAAAATAATAATGTTATTAATTAATAATAATGTTCATTAATTTAATTATTTTAAATTTATTAATAATAATTTAATTATTTAAAATTCTAAGAAATATTAATATACCTAAGTAATAATTGATATTAATAAATTATAAAAAAATACTTATTAACAATAACAATAATTTTATCTTTAAAGAAAATAGTAATTAGTAATAATACTTAATAATAAGACTAATAATGATGTTATTGTTAATTATTCAATTATATAATTGAATATATTAGTAATTATTATTGAATAATTAATAATAATATTAATAATATCTAGTAATAATACATAATATCAAAAATAATAATGTTATTAATTAATAATAATACTCATTAATTTAATTATTTTAAATTTATTAATAATAATTTAATAATGTATAAGGGTATAGGGTTTAGGGTTTAGAGTTTAGGGTTTAGGGTATAGGGTATAGGATTTAGGGTATAGAGTATAGAATTTAGGGTTTAGGGTATAGGGTATAGAATTTAGGGTTTAGGGTTTAGGGTTTAGAGTTTAGGGTTTAGGGTATAGGGTATAGGATTTAGGGTATAGGGTATAGAATTTAGGGTTTAGGGTTTAGGATTTAGGGTATAGGGTATAAGGTTTAGGGTTTCGGAGTTAGGGTATAGGGTATAGGGTTTAGGGTTTAGGGTTTAGGGTATGGGGTTGGGGTTAGGGTTTAGGGTATAGGGTTTAGGGTTTAAGGTATATGGTATAGGGTTTAGGGTATAAGGTATAGGGTTTAAACTAAAATAGGTTTAGCCTTTGTTAATTAGTGGTTTTTTTTAGAAAAAGTTATATAAAAAAAGATAGAAAAAAACTAAACAAATGAAAGTATATAGAAGAAAAGTCAAAAGAGGGACGGACTACCCTATATTTATTTTTTATTTTTTTTTTAAATTTTTATTGACTAGAAAACAATATTTTAGCCTTTGTTAATCAGTGGTTTTTTTAAGAAAAAGTTATAGAAAAAAAGATAGAAAAAAACTAAACAAATGAAAGTATATAGAAGAAAAGTCAAAAGAGGGACGGACTACCCTATATTTATTTTTTATTTTTTTTAAAATTTTTTATTGACTAGAAAACAATATTTTAGCCTTTGTTAATTAGTGGTTTTTTTAGAAAAAGTTATATAAAAAAGATAGAAAACTAAACAAATGAAAGTATATAGAAGAAAAGTCAAAAGAGGGACGGACTACCCTATATTTATTTTTTATTTTTTTTTTAAATTTTTATTGACTAGAAGACAATATTTTAGCCTTTGTTAATTAGTGGTTTTTTTTAGAAAAAGTTATATAAAAAAAGATAGAAAAAAACTAAACAAATGAAAGTATATAGAAGAAAAGTCAAAAGAGGGACGGACTACCCTATATTTATTTTTTATTTTTTTAAAATTTTTTATTGTCTATAAAACAATATTTTAGCCTTTGTTAATCAGTGGTTTTTTTAAGAAAAAGTTATAGAAAAAAAGATAGAAAAAACTAAACAAATGAAAGTATATAGAAGAAAAGTCAAAAGAGGGACGGACTACCCTATATTTATTTTTTATTTTTTTTAAAATTTTTTATTGACTAGAAAACAATATTTTAGCCTTTGTTAATCAGTGTTTTTAGAAAAAGTTATAAAAAAAAGATAGAAAAAAACTAAACAAATGAAAGTATATAGAAGAAAAGTCAAAAGAGGGACGGACTACCCTATATTTATTTTTTATTTTTTTAAAAAATTTTATTGACTAGAAAACAATATTTTAGCCTTTGTTAATCAGTGGTTTTTAAGAAAAAGTTATAGAAAAAAAGATAGAAAAAAACTAAACAAATGAAAGTATATAGAAGAAAAGTCAAAAGAGGGACGGACTACCCTATATTTATTTTTTATTTTTTTAAAATTTTTAATTGACTAGAAAACAATAGTTTAGCCTTTGTTAATCAGTGTTTTTTTAGAAAAAGTTATAGAAAAAGAGATAGAAAAAAATTAAACAAATGAAAGTATATAGAAGAAAAGTCAAAAGAGGGACGGACTACCCTATATTTATTTTTTATTTTTTTAAAAAAATTTTATTGACTAGAAAACAATATTTTAGCCTTTGTTAATCAGTGGTTTTTTTTAGAAAAAGTTATAGAAAAAAAGATAGAAAAAAACTAAACAAATGAAAGTATATAGAAGAAAAGTCAAAAGAGGGACGGACTACCCTATATTTATTTTTTATTTTTTAAAAAAATTTTTATTGACTAGAAGACAATATTTTAGCCTTTGTTAATCAGTGGTTTTTTTTAGAAAAAGTTATAGAAAAAAAGATAGAAAAAAACTAAACAAATGAAAGTATATAGAAGAAAAGTCAAAAGAGAGACGGACTACCCTATATTTATTTTTTATTTTTTTAAAAAATTTTTATTGACTAGAAAATAATATTTTAGCCTTTGTTAATTAGTGGTTTTTTTTAGAAAAAGTTATATAAAAAAAGATAGAAAAAAACTAAACAAATGAAAGTATATAGAAGAAAAGTCAAAAGAGGGACGGACTACCCTATATTTATTATTTTTTTTTTTTTTAAATTTTTATTGACTAGAAAACAATATTTTAGCCTTTGTTAATTAGTGGTTTTTTTTAGAAAAAGTTATATTAAAAAAGATAGAAAAAAACTAAACAAATGAAAGTATATAGAAGAAAAGTCAAATTTAGAGACGGATACTAAATCTGTCTCTAAATTTTAGAGACAGATGTTAAATCTGTCACTAAATTAGAGACAGACTAAATTAGAGACGGATTCAAAAATCTGTCTCTAAATTAGAGACGGGTTAAAATCTGTCTCTAAAGTTTAGAGACGGATTCTGAATCTGTCTCTAATTTAGAGACGGATTCTGAATCTGTCTCTATTTTAGAGACAGATACAAAACCCGTCTCTAAAATTTAGAGACGGAATCTGAATCCGTCTCTAAATTAGAGACGGAATCAGATTTCGTCTCTAAATTAGAGACGGATTTAGAGACGGAATCTGAATCCGTCTCTAAATTAGAGACGGAATCAGATTTCGTCTCTAAATTAGAGACGGATTCGGATTCCGTCTCTGAATTAGAGACGGATTCATATTCCGTCTCTGAATTAGAGACAAAATCTGAATCCGTCTCTAATTTAGAGACGGAATCCGAATCCGTCTCTGATTTTTGGTTCTGTCTCTAATCTGTCGCCAAATTAGCTACAGATTTCGTCTGTCTCTAAATTTCCGTCTCTAAATCCGGTTTTCCTTGTAGTGATTATTATATTGTTAATTTAATAAAAATATATTGATTTCATTTTTTATTTATTTCAGGTGCTTTTACGTAAACGTACATGACCAATGTCTGTTTCGATTGAGACAACATCTTTACTTCAAGTGGCTAAAAATCTATATGTTAATTAGATGTTAATTTATGTCTTATCTTTTTGTAAACAAGGGCATAATGTTTATGTTCATAAAAATCTATATGTTAATTTATGTCTTATCTTTTTGTAAACAAGGGCATAATGTTTATGTTCATACATCACTATAATTTGTAACTATAAATGTTTAAGTTAATTAAAAAAAAAGACCCGTGTCCTCGGACACGGGCATATGTACTAGTATTACAAAAGGATGGACAGATTAATCGCGACACTTGTCACTATATGAATGAGCTTTTCTAATGAGTGTTACTTCCCCATTCTATAAGCAAATACGTTTTATTTGATTTTTCAAACAATTTAGTAATATATTTTTCTTTCAATTACTATTTCCTAAGAATCACACAAATGACCACTACTTTTAACCCATCATTCACATTAATTTTATTCAAATTTTAAAATTTACGTGTTTTAACCTACTCAAATTTTTAAAAATTTACATGTTTTAACCATACAAATATAAAATGACACTTTACTTTTTTACTAACAAAAATGAAAATGCTATATAACTTGAAAATAAGAACAGAAAGATAAGAACAGAGAATATTGCTCTCTCATATTTTCATATCTTGAATATGCAATTGTACAATCTTTATATAGAGCTAGACCCTAGGATTAAGCTCTAGAATTAGGCTACTGCATCCCTAAAATATCTCCTACAATCAAGTCCTATGAATAGTTATACAAATCATATAATCACTAAAGATGGTAACTAAATCAAATCAGTATAATCTTAATATTCCCCCTCAAGTTGGTGCATAGATGTCAAACATGCCCAACTTGTTCAATACATTTGGTAAGAATGTTTGCTAACTGGTCCTCTGATCTGATCATAGGCAACTCCAATATTTTCCCTTCCAGCTTTTCTTTAATGAAGAACCTGTCCACTTCTACATGTTTTGTGCGATCATGTTGAATTGGATTTTGAGCAATGTCACGTGCAGCTTTATTGTCACAATATAGATGAAATGATTGCTCAGGTGAATAACCCAGGTCTTGCAATAGTATTCTCAACCATAGTGCCTCACAAAGCCCAAGTGCCATACCTCTGAATTCAGCTTCTGCACTTGACCGTGCTCCAACGTTTTGTTTCTTGCTTTTCCATGTAACCAGATTTCCACCAACGAATGTAAAATATCCAGATGTGGATCTTCTATCATCTATTGCTCCGGCCCAATCAGCATCAGTATATACATTTATGGTTTGACAATCACCGTGTTTCTTGAACATAATTCCTTTTCCAGGAGATGACTTCAAATATCTCAGAATACGCATGGCTGCCTTCATATGTTTTTCTCTAGGATTGTGCATATATTGGCTAACAACACTTAAGGCATAAGCAAGATCTGGCCTTGTATGAGCCAAATACATCAGTCTCCCTACAAGCCTTTGGTATCTCCCTTTATCAGCTGGTATTTGATCCTTCTCGGTGCACAATTTCAACCCGTCTTCTACAGGTGTATCACTTGGCTGGCATCCTAACATTCCACTCTCTTGTAAAATATCCAACGTATATTTTCTTTGAGATAGAAAGATTCCTTTATTTGATCGAGAAACTTCTATTCCAAGAAAATATTTCAACGGACCAAGGTCTTTCATTTCAAATTCTTTAGAGAGATAATTCTGCAACAGTTTCCTTTCTTCGGGATCATTTCCTGTAACTACCATATCATCTACATAAATAATGAGTGCAGTGATCTTACCATGTCGTCTTTTCAAGAACAATGTGTGATCTGAAATGCTTTGACTGTAGCCAAAATTGAGCATTGCCTTTGTGAACCTTCCAAACCATGCTCGAGGGGATTGTTTCAATCCGTACAACGATTTTCTCAATCTGCAAACCTTTTGACCATGCATTTGAGGAGTCCAACATCCAGGAGGGAGATCCATATAGACTTCTTCGACCAATTCACCTTGTAGAAAGGCGTTTTTCACATCAAATTGTTGCAATGGCCAATCTAAGTTTCACTACCAGAAAAAGGTCATTTAGCGACGGAAATTTCCGCCGCTAAAATTAAATTTCCGTCGCTAAAATAAATCACCGACGGAAAAATTCCGTCGGTGGTCCGCCGCTACCAGCTCGTCGCAGTGCTCCGACGGGTCAATTTCCGCCGCTATTTTTTTCTTTTACCGACGGAATTTAATTCCGCCGGTGAATTAATGGTTTCAGCGACGGAAAATTCCGCTGCTATATTAATTTAATTTAATTAAATTTTCATTTCAGCGGCGGAAATTTCCGTCGCTGTAATAAAAATTAATTTAATTAAATTAATTTCAGCGGCGGAAATTTCCGTCGCTGAAATAAAAATTAATTAAATAAATTAATTTCAGCGACGGAATTTCCGCCGCTATAATCATTTAATTTTTATTTAACTTTTGATTTCAGCGGCGGAAATTTCCGTCGCTGATTCTGAAATAAATTTAAAAAAAATAATTTAAAATATCAATAAACCAAAATTTTTTGTACCTGATATAACATTTCAATTTATAAAACTAAAACTATAAAAACTAAAATTCAAATATCAGCGTACCAAAATTCAAATATCAGCGTACCAAATAAAAACTAAATATCAGCGTACCAAATAAAAACTAAGCACTCAAAGAGGGGGTCATATACTCTACATAACAGGTCATTATTAACTGAACCAAATCCAATGTCTAATTTTAACTCAATTAATCAAATAAACAGATGGTTGTAATCATCTTTAGCATAAATTCCCTCTTAATTAATAAAGAGAATCCAACTCAGATCTAATTTTAACCTAAAAATATGTAAGAATTTGAGCACATTATAAGTTCACAGACAGATTAAAAAAAATTTTGAGCACATTATGTAACGACCCCAACCCTAGGCATTTATTTTTAATATTATATTAGATGCTTTTAATATTTATGCTAGCTTTTTGTGTTCAATCATGTCTTTAAATTCGTAAATTAAGATAAATTGGGTGAGTAGTAAGATTGGAATCTTTTGAGAATTTATTGGATATTAAATAAAGAAATTTGGGGAAATAATAAAAAGGGAAATAAGATAAATAGTGCAAGGAGGTTAATTTAGTAGGATGAATTATTTGAGTAAAGGTTAGTTAAATTTAAAATGAAAGCCTTTATTTATTAAAGGAGTTAATTAAGTGGAAGCCTTAGATTTTTCCTTGAAGGGGGGGGGGGGCCAAAGTCTTACTCCCTCTAGACACTCCAAGTGTCCCCTCCCCATTCATCCTCCACTCTACCCCCCCCTTAACCTCTTACTTCCTCCTCCCTTCTCCCTCATTTCTCATATTTTCCTAGAGAAAAACCTAGAGAAACTCCATGGAAGCCCCTTCCTCCAAGCTTTGAAGCCAAGCTACTTCTCCTCCAAATTCAAGTCTAAGGGCATTTTTGAAGTGGAATCACCTAGGAGAATTCATCAAGCTATAAAGATCAACCTTCCCTTTTCAAAACCCTAAGGTGAGTTATTATGACTTTCCTTCCTCTATATGCTCATGAATTAATTGATGTTGTTATTATCGATATAATGGTTATTTGGGGCCTTAGAAACCTTCTTGGAGTTGAGGAATTAGTTAATATTATGGAACATTGTTGTTGTTCATAAGAAATGATTAAAAGTGTAATAAAATTGGTTGAGTTGTATTAAGATGGTTAATCATGAAATATGGAAGTAAAAATGGGTTGGAAATCAAGTGGTAAATGATTTGGGTTTAGGTTATCTTGGGGTTTAAATGAATTAATATAATGTGTATGAAGTTAGGAAGTCCTTCTAGGTTCACAAACAAAGGAAAACTAGTTTGGAACAATTTTGGTTTGGGTTGTTGAAGGATTTTTATTGTTTTGAATTACGGGCTTAGGGCACGAGTCGTGCCACTGTGGCACAGTCGTGCCTTGGATGGGGGCGAGTCGTGACCAAGATTTAAGGGAAGTCGTGCCTGGTTGGGGGACGCCTGGAATCGAGGAAGGTTAAATGGGCACGAGTCGTGCCACAGGGCACGAGTCGTGCCCTGGCACAATTACTTTGCATCAATTTCTAATTTGTTTAAATCAAATCAAACTAGAACCAAAATGAAATCTCTTTAACCTAGATTAAAGTAGAATACTTTGGCTATACAATGACATCCTAGGGGATCAAAATGGAATTGTGGAAGTAGTTTTAATTATTGTCCCGAAAATGGTTGATAGGTTTGATTTGTACTTCACCAAAATAGTTTCAACTTGGGGAATAGATCTTGAACTTTTATTGAGGTTATTCGAGGTTGTATAATGAATATGTAGGAATGGTTTATGATACATAGTGGCCTTACTTACTCCATATCATTGGTGAGTGGTTTGTAATAGTGTAGAAGCTATAAGTTTCACTATTGGGTTAATTGGTAATGGGTATGTATCACATTGTAGCATTGTTATTCTAAGTTGTGGAATTATTGATTATATGGTTCCCTAAATATCCTAAGTATGGACTATTTGGCAAGTGTTATATGGCATCCCATTGTGTGGGTTATGTGTTATATGGTGGTGTGATATCCCGATTGTGGATTATGTGGCATGTTGATTATATTGTTATCCCAATATGTGGATATGTTTATTATGTGGTTGTATGGTTATCCCGATTGTGGATTTATTTGTTATCATTCATATTTATTGATGATACTATGCATAGTGTATTACTTAAATGTTGCATTATGGTATTGATTGGCATGAGTATACATTACCATGTTATTATGTTGTTATCCCGTTTTGTGGATTTATCTCAAGTATCTATCATGTGCTTGAGCGTGTTATGTTCGGGTGGGTATGATGGATGCCAATCAATTATTGATTTGTTCAATAAGTGATTGAAGGTACATCATATCGGTGACCCTTCCCCACTCTGTGGCCACAGGGTGGGGGCTGTGCAGCTACTGTACTGAGTGATAAGTAGCCTTTACATCTTGCGCGATTAGGAGAAACCGGGAATGCTCGTATGAAGCCAACGGCTCTCTGCGATGGCGATGATAGTATATGATACTCTAAATATAGGGGTCATATATGTATCCTGTTTTTCTTATATGGATCTACGGGGTATGAGACCTATAAGCGGTGAATGTGCGTAGGGCGGTTCACCAAAGAGTGGAGTTTTACTCCCACGTTGTACGACTTATTGTTCAGACGGGAAAAGGTAAAATGAGGTAACGTAAGGTGTTTACCGCTTTCATAATGTGTTAAGTGTTGCCATGCTACGTGTTGCATCTTGTATGGCATCTTCTGCATATCATAATAGCTCATTGAGATTTATTCTCACCCCTCTCCCTTTACTGTTTTAGATTCCGAGACAGGTGACCCGAACCCGTGAGGCCGGGGATTTCATTGTGGACTTTGCTCTTGGGGTTTGACAAGTTAAGTATAGGAGTGGGTTGTTAGGAGTATTTGTTAAGTATTCCTCTTTTATATTTTGTATGGGAAAACCCTTTTGTTAAACAGATGTTAATTAAGGTTTCCAATGTATTTGATTAGATATCGGTTTATTAAAGTTATGGTTGGATTTCCTCTAAGTAGAGATATTACTAATTGATTTTAAAATTGTAAGTTTGAAAGGTGGTTTTCTTTTAAAGGCAAATAAATGTTTTAAAAATAGAGATGGTTTTTCTTAGTTTGAGCTCCCTTAGCTCGGGACACGTGTTAGGTCCGGGTTGGGGTGCTCACGGTTAATATCGAGCTTAGTTTAGAGGTCAAGGGTAGATGTCTAAACTAAGGGGAATGTGTGGAAATTGACGTCGAGTGTTTTATGCGGGAGTTCGTTCTAATGGCCGGAAGCAAGGATGATCGGCGGAAGGTTCTAGAAATTGAAGGAGATATGGATATAGGTGAAATTCAATGAAGGGATGATGAAATTATTCGGGAAGTTTGTACGGGATATGGAGACTAGAGGATCGGTTCCGAATCAACATGAAGGATGTCAAAGTGATGGATTGGAAAGATTTGTGAAGATGAACCCCAGAGCTTTAACGGAGGTCCGAACCCGTTAAAGGCGAGAAAAATGGTTAGCGAGAAATGAATAGGATTTTTGAGGTTATAGGAAGTCCCAACAAGGAGAAAGTTAGGTATCTTTGTGTTTAAATGTGAAGGTTTAGGCGATCGGTGGTGGCGAATATTGAAGGGAAGTTGGGAGGCGGGACCATACGCCCCGGACTTGGGATAATTTCACCAAACGGTTCGAGGATTATTTCGTTTCGATGGTTACAAGGGACAAGAAGGAGATCGAATTCTTAGGACTAGAACAAGGGATCATGACGGTGAATCGGTATGTAATCGGGTTTGAGGAATTAGCTAGAAGTTGCCCTCATTTGGTATCGTATGAAGCGAAAAGAGTTCATAGGTTTATAAAAGGTTTGAGGATTGAGTTTAGGAAGAAATTTGGGATTGATAGCTTCACCAATTATCGAGACTGACCTTAGAGAGAGCTTATAAGATCGAGAATGGTATGGAGGAAAATAGTGGGAAATTGGAAGGTGAGATTGGAGATAAGCCAAAGTATCTAGGACAAGGATCCAAAGTCATTGGAGATCGGCCAAGAGCTTTAACTTCGGGAAGGATGAGAGAGAAACTTGTGGTAGCTTCTTCGTCTAGGCCGGTACCCAAACGGTATGGGATGATGTGTAAATATTGCAAGAAGATGGGTCACACCGAAGACAGTGTTGGAGTAAGCAAGGGAAATGTTTGAATTGTGGAGGAGCGGGGCACTACAAGAAAAATTGTCCTGCATTTCGTCGAGGTTAGCTTCGGTGCCGGTCGAAGGGTCAAAGAGGTGGTATCAAAAGAGATAACAAAGGGGAACCGAAAGAGAGGGTGCAGTGGTCGAGTGTGCGTTTCGGGTTCAGGAGAGATAGATCCCTCAGAGGTCACTAGAGGTATATTCCCTGTCTCAAAGGTTAGGGGTCATGTTTTATAGATCCTGTTGCATATCATTTATATTTGGCATCACATTTTGCTTATATGTGACATACATTGTTGAAAATTTGTTTTATTGTTAGAGGATTACGCTCTTATGAGAGAATACCTCGAACCTTCTTTGGTTTACCACGATGGTGATGTGGTTATGGTGAGCATGTATTGCCAGTTGAATTAGTATAATTATCAATTTATGATTTTGAGATATACTTGACCTGGAGGGTTAAGTAGTTGTTGTATAATGATAGACTATCCTAATAGGTGAGTCTCCTTTTTCCATGCCTAAATTGCTTATATTGGTATTTGTTATAGGTGAACCTTAAATGTGAAATTGATTACATGTGGGTATATAAGGTGAAAGTTTTGAATTAAGATGTGAAGAGTAATTGGTATATGCTAGACCTGCATAGGGAGTCTTTTCCAAAATTTTATGTGCTAGCGTGAGTAATTGGTAAATGTGCTCCCGTCGGTATATTTCGTGTGTTGGTTACGAGTAGGATAAACGGAATTGTAATTCTTATTTTGATGGCTTTAGGGTAATTAGAATTGATGATCTCTTTGTTAATTAAGGTTCCGGGAAGATCGTAAAAATAATTTGAGAATTGGGTTAATTATTCCTTGTGAAGAATCCTTGTATGCAAAGTTTAGCTAGTATGAGTTAGCTCGAGAGGATTACAAATTTTGGGTTCTATAGTCTTAAACTCGGATGTTACCAAGGATCTTGTGAGGTTGAGTCCGTGATCTTTGAGTTAGCAAGTACTACCAAAGAAATTTAAGAAATTCTTAAGAATTGTAGAGTCGTTGCTTTAGTGACTCTAAGGGAAGTATAAATGGTGTAGGATGTAATAAGGATGAATCATATTGTTAGTAATGGAAAAATAGGTTGGCTCTTACCTTACCTAGTGGACGTGAGAATCTTGTGAAATTTTAAGTGTATATTTAAAGGAAGATCAGGGTGTAGTGTTATGCGAAATGGGAAAGTGATAATGTGTGCTTTGGGGAATTTAACTTAGATAAGTGGGATTTTCTTATCCTCTACTCGGGAGTAGCTACACTTGTGTTGCGTCATTTAAATAGGAACCTTATCTTTTGAAGTTTCCTTTGAGAGTTGTTACCGATCCTAAGAGTTGGAGGATTTAGTTAGTCGAAAGGAATAGATTTGAAGACTACCCAAATTCTGGAAGAATAGGTTGTGTTGTGTGACGGATTTTCCTTCGACTTGAGAAATTTAATTAACCTTAGCGGGTTTGTGTATTATAACAGTTATCATTCTAGCATTAAGATAAAACCGTATGAGGCGTTGTTAGGGAAGAAAATATCGATCTCTAATTTGTTGGGGTGAAATTGGAGAAGCAAGGTCTAAGGTAAATTGGCGCTAAAGTTGTTAATCCATTTAAAGTTTTAGAAAAGATTGGTGAATTGACTTATAGACCGACTTGGGGCGGCTTGCGAGTATTTGACGTTTTAAATGAAATATCGTAATGTATTGGGTAACATAAGATGTAATACTTTTTATTTTAATATACTTTCTTTGAGGTCGTGAAAATTCGGATTAGTGATGATGGTATGATATTCTCGGAATATTAAGTTGTAGTATCACATTACTTATGAAATTGGAAAATCTTGGAAAAATCATAGTATTGGAGAGACTAATTGGGAAGTGAAGTCCTAGAGTGTTAGGTTTATGAAATGTATAGTAGAATCATGCCATTGAGAACCTAATTGAAAGTATTAAGTTAGAATGTGGGAAAGGTAACTTTTGCTACGTGATCCTTATAGTAAGCGACAGTCAAATTCGGGACGAATTTTCTTTAAGGGGGAGTGAGTGTAACGACCCCAACCCTAGGCATTTATTTTTAATATTATATTAGATGCTTTTAATATTTATGCTAGCTTTTTGTGTTCAATCATGTCTTTAAATTCGTAAATTAAGATAAATTGGGTGAGTAGTAAGATTGGAATCTTTTGAGAATTTATTGGATATTAAATAAAGAAATTTGGGGAAATAATAAAAAGGGAAATAAGATAAATAGTGCAAGGAGGTTAATTTAGTAGGATGAATTATTTGAGTAAAGGTTAGTTAAATTTAAAATGAAAGCCTTTATTTATTAAAGGAGTTAATTAAGTGGAAGCCTTAGATTTTTCCTTGAAGGGGGGGGGGGCCAAAGTCTTACTCCCTCTAGACACTCCAAGTGTCCCCTCCCCATCCATCCTCCACTCTACCCCCCTTAACCTCTTACTTCCTCTTCCCTTCTCCCTCATTTCTCATATTTTCCTAGAGAAAAACCTAGAGAAACTCCATGGAAGCCCCTTCCTCCAAGCTTTGAAGCCAAGCTACTTCTCCTCCAAATTCAAGTCTAAGGGCATTTTTGAAGTGGAATCACCTAGGAGAATTCATCAAGCTAGAAAGATCAACCTTCCCTTTTCAAAACCCTAAGGTGAGTTATTATGACTTTCCTTCCTCTATATGCTCATGAATTAATTGATGTTGTTATTATCGATATAATGGTTATTTGGGGCCTTAGAAACCTTCTTGGAGTTGAGGAATTAGTTAATATTATGGAACATTGTTGTTGTTCATAAGAAATGATTAAAAGTGTAATAAAATTGGTTGAGTTGTATTAAGATGGTTAATCATGAAATATGGAAGTAAAAATGGGTTGGAAATCAAGTGGTAAATGATTTGGGTTTAGGTTATCTTGGGGTTTAAATGAATTAATATAATGTGTATGAAGTTAGGAAGTCCTTCTAGGTTCACAAACAAAGGAAAACTAGTTTGGAACAATTTTGGTTTGGGTTGTTGAAGGATTTTTATTCTGTTTTGAATTCTGGGCTTAGGGCACGAGTCGTGCCCTGTGGCACGAGTCGTGCCTTGGATGGGGACGAGTCGTGACCAAGATTTAAGGGAAGTCGTGCTGGTTGGGGGACGCTGGAATCTGAGGAAGGTTAAATGGGCACGAGTCGTGCCCTGGGGCACGAGTCGTGCCCTGGCCTGGTTACTTTGCATCAATTTCTAAGCTGTTTAAATCAAATCAAACTAGAACCAAAATGAAATCTCTTTAACCTAGATTAAAGTAGAATACTTTGGCTATACAATGACATCCTAGGGGATCAAAATGGAATTGTGGAAGTAGTTTAATTATTGTCCCGAAAATGGTTGATAGGTTTGATTTGTAACTTCACCAAAATAGTTTCAACTTGGGGAATAGATCTTGAACTTTTATTGAGGTTATTCGAGGTTGTATAATGAATATGTAGGAATGGTTTATGATACATAGTGGCCTTACTTACTCCATATCATTGGTGAGTGGTTTGTAATAGTGTAGAAGCTATAAGTTTCACTATTGGGTTAATTGGTAATGGGTATGTATCACATTGTAGCATTGTTATTCTAAGTTGTGGAATTATTGATTATATGGTTCCCTAAATATCCTAAGTATGGACTATTTGGCAAGTGTTATATGGCATCCCATTGTGTGGGTTATGTGTTATATGGTGGTGTGATATCCCGATTGTGGATTATGTGGCATGTTGATTATATTGTTATCCCAATATGTGGATATGTTTATTATGTGGTTGTATGGTTATCCCGATTGTGGATTTATTTGTTATCATTCATATTTATTGATGATACTATGCATAGTGTATTACTTAAATGTTGCATTATGGTATTGATTGGCATGAGTATACATTACCATGTTATTATGTTGTTATCCCGTTTTGTGGATTTATCTCAAGTATCTATCATGTGCTTGAGCGTGTTATGTTCGGGTGGGTATGATGGATGCCAATCAATTATTGATTTGTTCAATAAGTGATTGAAGGTACATCATATCGGTGACCCTTCCCCACTCTGTGGCCACAGGGTGGGGGCTGTGCAGCTACTGTACTGAGTGATAAGTAGCCTTTACATACTGCTGCGATTAGGAGAAACCGGGGGAATGCTCTGTATGAAGCCAACGGCTCTCTGCAGTGGCGATGATAGTATATGATACTCTAAATATAGGGGTCATATATGTATCCTGTTTTTCTTATATGGATCTCTGGGGTATGAGACCTATAAGCGGTGAATGTGCGTAGGGCGGTTCACCAAAGAGTGGAGTTTTACTCCCACGTTGTACGACTTATTGTTCAGACGGGAAAAGGTAAAATGAGGTAACGTAAGGTGTTTACCGCTTTCATAATGTGTTAAGTGTTGCCATGCTACGTGTTGCATCTTGTATGGCATCTTGCTGCATATCATAATAGCTCATTGAGATTTATTCTCACCCCTCTCCCTTTCTTGTTTTAGATTCGAGACAGGTGACCCGAACCCGTGAGGCCGGGGATTTCATTGTGGACTTTGCTCTTGGGGTTTGACAAGTTAAGTATAGGAGTGGGTTGTTAGGAGTATTTGTTAAGTATTCCTCTTTTATATTTTGTATGGGAAAACCCTTTTGTTAAACAGATGTTAATTAAGGTTTCCAATGTATTTGATTAGATATCGGTTTATTAAAGTTATGGTTGGATTTCCTCTAAGTAGAGATATTACTAATTGATTTTAAAATTGTAAGTTTGAAAGGTGGTTTTCTTTTAAAGGCAAATAAATGTTTTAAAAATAGAGATGGTTTTTCTTAGTTTGAGCTCCCTTAGCTCGGGACACGTGTTAGGTCCCGGGTTGGGGTGCTCACACATTATAAGTTCAAATAGAGTAAAATCCACTTACTGAGCAAGAATTTGAGCAAGAATTTGACAAAGAAATAGTAGTTTAGGGATTATCAAACACAGATTCAAAAAAAAAATCACAGACAGATTCACAGAAACCGAAATAGGTCACGCCAAAATCAGAAAAATTCAATTAACAGCAAATTCATATTCACAACAAATTAACACCCTATCCTCGAATTAGAACTACTTATTTGAAAGAAATCGAAACATTTACCTTGATTTGATTAGAGCAAGAGAGAGAAACACGGTGGAGAGGCGGCGGACGGATCTAGACGGCGTGAGAGCTCGAGCGGACGGTGGAGAGGTTGAGAGGTGGACGGCGACGGACGGCGACGGCGGCGACAGTGGAGAGGTGGACGGACGGCGGCGTGAGCTTCTTCTTCTTCTTCTTCTTCTTCTTCTAGGTCGCACAGAGAGATATCGGGAAGAGAGAGAAAGCGGGGAGAGAGAGAGGGAAATTTGTAGCGTAATTGAAATCTGAGGGATAAAATGAGTATTTATAATTTCCACCAGCGACGGAATATTCCGCCGCTAAATATTAATTATAGCGGCGGAAATTAAATTTCGACGCTATAATTAATATATAGCGGCGGAATATTCCGTCGCTGATAAATCCGACGCTAAACTATACGTACGCTCACCTGGATCGATGACATGTCACTCTCACCGACGGAAATTTCCGCCGCTGATTTTAAATTCAGCGACGGAAATTTCCGCCGCTATTATTAATAAATATAATTGTTTTTATTATATTTTTGAAAAAATATTTATGATATTTTTGAAAAAATAAATAAATCATAAATATTTATTAATTTTAATTTTATAATGCCATTATTTTTATTTATATAAAATATGAAAGTTATTTTAAATTACTCTCAAAAAAATAAATATGAGTCAATAAATATTATTTTTGAAAAAATAAATAAATTATAAACCCTAAACCTAATACCCTATACACTATACCCTATACCCTATACCCTATACCCTATACCCTATACCCTATACCACATACCTATACATACCTATACCCATACCACTATACCACATACCCTATACCACATACCACACTCTGTTACCTATACCACACATACCACATGCCACTATACTATACATTATACCCTATACCACATACTGTATACCACATGCCACATACCACATGCCACATACCTATACTGATATACCACTATCTGTATATGCCACATACCACATACCACTATACCACATACACATACTATACCACATGCCACACTATGCCACATACCACTATACCACATACCCTATACCATATGCCACATGCCTATGCCACATACCACTATGCCACATGCCTATACCTATACCACATACCACATACCTATACCACTATACCATACACTATACCACATACCTATGCCACACTATACCACATACCACATACCACATACACTATACCCTATGCCACATACCTATACCACATACCACTATGCCACATACCTATGCCACATACCACACATGCCACTATGCCACATGCACTATGCCACATGCCACATGCTATACCACTATGCCTATACCACATGCCACATGCCCTATGCCACATGCCACATACCACCTATGCCACATACCTATACCTATACCACATGCCACTATGCCACATACCTATACCACATACCACTATACATACCTATACCACATGCCACATACCACATACATACCACACTATATATGCCACTATACCACTATACCACATACCCTATGCCACATACCTATGCCACATACCACATGCCTATGCCACATACCACATGCCTATGCCTATACCCTATGCCACTATGCCACATACTATACCTATGCCACATACCACATACCTATGCCACTATGCCACATGCCACATACCACATACCTATACCATACCTATACCACTATACCACTATGCGCTATACCATACCTACCACACATGCCACATACCACATACCCTATACACTATACCCTAATCCCAAATTGGTAAATTGCATACAATTTTAAATTTTTTATCCAAAATAAAATAAAAACAAGATTAGTCCAAAACAAGGAACTAACCAACTATTAGACAACACTCTGGAGATTATTGTCTCATAAGTCATAACTAAGATATCCGTAAAACAAAGACCCACATCATTGCTGAGCACACTGCACTCTCGGCCCCCACCACCGTGCATGTCATCATCTACATCGTAGCTTCAATGTTGACATCGTGAAGGGTTGTCTCCTGCGCGCTCATCATCAAGCTCCATATACGTCATCTGCGATGAAGGCTTAGGAGGCGGCATACCCTCTAGGGCCTTGCATTGTTCGGAAGTCAAGGAATGCAGGAAGTCGAACCCGGATTCGGACCCAGACGAGAAGGGAGAGAATTGAAATGTGGAATTACCTGAAATTAAAGATGAAATAGCACCGGGGTAAGAGCGGCTCGATATTTGTTTTTTCAAATTCAATTGTCGGAGAGAGAGAGAGAGAGAGAGAGAGGATGGGAGAGAGGGATTTAGAGGTGTGATTAATTTGGTTTGAAAGTTTGAATTGGATTATCTGCTTGTTGTTCGTTCGGAAATTTTGAAATTTTAAATGAGCGCCAACTTGGCGCGCGGTTTATTGTGAAATTAATCCATCCGATCCGGTCCAGCTTTTTGTAGATCTGAAATTGAAAAGGAGAGATTTTGCATTTGACTCCCTTGGAATTTAGGTAAACGATATTTAGCCCCTAACAAATATGTCATCACCCTTTCGCTTGAACTTTGGGTGCTCTTTCTGTTGTAGTACAAAGACTATGTCTCCAGTAAGAGTGTCAGGAGCTTCATCGGCTCCTCCTGGGAATGTAATTTTCTGTCCATTTTGCATACCCTTCTCCACAACCACTTCCAAGACCTTCTTCTCCTGTACAACCTTTTCGCCCTTGCATTGTGGGCAGCGGTCCTTGTCATTGATAGGGCATATGGTATAGGGTATAGGGTATATGGTATAGGGTATAGGGTATAGTGTATAGGGTATAGTGTATAGTGTATAGGGTATAGGGTATAGGGTATAAAATATAGGGTATAGTATAAGTATAGTATGATATATAGGTATAGGGTATAGGGTATAAGGTATAGGGTATAGGGTATAGGGTATAGGGTATATATGTGGGTATAGAATATAGGTATAAGGGTATAGGGTATAGGGTATATAAGTATAGGGTATAGGAAGTATAGTGTAAGGTATAGTGTATAGTATATAAGTATTAGGTTTAGGGTTTATAATTTATTTATTTTTTCAAAAATAATATTTATTGACTCATATTTATTTTTTTGAGAGTAATTTAAAATAACTTTCATATTTTATATAAATAAAAATAATGGCATTATAAAATTAAAATTAATAAATATTTATGATTTATTTATTTTTCAAAAATATCATAAATATTTATGATATTTTAATGTTTTTAGTTTGTTATTTTGTTAATTAGTTCTAAAAATAAACAAAAATTACATTTTATTATCGGCAACGGAATATTTCCGTCGCCGATAAATAAAAATATTAAATTATCGGCGACGGAAATATTCCGTCGGTGTATAATAATAAAAAAAACATTTAATTTCACCGTCGGAAATATTCCGTCGGTGTAATATTTCAAAAGAAAAATAAAAAATATTTTAATTTCACCGTCGGAATATTTAAAATACGATAAATAAAAAAATAAAAAAATGATATATTTTCACCGGAGGAATAATTCCGTCGCTGATAAAGATTTAGCGGCGGAATATTCCGTCGGTAAATCAACCGCCAAATTAGCGGCGGAAATAAACGAATATTCGAGGAATATTCGTTTTAGCGGCGGAATTTAGCGGCGGAATTAAATTCCGTCGCTAAATTTGACGCCAAAATAATTCTGACGCTAAAGTCTATATTCCGCCGCTATTTAGCGACGGAATATGTCCGTCGCTGTTAATTCCGTCGCTAAATGACCTTTTTCTGGTAGTGTTTGCAGCTAAAGAGAACAAAACTCGAACTGTGTTGATTTTAGCTACAGGAGAAAATGTCTTTGTGTAGTCTATTCCATAGGTTTGTGAGTACCCTTTGGCCACAAGTCTCGCTTTATAACGTTCGATAGTGCCATCTGCATTATACTTCACGGTATAAATCCATCTGCACCCAACAAGTTTCTTTCCCGCCGGACAATCTACAAGTTCCCAAGTTCCATTTTTCTCCAAGGATTTCATTTCTTCATTCATTGCAGCCTTCCATGTGGGGTCAGTTAAGTCTTCCTGCACACTGTTAGGAATAGATACACAAGATAATTGATTCACAAATGATTTATTTGATTCTGACAAATTGTGGGTAGACACATAGTTACTCATGGGATATTTGACTTTACTAGAGATTTCAGGCTCATATGTGGGTTTAGGAATACCTCTATTGTGACGAATTGGTAGTTGTTTTCTTAAGGATTCAGGAATTGAACTTGGAATAACCTCAACAGACGATGGGTTTGGTATATCAGCAGTATGACTCTCAACATGTGATGGATTGCACTCTTTTGCTGGTGATGGATTTGTTTCTCACGGCTTCTTCTTCAACTTCTACGTAATGCAGGGAAGCTTGGTCCAAGTTTGAACCATTTTTCTCCAAGTTTTCCACATCCTGCACAATGTCATGATCTAGAATATCATAATCTAGAGTTTGAATTTCATGATGATACTCGTCCTGATGTTCATGCTTAGTTGAAAAATACATTGTTTGCTCATGAAATACCACATCCATTGTGACGAACATCCTACGTGTTGGAGGATGATAGCAACGATACCCTTTCTGATGTACATCATATCCAAGAAACACACATCGTTATGCTCGTGGATCTAACTTGCTGCGCTGATGTTTATAGAGGTGTACAAATGCGACACATCCAAAAACATGGGGAGGTAAGTTCGGGACTGCTGGAGCAATTACTTTCTTAGTAAGTGTCTCAAATGGGGTCTTGAAACCAAGGGAGCTTGTTGGTACTTGGTTGATCAAATAAGCTGCAGAGGTAAGTGCCTCTCCCCAATAGCTAATTGGCATGTTAGCTGCTATAAGAGAGGCTCTAACAACTTCCAACAAGTGCCTATTTTTACGCTCCGCAACCCCATTTTGCTAGGGTGTATTTGAACAAGTAGTCTGAGGAATGGTGCCACGAGCTTCCAAGTAATTTTTAAGATCAGTACTTTGATATTCACCACCATTATCACTTCGAAAAACATGAATCTGAACATTATATTGAGTCCCAATCAATTTGTAAATTTTTTTGAATAAAAAATTCACCTCTCCTTTTGACTTCATCAAATATAACCAAGTCATCCTAGTGCAATCGTCAATAAAAGTGACGAACCAGCATGATCCACCTAAAGTTGGAACCTTAGATGGACCCCAAACATCAGAATGTATGACCATAAAAGGAGTTGGACTTTTATTCAAGAATAATGGAAAGGAAGCATGATGGCTTTTAGCCAGTTCACAAATTTCACAACGGAAACTAGAAACATCATACTTAGAAAATAAACTAGGAAATAACTTCTTCAAATAACTAAATGAAGCATGCCCCAAACGTTGATGCCACAACCAGATTTCAGATTTCTCCTTATCGCCCTTTGAACCATCCACGACAATAGCTTGGCGTACCTTATCACAACTTCTTGATTACATGTCTAAATAGTACAGCTTCCCTCGCTTAATACCACACCCAATCGTCTGTCTTGTTTGGATATCCTTGAACACACAAGAGTCAGGTCAAAATATAACAATACAAGACAAGGCTTTTGTTATTTGAGAGACTGATAAAATGTTATAATCTAATGATGGAACAATCAAAACTGAATCTAATTGTAAATTATCAGTCAGAGCTAAGGGTCCTTCACCAATAACTGGTGTGGTGTTACCATTGGCTGTTGAAACAAATTTTTTAAAAGTTGGTTTAATGGTTGAAATTTGTCGAGAATCAAATGTCATATGATCAGTTGCACCGGAATCAATTATCCATGTACTATTAGAAACAGGTACACAAACATTAAAAACCTTACCAACATTATCTGTGGCCGTCACCAGTGCAGATGCCTTTTCAGCCATAGTATCACCTTCGCTTTGTTCAACTACAAGTGCTGCAGTAGAGGCTTTCTTTGAGTTTTTCTTTTGCTGGTCTCGGTTATGATCCCACCATTCCGGATAGCCCACAAGTTCAAAACAACGATCTTTGATATGCCCAATCTTACTGCAATGAGTACACTTGTAGGCAGATTTATCAACGACATTAATGGTCTTACCCTTGTTTTTGTCATACCAGTTGTGAGTTGATTGGTTTCGAACCACCATCGCTGCTATGTCAGAGCTTTCAGAGTCGCCTTTCATAGTTACTTGACGCATTGCCTCTCGTCGAACTAAAGCATAACATTCTTCTAGATATGGAGTTGCTTCTTTGCGTAGAATATCCCTGCGAACTTGTTCAAGATCACCGTCCAGTCCAGCAAGAAAAATATGCACCCTTAGTCTTTCAATTGACTTTCGATAGGCTGCAAGGTCATCTGGATCTTTCATAGCCACTTTGTCACGATGGTCCAATTCTCTGAAAACTTGAGTCAGCTCTCTATAGTATTCTGATAAAGACTTACCATTTTGTTTAGCAGCGAAGGTCTTTTGATTCAAGGCAAAGACCTGCAACTCATCACTTCCATCATGGAAAGCCTTTGACAGAGCACTCCAGATTTCATGGGCAGTAGGTAAGCGTAAGTATCGCTTCATAATTTCTGGATTCATGGACATCAGCAACCATCGTTTCACCTTCTGGTTTTCTGCATACCACTTCTCGTATCCCTCCTCTGATTCAGCAGGCGGCTTGGTCTTTCCGCGAATGTAGGACTATTTCTCTCCCTCAACAATGTGCATTCCATTAGTTGTGACCAAACATCATAGTTTGATTCAGAGAGGATGATTCCTGCATTAAAAACACCTTCGGATTGAACAACAATCGGGACCGATTTCGATCCTGATGATTCTGTATTTTTTACTCATTATATATATATATATATATATATATATATATATATATATATATATATATATATATATATATATATATAAAGATAAATTTGTTAAAGTCTAATCAAGCTTTGATACCAACTTTAAAATAAGAACAGAAAGATAAGAACAGAGAATATTGCTCTCTCATATTTTCATATCTTGAATATGCAATTGTACAATCTTTACATAGAGCTAGACCCTAGAATTAAGCTCTAGAATTAGGCTACTGCATCCCTAAAATATCTCCTACAATCAAGTCCTCTGAATAGTTATACAAATCATATAATCACTAAAGATGGTAACTAAATCAAATCAGTATAATCTTAACAATATATTTATGAAACAAATGGAGTAATATTTCCACCCCACTGATGCCTTGGGAACTTGCAATTTTACACATTTTTTTTGAGGGTTGGGCCTGGTATAGGCATTTTGGATGAGAGTGTAGGTCTGTCTCTCAATATAAAATTTGATATGTGATATAACTCTCAAATTTATTTCAGCCCATTTTTTTGGCTATATTTTCTTACATTTTTAACTCTGAAGCTAAGGCTCTTTTTGTTTGGGATAAAATATTTTTTTCCCATTTTCTGGTGTTTGGTAACCATTGAAAAATAAAGTTACCAATTTTTTTTTTTCGATCAATGTAAAATAGACTTGTTTTCTAAGAAAAATGTTTTTCGGATTTCTTCTACCCAAAACATTTTTCGAAAATTCTTTTTAACATAATCACCCCAAAAATCTACCACCACCCCCTCCTCCCCGTCAAATTATTTTTGCTCATATTAATTTTTTTTTATCAACTCTTCTGCCACCCCTCCAACCCCCACCCCACCCACCCCTAGGCAATTTTTTTTATCATATTAATTTTTTTTTATCAAGTCTAGTACCGCTCCTCCAACCCCCCCCCCCCCCCTCAAACTGTTTTTTGCCCATATTAATTGTTTTATCAACTCTCTTGCCGTCTCTCCAATGATGATGACCAAAATGGGCCTTAGCCTGTGGACTGCCGTTTGGCCAGTGATCCGTCGCCCGTTTGGCCCGTGGCCCGTAGCTCAACCCGAGGTCCGGCCTACCGTTGACACGGAGCAGGATTTTCAGGGACTTTGGTCGACGGGCCGAACTTAGCGCGCGGGCTTTCAAGCCCGTTTGACTCAAAATCCGTTTGGCCTGTTTTTTTTTTCTTCGTAAAATGTCCTTAATGTCCCCATATATATCCGTTAATAAATTCATTGGAGGGGCATTTTCGTCCAAAATATATATAAAGGATCCTTTACCAGATATAGATTTTTTGGGACATAATTACCCCTCCCAACAACCATATTTAGGGATAATTTTGGTCAAAATCAATTTCTATCAACTATAAATAAGACTTCTTCTTACTTCCAATTTTCTCCCAAAAAAATTTCATACAACCTCAAAATTTTCTCAAACCCATCCCATGATGAAAATAATTCCAATTTAATTTTTGCATTTGAAGAAAGAAGTCATGATGATTTGCAAGGAAAGACTTTGTGATTACACGTAGAAGGTGAAGGTAATTTTATTGTTTTAAGCTACAATGATAATGAAGATTTAAAGCTTTTTGAAGACTTTGAAAATATGAATATCATATTTAATTTGGTGATTTGAAGACTATGTTTAATTTGAAGATTTGAAGACTATGTTATTTGAAGATTTGAAAACCTTTTTTAATTATTTCCAAGATTATGTTTTAATACTATGTTATTTCAAGACTTTGTTATTTAAAAAATATGTAATTTAAATTTTCATCATTTCAAGACTATGTTTTGCTTGAAATGTGACGATTTGTTATTTTAAAACTATGTCATTTCAAGTCTATGTAATTTAAATTTCCATCATTTGAAGACAACGTTCACAAATGTATACTTCATTTATTAAAAAATAAATGTACATTATTTTTACTAAATTATTTTCTAAGAGGTATAATTCATTTAATAAAAAAAATTTACATTAAAAAAACAACTTAGTCCCAATAATGTTAATTATATTTTCTAAGAGGTATAATTATAAACTTTTATTTACTTAACTAAATAAAAATTTATAGTAAATAAAAGTTTATAATTATAAATTTTTATTTACTTAAGTAAATAAAAGTTTATAATTATACCTCTTAGAAAATATAATTAACATTATTGGGACTAAGTTGTTTTTTTTTTAATATAAAATACTTTGTTTAATTCTAAAGAATTTTATATTTTTTTAAAAAAAATTTAAGCATTTTCAAATTTTTTTTAAAAAAAGAAGGGTAAAACTTGTTTGGCCCGTGGATCCTTGGATCCGAGCTATACGGGCGGACTTGGATATAAGGAAACAGATGGGCCGGATCGGGCTTAAGCCCGTTTCTCCTCACGGACGGACCGGATAAAATTCGTTGACACGTTTGATCCGTGGGAGACAGGCCGAAACGGCCCGAGTTTACCGTTTGGCCATCATCACTCTCCAACCCGCCCACTCACCCCCCTACCCACCCCCGATCAATTTTTTTATTAACTCTGTTGGCACCCTCCAATTCCCCACCCACCCGCAACCCCCCAAGCCTTGTCAAAAAAAAAAACTCATATTAAAATGTTTTCTGGAATACATTTTCCGTAGATTTACCAAACAACCGAATGTCATATTCCGGAAAACATTTTCATTTTTCAGAAAATGTTTTTCAGAAACCATTTTTCGAAAAATATTTTCCTCAAACAAACGAAGCTTAATATCGAAAAATTTATGCCTTTAAAACTAACTATCAAATTTTTTCTTAAAATTATTTTACTGGCTATATAGTTGTCTATCAATTTTTTTTAATGTGATAGTTGGATATCCAAGTGGGCACCCTAATCTTCTTTAGAGGGTGTATGAATGATCCTAGCATGCGTGAATCGGTAAACCAAGTGTTTTTGTCCCAAAGACTTTAAAGGGACATTGAAAATGTTTCACCTTCATAATATTAAGGAATCTCCTCCTAAAGTTTCCTAAAGTTATTTGTGTGACTTTCTCTAAATTATTCCTTGTCAATATCATCATGTATTTAGATTAAGCAACTAAATATTTGTATTGTGATCAGAATAAGGAAACTCCTTCTCCTTACTAGAATAGGATGATTAGAATAAGGAAACTTCTTCTCCTTATTAGAATAGGACTCTCTCTTGTATATATATTAAGAATTTGTGAATAAACAACCTAAGGGTTTTCTAATTCTCACATGGTATCAGAGCTACAAAGATCCATAGCCTAAACTCCTTCAAAAATCCGGCAGCCCCTCCCCTCTATCCCTATGGCCGGCTCCCCCTCCTCCACCAATACCCTCCCCACCACCGCCTTCACCGCCCAAGCTCGCCCATCACCCACCCATAACTCCTCCCATAACTCCAATCCTTCTCCTTCCTCCCATAGACCCTCACCCTTTCCCTACAAGGGCAAGTGCCAATATTGTAGTACCATTGGTCATATCCTCTCCCAATGTCATCAATTCAAACGTGACCACCCCACCGTAAATTTCTCCTCTCAACCGAAACCCAAACCCCAACCACCAAAAACCCCAAGCCCACTCCGCCGCCCACCGTACTCCCTCTCCCCCTCCCTCCTGGCTTATTGATAGCGGTGCCACCAACCACATCACTAATGACCTCTCCAACCTAGCCTTACACACACCCTACAATGGCAGTGACGACATCATTATCGGAGATGGTTCCTCTCTTCCTATCTCTAACATAGGCTCATTCTCTCTCTCCATATTCTCTCCCCCTCTTCTTTTCAATCATGTCTTACATGTTCCTCTTATCACTCGTAACATTCTCTCTGTATCTCAATTTTGTCGTGACAATAATGCCATTATTGAATT
Source organism: Adenophora triphylla var. japonica (assembly GCA_022495995.1). NCBI lineage: Eukaryota > Viridiplantae > Streptophyta > Magnoliopsida > Asterales > Campanulaceae > Adenophora > Adenophora triphylla. The sequence continues at coordinate 166,172 of JAFEMH010000605.1, forward strand.
CTCACACTCGTCTTTTCTTATTAAAGACAAAGCTACGAGCCAAACCCTTATCCACGGAGACCTTGAGGATGGCGTCTACATTTGGCACCCTCCACCCATTCAAGCGTCATCTCTTCGCAATTGTGACATCATAGATTAGGTCATCCCGCTCCCCCTATTCTTAGTCTACTACGTAGAAAATTTCATTTATCTATTTCCTCTAGTTTATCTCCGTGTAATTCTTGTTTCATTAACAAAAGCCACAAACTACCATTTGCATCCTCTTCTCTAATTTCACATGCTCCTCTAGATCTTATATTTTCTGATGTATAGACTTCTCCAGTTTATTCCCTTGAAAAATTTAAATACTATGTCATCTTTGTAGACCACTTCACCAAATACATTTGGTTCTACCCATTAAAACACAAATCCAACACCTACAACACATTCCTTCGTTTCAAAACACTAGTCAAAAAATACTTCCAATGTCCTATCATCCAAGTCTACTCCGATAACGGGGGTGAATACCTCAAACTCACACCCACTCTGGCTCAAAACGGTATCACTCAACTCACCACTCCACCTCACACTCCTGAACGTAATGGGTATGCTGAACGTCGTCACCGTCACATTGTTGAAACGGGTCTCACCCTTCTCTCCCATGCCAACCTACCCCTCACCTTTTGGCCCTATGCTATCACCACTGCCACCTATCTCATAAACAGAATGCCTACCCCTACCCTCAACAATGATTCACCCTACCTTCGCCTATTCCATTCCCCTCCAAACTACACCAAATTACGAAGCTTTGGTTGTCTCTGTTATCCTTGGCTTCGCCCTTATACCCCCACAAGCTAGCCCCTAAATCCATTCCATGTATCTTTGTTGGTTACTCACCCACGCAAAGTGCGTATTACTACCTTGACCCCACCTCCACCTCCCATAAGTCTACACCTCCCGCCATGTCCGTTTTGTTGAAAACACATTTTCCTATACCTCCCTCACCTCCATTCCCCCCATTGCTTCCGCTCCCCCTCCCTCTGATTGTCACACTCTATTTCTCCCTGTCCTAAACACTACACCCTCAATTCAACCACCACCCAATCTCCCCACCCCTCCCCTACCCACCCCTCTCAAACCCTCCCTCCCCTAACCATCCATCACCCTCTATCCAGCCCGAAACAACTCACGCTGAACCAGAAAACCCGCGCGATCGCCCCTCAGATTCGTGCGATCGCCCCTCCCTTCCAAAAACTTTGCACGATCGCCCCCTCCCCCGCGCGATTGCCCCCATACCCAGCAGCTCCGTCCCCCTCCTACCCGTACCATCACTACCCGGCTGTCCCATGGTATCACCAAACCCAACCCCAAATACGTCAACCTATCCCTACTCCCCTCACCCACAAGCCTTCCCACCACCACCAAACAAGCTCTCTCTATCCCACTGGCGTAACCCCATGATTGAGGAATTTCAGGCTCTCACTCGAAATAAAACCTGGAATTTAGTTCCCCCTGCAACAGCCCACAACATTGTCGGGTGCAAATGGGTCTTTCGCATCAAGTACAACCCTGACAACACAATTCAGAAATACAAGGCTCGTCTTGTAGCCAAGGGCTTTCACCAACAACCCGGTTTTGATTACATTGAAACCTTCAGTCCTGTTGTCAAACCCGCTACAGTCAGGCTCCTTCTCTCACTTGCCACAATCAACCGCTGGCCTCTTCGCCAGCTTGATGTCAACAACGCCTTTCTACAAGGTTCACTCTCCGAGTCTGTGTTTATGACACACCCCCTGGCTTTGAGGACTCCACTAACCCCTCTCATGTATGCCATCTCTCCAAAGCCATTTATGGTCTCAAGCAAGCTCCTCGTGCTTGGTTCCAAGAACTCAAAACCTACCTCACCACATATGGCTTTCACCCCTCCTTAGCCGATCCCTCCCTATTTATACTCAACAAAACACCAACCCCTATCTTTCTTTTGGTTTATGTTGATGACATCATTGTCACCGGGCCGTCACCCTCGCTCCTTCAGTCATTCATCATTAGCTTGTCCAATCATTTCTCTCTCAAGGATCTCGGTCCTCTATCATATTTTTTGGGCGTTGAGCTTGTCCCCAACAAAAATGGTATCCTCCTCTCCCAAACAAAATAAATCCATGATCTTTTCACCTGCCACAACATGATTGACTGTAAACCGCTCCCCACCCCTATGGTCATATCACCACCCCTTGTGAGATCCACTACCACTCCCGCTGTTGAACCCACTTTCTATCGTGCTATTGTTGGTGGTCTTCAATACTTGTCCTTCACTCGCCTTGACATTGCCTTCTCCGTGAACAAGCTTGCACAGTTCATGCATAATCCCCAATCATCTCACTGGGTTGCTCTCAAGCGGCTCCTCCGCTACCTTTATGGCACTATGCACTTGGGTCTCCAGATTTACTCTACGTCTCCCCCCTCTCTTCATGCCTTTTGTGATGCAGATTAGGCTAGTGACAAAGATGACTTTGTATCCACCTCTGGTTTCTTTGTTTACCTCGGTCATAACCCGGTTACTTGGTCCTCCCGCAAGCAACGTGCTCTTGCCCGCTCCACCACTGAGGCCGAGTTTCGTGCCATTGCTGACACCGCTGCTGAGATTACTTGGGTTCGGAACCTGCTTATTGAGCTCGGTATTTCTCTTACTTCTCCACCGGTTATATACTGTGACAACCTTGGTGCCACAACTTATTCCGCAAACCCGATTTTTCACTCTCGGATGAAACATGTGGCTCTCTCGTTTCATTTTGTCTGTGAACAGGTTCAGTCTGGCTCTCTCCGTGTGCAGCACATTTCTGGTAATGATCAACTGGCTCTCTCCGTGTGCAGCACATTTCTGGTAATGATCAACTTGTTGATGTTCTAACAAAACCACTATCTCGTTTACGCTTCGATCAACTCATTTCCAAGATTGATCTTCTCCAAGGATCGTCCATCTTGCGGGGGCGTATTAAGGATATTAAGGAATCTCCTCCTAAAGTTTCCTAAAGTTATTTGTTTGACTTTCTCTAGATTATTCCTTGCCAATATTCTCATGTATTTAGATTAGGCAACTAAATATTTGTATTGTGATTAGAATAAGAAAACTCCTTCTCCTTATTAGAATAAGATGATTAGAATAAAGAAACTCCTTCTCCTTATTAGAATAGGACTCTCTCTTGTATATATATTAAGAGTTTGTGAATAAACAACCTAACCTAAGAATTTTCTAATTCTCACACATAAGATATTAATGTTCGGTGGACAATCCTCAGAAAAATTGTTATTTTAAAATAATAGATGGGGAAAACTATCCTTTTCCAAATTTAGTAATTGACTGATTTGGGGTCTCAGTCCCAATCCGAGGTCTCGAAGCCCATTTTTTTAGGCCTATGTCTGGTTTCTTGTTATTTCGTTTTGAATAGGAATTTAGACTCGGTTTTATCCAATTATTCATCAATAGAGCTACATGAATTTTTGGGTGCGAGATCGGGATATCTATAGAGTTATTTCTCACAACAAAATCTGGTATGAGAAATAAGTCTGGGAGCTATTTTAGTCTATTTTTTCCTACCTCTCTTATATTTTTAACTCTGATAGCCAATTATTAGAATTTTTTTGGCCTATAAAAATTGACTCAGAATTTTTAACTTTTGTTTACTTTGATAATTAGTTATCAGAGTTCTTTATTACTCTTATAGTTGTCTATCATAGATGGCACTAAAACCTTCCCTAGAGGGTGCGCGTAAATGAGGCTATCTGAGTAATTTTGTTCTAGGGGCTTTAGAGAAATATAAAAAATATTTCACCTTTATAAATTATCAATGTTAAATTTAGGGGCTTTAGAGTAATAATCTTTTTAAAATAATAGACATGGAGGAATATCCTTTTCCAAATAATTAGGGTGTGACCATTTCTCCAAAGTGTGAAAGTGGAATGCTACAACACACACACACAGCGCTAGTCAAGCAATTAGTCGTCGCTCCTCTTTATTATGCAGTCCAGTCGTCGCACAGCTTGGAAAAAAACAGGAAAGAGAGAGAGAGAGAGATGGCCGCTCCTTCTTTGACGGGAACGTCAACTCCCCCTTGTAAATTATATGGCAAACGATGATTTTTACATTGCACAACTGAGATTATATATACAAGGAAGATAGCTATATGAAGAGACTAAGCTAAAGATACATTAATCAAAATTAAAGCAAACATCTGAATGTACACGAACTGAAGTGGAAACATCATGGAAGGCAACAGACGCATGAGGCGGGCGCCTGGCACAAGTTGAGGCGGCAGCCTCGGAGGCAGAAGGTGCGGCCTTGGTGAAACAGTTGAGGCGGGCGCCCGAGGTCCGATGGTGCGGCCGCCTGGTTCACCGAAACTTCAGCCATGGTGTTTTCACATTGAGGCGGGCGCATGTGTTTTAGTGAGGCGGGCGCCTCACATGTTGGTGAAGCATGATGATTCTTAACACGCCCCCGCAAGATGGACGATCCTTGTGTGAGACCAATCTTGGAAACAAGAGATTGAAACCGAGCTCGGGAGAGGGGTTTTGTGAGAGCATCTGCGAGCGATCTCGGCCTGAAATGTGTTGGACACGCAAGGTGCCAAGGTTGACTTGTTCTCGCACAAAGTGAAAGGCTAGGGCGAGATGCTTCATCCGTGAGTGGAACCTTTGGATTGGCGAGTAAGATCTTGCACCTAAGTTGTCGCAGTAAATAGCCGGAGTTGTAGTGAGGTTGATACCAAGCTCGGACAGGAGGTTTTTAATCCAAATGAGCTCAGCGGTAGTGGCAGCAACAGCTCGGAACTCAGCTTCAGTAGAAGAGCGAGCCAAGGCTCGTTGCTTCTTTGAAGACCATGTGACGGGGTTGCGGCCTAGGTAGACAATGAAGCCTGTGGTGGACATGAAATCGTCCTTGTCTCTGCCCAATCCGCATCACAGAAGGCATGAAGAATAGGTGGAGTGTGTTTGAAAAGTTGTAATCCCAAGTGTAAGGTACCATGTAAGTAGCGTAGTAACCTTTTGAGGGATACCCAATGAGATTCTTGGGGGTGATGAAGAAATTGGGCTAATTTGTTCACGTAAAAGGCAATATCGGGTCGAGTGAGTGAGAGATATTGAAGGCTACCAATAATGGCTCGAAATTCGGTTGGGTTGCGAGATGGGTGTGCGGGGAAGAGCCGAGAGAGAAGGATAGGTAGCCATGGGGGTGGGAGAGGGTTTGGAGTTGTCCATGCTTTGTGCTTGTGGAGGATATCATTTATATATTTAGATTGAGAGAGTATGAGACCATCCGAATTTGGGGTGACTTCTATTCCTAGAAAATATGAGAGTGGGCCTAGATCTTTTAGAGAGAAACGAGTTGAGAGATGGTAATGAATGAAGAGAGAAAGGAGTTTGATGGACCTGTGATGACTATGTCGTCGACGTAGACAAGAAGAAGAAGATAGTTAGAGTTATGAGAATAAATGAAAAGAGAGGGATCGAGACAGAGACGAATGAAAGCCAAAGGAGAGAAGAAATTGTTTTAGAGCGGTGTACCAAGCACGAGGTGCTTGCTTTAAGCCGTAGATGGCTTTTGAGACGACACACATGAGAGGGAAGAAGAGTGTTTTGAAAACACGGAGGTTGAGACATAAAAGCTGTTTCGGGAGATTGCCTTGAAGGAAGGCGTTGTTGACGTCTAGTTGGCGAAGGGACCAACCACGGGTGATGGCAAGAGAGAGAACAAGACGTATTGTTACGGGTTTGACTACGGGGTGAATGTGTCGGAGTAGTCAAGACCAGGGCGTTGATGGAAGCCCTTGGCGACAAGGCGAGCTTTGTATTTGTGTATAGTGTTGTCGGGGTTGTATTTTATGCGAAACACCCATTTGCACCCGACTATGTTTGGGGCTTCATGGGACGGAACAAGAGACCATGTAGTATTACGTATGAGAGCATCGTATTCTTCTTGCATGGCGGCACGCCAATGGGGTGTGGAAAGGGCTTGTTTGGTTGAAGTTGGAAGTGAGGAAAGGGAAGGAAGGGTAGCAAGATTGGCATATTTGGGATTGGGTTTTCGGATGCCATGGGATAATCTGGTTTCTATAGTGCGGGTGGGTGGAGGGTTTGTTGAAACTGATGGTGGGTTGTTTGGGTTAGTATTTTGTGGGGCTGGTTCGGGCTGAGTATGAGGTGTAGTTTGTGGGTGAGTGTTTGGGTCTGGTGGGGTGGGAGATGTGGTAGGTATTGTTTGGGTATTGGGTGTAGTGGGTATGGTTTGGAGGATTGGAATGGAGATGGCACACCATTCATCTGTGGAGATAGTAGGAGATGTGATAGAGGTTGAGGCGAGAGTTGAGTAGGGGAATATTGTCTCAACAAATCGAACATGGCGAGAGGTATAGACTTTGTTAGTGGTTGGGTCAAGACAGTGGTAGGCACTTTGAGAGGAGGAGTACCCAACAAAAATACATGGTGTAGATTTTGGTGCAAGTTTATGAGGTGTGTATGGTTTGAGCCATGGGTAGCACAAGCACCCAAAGCTACGTAGTTTAGAGTAGTTGGGTGCTTTTTGAAATAGTCTTAGGTATGGAGAGTCATTTTGTAGGGTGGGGGTGGGTAGTCTATTTATTAGGTAGGCTGCGGTTGTGAGGGCATGGGACCGAAAATGAGCGGAAGCTTTGCATGGGATAGAAGTGAGAGGGCTGTTTCGACTAAGTGTCGGTGACGACGTTCGGCAAAGCCGTTGTGTTCAGGAGTATGTGGTGGAGAGGTTAAGTGAGAGATGCCATTTTGGAGAAGGGATGGAGTGAGTTTGAGATACTCACCGCCATTGTCGGAGAAAAATTGAACAATGGGGCGAGCGAAAAAAATTTCTACAAGGACTTTGAAGCGAGCGAATGTAGGGAAGGTGTCAGATTTTTGTTTGAGGATAGAGCCATGTATATTTTGTAAAGTGGTCAACAAAAATCACATAGTATTTGTAATTATCATAAGAGTAAAGCGGGAGGTCCAAACGTCGGAAAATACAAGTTCAAGGAGCATTCGTTTGTAAGGATGAAGTAGAAAAGGGAAGTTTGTGACTTTTATTGGTAAGACAGGGATTACAATGGGAAAAGGTTTTATTGAAAGGAATGCTTAAAGAGAACGATTTATTTAAAAGGGAAACAATGGGAGGAGAGGGGTGCCCTAGTCTATGATGCCAAGTTTGAAGTGATGTTGAGGCGGTGCCAATGAGAGCTTGAGGTGCGTTGGGATGCCAAACGTATACTCCATGGTCAATTGTTCCTTGAAGAAGGATTTGTTGGGTCGAGAGTTCCTTAAAAAGAAAGGAAGATTGTGAGAATTCTAAGGAAGCATTGTTATCTTTGCATTGAGAGACGGAGATAATGTTTTTAGAGATTAGAGGAACATGCAAGACATTATGAAATTGTAGAGTAGAGTGAGAGGTGGGAATAGAGAAAGAACCTATATTTGCGATGGGGAGTGAGGAGCCGTCACGATGATAACGTCATCACTCCCATCGTAAGGGTGATGAAGAGCAAGAGTAGAGATCATTGGTTAAGTGATGTGTTGCACCACTATCCACAAGCCAAGGTACGGCATGGTTCGAGGTAGGGGCGTACGGTGTGGGCTTGTGGTGGGAATAGGATGTGTTCGGGCGATTGTTGCGGTTTGAAGAAGGTGGAGGAGGAAAATTGACACTTTGGGGTAATCGCGTTTAAAGCGCCGACACTTTGGGATATGACATGGCCAACATACCTGCAATATTGGCATTTTCCCTTGAATGGATTGGGTGAAGTGGTGGCTCGGTTTTGTGGGGGTGTTGGCAGTATAGGATGGTTTGGGTAAGGACGGGTGGGTGTATGGGAGGAATGGGTTTTGGTTTGGGCAACATGAGCTGAGATAGGGAAGGAGGATGAGGGAGTTTGTTGTTTAAGGGTAAGCTCATGATGAATGAGCTTCTCATGAAGGGCTTCGAAGGTGATGGGGTCATCACGGGCACGAACGGAATCGACTATGGGTTTGTAGGTGTCATAGTCGAGACCCTTGAACGGTGGCAACAATGTCTTCGGGATCTAGGGGTTTTCCCAAAATGGCTAGTTTGTCGGTGCAAGCTTTGATAGCTTGCATGTAGTCGAGATAGAGAGAGAGGATTTGGTGATAGAAGAGAGATTGTCTTTGAGTTGGAGTATGTGACCTCTAGAGGGATTGGCGTAGGTTGTCTTGAGGATTGTCCAAGCCTCGTTGGAAGTTTTGGCTTGATAAACAAGGGGAGCGACAGAGGTGTCCAAGGTTCCAAGGAGGGCACTAAGAATGAGCCGATCCTGTCTATTCCAGGTTTTGAAAGCTGGGTTTGGTGTTTCTTTGCCATCAGTTGTGACGATTTCGGTAGGTGCGGGGTGGGTGCCATCCACATATTGCAGAAGATCTAGGCCAAAAAGAAGGGACGTCACTTGGGACGACCAAACTAGGTAGGTGAGGGGCGTTAGGGTTTTGCATTGGGAGAGATTAACCAAGAGGATGGGGCGATTGGGTTCATCGGTGTTAGGAATGGCGTTAGAGGTTTGGCCAGCCATGGCGGGTGAAGAAGATGGCAACAGGAGAAAGGAAGGAGTTTGTTTTATTGATCACAAGGCTCTGATACCATGTAAATTATATGGCAAACGATGATTTTTACATTGCACAACTGAGATTATATATACAAGGAAGATAGCTATATGAAGAGACTAAGCTAAAGATACATTAATCAAAATTAAAGCAAACATCTGAATGTACACGAACTGAAGTGGAAACATCATGGAAGGCAACAGACGCATGAGGCGGGCGCCTGGCACAAGTTGAGGCGGCAGCCTCGGAGGCGAAGGTGCGGCCTTGGTGAAACGGAGTTGAGGCGGGCGCCCGAGGTGCGATGGTGCGGCCGCCTGGTTCACCGAAACTTCAGCCATGGTGTTTTCACATTGAGGCGGGCGCATGTGTTTTAGTGAGGCGGGCGCCTCACATGTTGGTGAAGCATGATGATTCTTAACACCCCTCTCCCTATTAACACGTCTTAGGAAAAATGTAACGGAATTTGAAAACGCTTTCTTTAATTTAAGAAAATAACTGAAAATAAATAAAATTAAAAAAATAAGATAAAATCGGAAAATTAAATTAAATTGGGACAGATGAAAGTTGAGACTTATATTGGACACAATTTCCGTAAGAAATAATTGCCCTGTACTGATGCTAATGGTTACTGACAATCTTCTCGTAATAAGATGCAACGTTTTAATAGGAGCACTCCAGATTAACGATTTCGACTAATAAATCTGAGTATTTGAAACTTTTGGACTTGAAGGAAATTTATGCTTTCAAGATGTTCTCCCTCTAACTTGCTAATGATAGTTGGATGACTGCATGAAATTGTCAATCCTGAAGGGGTTATTTATAGTTTCTGAACGCAAGAATCGTACTCTTAAGGAGATGATGAATGCACTGTTAATCAGTTCAGGCTTACTCGATAACTTGTGGGGGAAGTCATACTCACGTCCAACTACATACTTAATAAGATATCCAAGAAAGAAATTGATAAGACTTTTTACGAATTATGGCATAATCGTAAGTCGTGTTATTAATACCTTAAAGTGTGGGGGTGTCTAGCTTAGGTTGAAATACCTAAGCTAAAGCAAATAAAGATCGGTCCCAAGACGATTGGCTGCATCTTTATTGGATATGCCAGCAATAGTAGTACCTATCGGTTTATAGTGCACAAGTCGGACATTCCTGATATGAATGAAGGAATGACGATAAAATCAAGAAATGCGTCATTCTTTGAAAATATCTTTTCTGCTAAGGATAGGATAAGTTCTAATAAGAGAACTTATTAAGCTACAAATGGTCCCTCTCGAAAAGAAGATGAAGGACCTAGACGTAGTAAGAGAGCAAGAGTGAAAAAGTTTTTTGGTCCTAATTTTCAATCATATACTCCCTCCGTCCCATAACAAGTGACACAGTTACTGTTTCGCACGGGAATTAAGGAAAAAGTGAAAAGGTTGATGTGTTGTGAGTGTAGATAGTTGAGTAGGAGAGAGAATGAGTGGAGATAATAGTAAATTTGAAAAGTGTTGTGAGTATGATAAATGGGTCCCATGAATAAATAAGTATTAAAAAGTTTCCATTTTAGAAAGTGTGACTTATCAGTGGGACGCCCAAAATGGCAAAGTGTGTCACTTGTTGTGGGACGAAGTGGGACGAAGGGAGTATATGTTAGAAAACGAATCGGCTACTATTGTTAAAAAAGCTTTATCTTGACAGGATTGTCAGTTCTGAAAAGAAGCAATTAACAAACAGTGAGATAACCTTATTTTAATGCTTTAGCTTTCTTTGAATTGAATTTATGTACTTGTAGTTCTTTGAAGTACATATCTTTGTGATTCCAATCGTGGCCGTATCTTTTGATGGGTTTTTTTCTCAAAGTTATGATTGCAAAGTTTGTGGGTTTATTGATGCTTTGTTGTTAATTGAAGTGCTGTTTAGTGGGTTTTGTTCCTAGGGTTTGTGAAACGTCAGGTAAAGTTTTGAACTTTTGTAGAAATTTATGTTTTCCCCTTATGGGAGTTTTTAAATTTGTTGTGTTGTGATGGCGATGAAAGATCGAGCAATTGAAGTACTTTTGTATGCTTTAATGCTCTTGAAATTTAGTCAAATTTGGAATGTTGTTTTGCCAGGCTTTTTTATTTTATTTGATAACTTGTAGCTTGCTTGATTGTTCATTGAGTAGCTGTTTGTTTGCATGGTTTAGAAATTTATGTTTTCCCTTATGGGAGTTTATAAATTTCTTCTTCTTGGGCTCCTTAGTTATTTTTTCTTTGTAAAAGGTGTTCTCAGAGAACCTCTTATTTTTAGTTCTTGAGTAAAGTCAATGTGTAATGGATTTTATAAATGTTACTGAATTTGGCTTGTTGATTTTGTTATCGTTTCAGGCTTGTTCTGATGAGGTCTTAGGTTTTGTCGTATCATCTGAGTTTTGATTACAGATAAGGCTGGTCTCTTTGTGATGTTGACACTGAGTAGCAGGGCTCTTGCCTTAAGTACTGGAAGTTTTGTTTGGTTGCTCTTTTATGGTAGTTTCAGCTTCGGTTCTGAGAGTGATATCAGCTGCTTGAGAGCGATAAAAGATTCTTTAGAAGATCCACTTAATTTCTTGAGCTCTTCATGGAATTTTAACAACAATACCGAAGGCTTTATTTGTAGATTTATTGGCGTGGATTGCTGGCATCCCGATGAGAATAGGGTTTTAAATATCCGTCTTTCAGACATGGGACTCAGGGGAGAGTTTCCACGTGGTGTTAAAAATTGTACTTCCATGACAGGGTTAGATCTTTCAAGCAACAAGCTTTATGGCTCTATTCCATCTGACATTTCTAAATTAGTTGAGTTTGTGACATCTCTTGATCTTTCATCCAATAATTTATCAGGGGAGATCCCTTTAAGCCTATCAAATTGTTCCTATCTTAATGTTCTTCAACTCGAAAATAATCAGCTGACGGGTCAAATTCCTGCTGAATTTGGCTTACTTGGCCGAATGAAGACATTTAACGTTTCGAATAATCGTTTGACTGGGCCAGTTCCGCATTTTTCCAATGCGAGTATCAGTGAAGCGGGCTATGCAAATAATCCAGGATTATGTGGGTCCCCTTTACCTGCTTGCCAAGCTACTGCAAAGAAAACCATCATGAAAACCATCAAGAAAACCATCAAGAAAACCATCAAGAAAACCATCATGAAAACCATCAAGAAAACCATCAAGAAAAACCATACTGCAGTCATTGTTGGGGCTGCTACCGGTGGGGTCACTCTAGGTCCATTACTTATAGGTGTAGCTATGGTGGTCTTTATGCGCAAAGTGGTCAGAAAGAAAGATGATGATCCTGAAGGAAACAAATGGGCAAGGAGCATTAAAGGAGCCAAAGCCATCAAGGCAAGTTCATTTAATTAATCCCTACATTTGCTTGTAATCATTATGCATATTATATTAACATAAGTTCGTTTTAATTTCAGCTTTCTTTGTTTGAGAAGTCGGTCTCGAAGATGAGATTAAGTGATCTCATGAAGGCTACAAACAGCTTCAGTAAAGACAATATTATTGGGACGGGAAGAACTGGGACTTTGTACAAGGCATTTCTTGAAGATGGCACTTCTTTTATGATAAAGAGGTTGCAGGATACTCAACACTCCGAGAAAGAATTTGCGTCAAAAATGGCTACTCTTGGAAATTTAAAACACGGTAACTTAGTTCCTCTTCTAGGTTTCGGTGTAACTAAGAAGGAGAGACTATTGGTTTATAAGTACATGCCAAATGGTACCCTCCATGACAAGTTACACCTAGTCGGTGATGATGGGAAACAAATGGAGTGGCCTTTGAGACTCAAAATCGGGATTCGGGCAGCCAAAGGATTTGCATGGCTCCATCATAACTGCAATCCCCGTATCATTCATCGCAACGTAAGTTCAAAATGTATTTTACTTGACGAAGATTTTGAGCCGAAAATATCAGATTTCGGACTAGCTAGGCTCATGAACCCAGTCGACAATCATTTGAGCCCTTTTGTGAACTGGGAGTTTGGGGATTTGGGTTATGTTGCACCCGAATATGAAAGAACTTTGGTGGCCACTCCAAAAGGGGATGTCTACAGTTTTGGGGTAGTTCTTCTTGAGTTAGTGACTGGCGAACGTCCTACATATATATCTAAGGCCCCTGAAAGTTTCAAAGGAAGTTTGGCTGAATGGATTGCGGAGCTTTCAAGCACCTCAAAGCTTCAAGATTCCATTGACAAGTTTTTGATAGGGAAGGGAAATGATGGAGAAATTTTCCAGTTTCTCAAAGTTGCATGTAGCTGTGTACTGCCAACAACCAAAGAGAGGCCCACAATGCTTGAAGTCTATCAGCTTCTAAGAGCTATTGGGGAGCATTATAATTTCACAACGGAAGACGAGATTTTGATGCCAGCCAACTTAGGTGGTGACGCAGGTGATATAGAACTCATTGTTGCACGGGAAGTAAAACGAAACTATTAGAAAGGTACGAGCAAGTCAGATACTCTCTCCGCCCTGAAATGATCTTCCCACTTTTTTTGTTGTTACTACGAAGAAGGTACTTTGAGCAATAAATTTAGGTTAGTTTAATTATCCTAATGAAAAATTAAAACTTGTTATTCATACCCCAATATAAATGCTATCAATACCATTTTTTTGATGTTCATTAGGATATAAAATGAACATAAAATTATTGATCAAATTACCTTAGTAATAACAATAAAAAAAGTGAGAAGATCATTTTTGGGACGGAGGGAGTATATTAATGACTAATTAATGAGTGTAACATAAGCCGTATGTAATTATCTATTGTTGGTGTTCTAATAAATGTTTATATCATATATAGGTAGTCAGATAATAGCTTCAATCTACTATCTCGAGTATTATGTTTTATTCCTTGGCTTCTCAATCCCATGTACAGCCCTTTTTGTTTGGGAAAAATTCCTCTTTACCCACATTTATCAAACCATAACCCAAAAAAACCCAACCCAAATAAAAAAAGACAACTCCCTTTTATATTCCAAATCAAAATCCCTTTAAACCCCAAAATGCTATATACCGGACAAATTGAGTTAAACGCCGTTAACTTGCTGTTTTAATTTGATTTTCCCCTCCCCCTTCTTCTTCACTCAGGCCGGCTCCCTTTTCCTCCGCAATGAGCCGCGTCCATGTCATCCCCCTTCCAATTTCCACAAGCCGCCCTCACCACCCCATGCCATCCTCTCTCTCGCTTAACCTATTTGACCCTAACCTTTTCTTGTTCTTCCATCTTCTTTGATTTTACAAGGTCTTCCTTATTAACATTGTCATCAATGGCTTCCTGGGGTGTGTGAGTGCTCCAATTTGGGTTTATGGTTGTAATTTGCAACAGATGAAGATTCTGTCCAAACCTGGAGGCAAGGTGTTCTCTCGTGCTGAACCAAGGCACAAGCAAGAAATAGTGAGGATGCTAAAAGAGATGGGGGAAATTGTTGCAATGACTGGAGATGGCGTAAACGATGCACCTGCTTTGAAACTTGCTGATATTGGAATTGCCATGGGCATTACTGGAACTGAGGTAGCCTCTATCTCTCTCTCTCTCTCTCTCTCTCTCTCTCTCTCTCTCTCTCTCTCTCTCTCTATATGTGTGTATATTTTGTACTTATATTTGTGGGCATTTCTGGAAAATGATATATGTACAGAAAATTTTGAGGTTTATTGAAGATTTGTACAGTACAACTGCTTGAAAGCGCATAAAAGTTATCTATATTGTGTATTCTCTATTAGTGTTGTAACATTTTTAATCTTAAAACCTCAAATGCTTGCTCTTAATCTGTTTGATAATATTGCTAAATGAATGTTGTATTGAAGCTTAGTTTGGTTGGTTCAAATGCATTTTGATTGTGTGTATCTTGATGATCTTGGTCCCTGTACTGTAGTATTGAAGCTGAGTTTGGTTGGTTCAAATGCTTGCTCTTAATCTGTTTGATAATATTGCTAAATGAATGTTGTAGTTTGGTTTTTACATTTCTCCAGTTAGTTAGTGAGTTTCGTTCAAAGATACCCAGAAATCAATACATTGAAAGTGGTATTGTTTTCATCAATTCCCTTTGTTTAATTTTCTCTTCAACCATAAAGACAACAAATACAAAACCCCACCATTGCCAAGTCCTATACCAGTTGCTATAGGACCATTTAAAGTTCTTTTAGTTGTGTATTTGATGTTATCAGGTCCTATACCAGTTGCTATAGGACCATTCAAAGGTCTTATATCTGTGTATTTGATGTTACTAGGTCCTATAGCATTTGTTATAGGACTATTTAAAGTTATTTTAGCTGTGTATTTGATGTTGCCAGGTCCTATACCAGTTGCTATAGGACCAATTAAAGGGCTTATAGCTTTGTATATGATATTGTCAGGTCCTATACCAATTTGCTATAGGACCATTAAAAGGTCTTAAAGCTTTGTATATGTTGTTGCCAAGTCCTATAGCATTTGTTATAGGACTATTTAAAGTTCTTTTAGCTGTGTATTTGATGTTGCCAGGTCCTATACCAGTTGCTATAGGACCAATTAAAGGGCTTATAGCTTTGTATATGATATCGACAGGTCCTATACCAATTGCTATAGGACCATTCAAAGGTCTTATTGCTTTGTATATGATATTGTCAGGTCCTATACCAATTGCTATAGGACCAATTAAAGGGCTTATAGCTTTGTATATGATATTGACAGGTCATATACCAATTGCTATAGGACCATTCAAAGGTCTTATAGCTTTGTATATGATATTCACAGATCCTATAACAATTGCTATAGGACCAATTAAAGGGCTTATAGCTTTATATATGATGTTGGCAGGTCCTATACCCATTGTTATAGGAACAATTAAAGGGCTTATAACTTTGTATATGATGTTGCCAGGTCCTATACCAATTGCTATAGGACCAATTAAAGGGCTTATAGCTTTGAATGGTCATATAGCAAGTGATATAGTACATTCCCTTTATAATAATGGGTATATGACCTATACCAAGGGGTAAAAGACCTGTAAAAGTGCCTTTACAACATTGACAAATCCCAAAAATTTAAATAAACAATTCAAATGACAAAAGGTCACTTGAACAAGTCCTATATCAAAATGGTATAGGACCAACAATGCGTAGAGTTGTTTGTTGAGGAAATAGTAGGTATATCAATATGCGTATGATATTAACTGGGGAAGGTAGGTAAGGTGTAAAGAGTGACGTAATGGGTGAGTTATAAGTTGAATCCCAATGTTGGTGTTGTTCAGATTCAGTCATCGTCTTCGTCTTCTTCTACTTGTCTATCTCATCAGGTAAATTAATTGTATCCCCTCTCTCTCCCTCGATCATTCCTTTTATCTCTCCAATTCCATTATTCAATTCACACCCAACCTAATTTCCAATCCAATCTATATCTTCATTCTCATTTAGCCAACAACCGCTTGCTCCACGCTATTCCTCCAGCAATCGGCAACTTCTCCGATCTAAACACTCTGTTGCTCGACGACAACATTTTCCAAGGTAAAATCCCTCCCGAAATCGGTCGCCTCTCTCAACTCGTTATTCTCGTTGTTTCTCGTAACAGTCTAAATTAACGGCGCTTATGTCTGTTTATGGTCCGTTAAGGATGGGTTTTAGTGGGATTTTTATCTCAAATGGGTTAAAATGGCTTATTAATCTGAATTATGGGTTTAAGAGTCCTTGGCTCTTTTGTTTGTGTATTGGATTTATGTATCAAATTACCAGATTCAACCGTTGGTAGAAATTTAAATTTTTGAATCATAGATAACATAGGGTTTTATTGGACAAGAATTAGGTCGTATATGTCATGCATTTATGAAATGGAAATGGGTTTTAAAAACTAGGTTTGATCAAGTTTTGACCCAATTTTCAAATGGGTTTCATTTATTGTTAGATGAAATTAGTTACAAAATCATAATCTACATTTGTTGTAGATTAAGAAAATGCATTTATTTACTCAAAATCATTTTCGAGTGAATGAGAAATTAATGGCTAAAGATTGTAACTTGAAATGAAAAAAATGAAGAGTTTATGAGATATAAAAGAGTTATCCCACATTGCTTAGAGATGAAAAGTAAAACAAGTTTATAAGTGGATGCAAACAAGGAAGAGGCATCGAGATGTTCCTCCTTGGTCCAATCTAGGTGGATCATTGAGCCAACCATGCAAGGAATAGCCCAAATTGTGCCAGTTTTATACTAGCTCAATTTGGACCACACCCGCAATGGGCGCTTTGAGGCACACGTACGCATCGGTCGCTGGGAGCTATGGAGCCTTAAACTTTTGACAAAGTTAGGTTCGATGGCGGTCCAGGCCGAGGCTAAGTGGTTCGGTTCGGGCGGCTTGGGCTTGGTTCAGTCCAGGTGTGCATGGTGGTTCGACTTGGCCAATCCAGCTGGTAGTGGGCCGGTGGCATGGGCCTAGGCCCGATTAGGATTAGGGCGCTGTATGGGAATGTCAGGTCCACTGAACTTGGTCCGTACCCATTCGAGCAGCCATGGATCGGATAAGGCATGACCCGCGCCTCTTCGAATGGACGGGTCGGATGGATGGGTTGCTCCGCAGATCTCCTCCCTACAATCTGATCTAATCCGACGGCTGGGATTCCACCGGGTACCAATAGTGGTTATTCCAAAGAGGCACCCTAACTCTTCATTAACTATAAATAGCCCCTCCTGGTTTGACAATTTCATTCATTCATTCAGCCATCAAATAACCAATAGCCTAGTAGAGCATGTTGAAGCATAAAATTCCTTTCAAGTCCAGAAGTTCCAAATACTTAGATTTGTTCGCCGAAGTCGTTAATTTGAAGTGCTCATACTAACGACAGTTAAAGTCGCTGTATCTTACGAGAAGATTGTCAATTACCGTTAGCACCAGTGCGGGGCAATTACTTCTTACGGAGATTATGTCTAACACAAGCCTCGACTCTCAGCATTCCCGATTTAATTTATTTTTCCGTTTTTCATTTCTTTTCCCGGTTTTGTTATTTTCAGTTATTTCCAAAAGAAAGCCTTTTCGAATTTCCTTACTATTTTCCTAACAATCGTAAGAAGTAATTTACGTTTTTTCCGAAATGTCGACTGAAAATAAAACCACTCATTTGTTCGAGGTTACCCACCCTCATCAGACAAATGCAACGAGCCAGATTGTTGTGCCTGCTCCGGTTCAGATTTATCCAGCACTGGGTAAGAAAACAATGAAGTTCGGAGGTGCGGATTTCAAAAGCTGGCAACAAGAGATGTTATACCTCTTAACCAATCTCGGTTTGAAGATGTTCGTTGAACAAGGCATCCCCGCTAGTCGGGATGATGATTCAGATCCGCAAGGACAGATAGCCACAGAGGCATGGAATCATGGAAATCTCATATGTAAAATGTACATAATGAGTGGGCTAAGTAAAGCCCTATACGAGGAGTACTGCTTGTGGAGACAGCCAAGGAGTTGTGGAACTCATTGGAACGGGCCTACAAGATTCAAGAGACCGACTCCAGAAATCAAGCCACAATTATTGAAAGGCTGAATGGGATTGATCTAGAAACAATGGTGTGTGAAACCTTTGAAGTCACCTTAGCAAAAACACCATATGAACAAGAATTAAAGAAGGAACTAATAACTTATCTCCAAAATAATACAAAAGAGCTCAAAAATCTAATCGGATGAAAATGATCTACTCTTCTTCCTGAACATTTTGACGAAGTCGGATCGAAGAACGGACAAGCGTGGAATTTATGATGAATTTTTGAATGAAAACCTAATTGTTGCTCTTGGACTAGAGGAGAGTAATTTGGCTAGGGTTTTTGTTTATGAAGCTTCACCAACTTAGGAGGATATATATGAAGGGATTTTCACTTAAGCTCCTCCAATAATTTAGTTGTTGAAATTAAATGACTTAAGTTTCACTTTTACACTTAAGCACCTCAATATATTTTATAGATTTTTAGTTAAATTTCAACAATTACTAATTCAACTACACCACTCCTATTAGTTCCAATTAGACATTAAATAAATCATCAGGACTTGACCTGATGGCCAGAGCACTGGGACACCAACACGGAGGTCCTGGGTTCGACTCCCCCCAGTGGTTAGAGTGGATGATTATCCCTCCCTAGTTAATATTAGGCGCCTCTGGGGGGGATTTTAAGGGAATTTCAGAGAATTGATGGACTTGTTAGTAAATTGACTTATACAAAAAAAGGAGCTTGACTCGAGATGGGCAAAAAAAAAAAAAAAATAAAAAAAATTAGACATTAAATAATTCACTTTAATTTATTAACATAGTTAAAATGTCAAATAAGTTATTAAAATATTAAACTAGCACAAAATAATCACAAATATAATGCAATGCATGAAATGAGATGCAACACACACCACATCAACATGTGATCAAAATAGTGTCGGGTTTTAGGGTCGTTACAATCACTCCCCCTTAAAGAAAATTCGTCCCGAATTTTAAATTTATTTACCTGAGTGCTCAAACAACCACGGATGCTTCTCACGCATCTCGAACTCCAACTCCCAAGTGGCTTCCTTAACGGTATGTTTCTTCCACAAAATTTTAACAATCGTGTAAGTACCCCAATCTGGATCACCCCCTTTCAAACACACGGGAAACACCGCAGACTCATCAAACGTAGTCTCGGAGACCTCTCTCACTCAAAACCCTCTCAAAACCCTCTCAAACCCCCAACCAAACCAAGGGAGGAGCCTTCCTGGGATAAAAAGGGACAAAAGGACCTTTTGGGAATTTTCAGGAAATTGGGAAAGCAATATTGATCCGTACGGACCTCTTTGCTGTCATAATTACTGAATCCCCTTAAAGTCCACAATATTCCCTCAAATCCCGGAAGAAATGATTACCCAAATGCATGGTTGGTCCGTACGGACCTCTTTGCATGCTGAGTTGGTCCGTACGGACCTTCTTGCATGGGGGACATCATCATTCCAGAATATTCACCATCATTGCAGATTCCCTCAAATCGAGGAAATCCAAAATTCTGGATAACCAAGAAGGTCCGTACGGACCTCTTTGCTCCGAAATTTTTACTATAAATAGAGGGCTCCCCCTCCTCATTTTCACACACCTCCCTCTTCTCTCTTCCTCCCTTAGCCTTCTGGCTCCCCTCTAAGTCCTCTCGAGGCACTCCCGGCCCCTTTCGGATCCTTCCGAGGCCTTCCGAGCTCCCTTGTGGTGCTCCGAAGCCTCCCCGAGCGCTCCCGAGACGCTCCCGCGCTGCCCCGAGGCACTCTCGAGGTACTCTGAGGCCCCTCGTGGTACTCCGAGGCCTTGCCTGGTCTTTCCACGGTGTCCCGGCTCTTTCCGAGTCAAACCGACGATCCCAAATCACGCCGAAACTCTGCCCGAGTGACTCCTGCCACCACAACGCACGCCGAACCTCTGCCCGAGTGATCCCGACGATCCCCACGCACGCCGAACCTCTGCCCGAACGCAGCCTACAACCTCAACTCACGCCGAAACTCTGTCCGCAGACAACCGGTCCCTCCCGAAGCAATCCCGATCCGTACCGGAACGCTACTCCGACCTCAAACACTATTCCCCAGCGGAAGACAGACACGAACCAACATTGGTAAGGCTTCCTTCCTATACTATTTCAATACATTTCCATACATAGCATACAATGTAGACATCCGATACAGCATGCATTTTTAAAAGCACACACACACACACACAACATTTAAAGGATATTAGGGGTATCCGAAAGACTCGTTTTACGAGGCTACTCGGGTGAGCTCTAATATTCTAATATTCTCTTCCCGGGGAGTCATCTGACCTCCGAACTCAAAATCTCATCACACAAAAACAGTTTAAAATTATCTTTAAACTGATGCCTTTTTTCAATGTTTTGGGCTTAATAAAAACGGCGTGGCGACTCTACAAAAACAAAAAACGGCGAGACACGTCGCCCCAACGCGAAAGACGCCAGATGCCGGGGCTGCGCTGCCTTTCTCGGATCCGGTCTATTTCAAATCGGAATATTCTTGGTTCTCAGTTCCCGGACTTATGATTCCAAAATTCTCAACGGTTCTTCCACATAGGTCATGTCAGCCTGAATATCCTCGGGTGGAGTACTCAATACATGCGAAGGATCATAGAGGTATTTTCTCAACATCGACACATGAAACACGTCGTGAAGAGAAGAAAGAGATGGGGGTAGGGCTAATCTGTATGCCAAATTGCCAACCTTCTCCAAGATTTCAAATGGACTAACATACCTTGGCGCCAATTTACCTTTGTTGCCAAATCTTTTAATTCCCGTCCTTGGAGAAATTTTTAAAAACACATAA
The DNA here is from genome assembly GCA_022495995.1 of Adenophora triphylla var. japonica. NCBI lineage: Eukaryota > Viridiplantae > Streptophyta > Magnoliopsida > Asterales > Campanulaceae > Adenophora > Adenophora triphylla. Next base: position 187,067 of record JAFEMH010000605.1, read on the forward strand.
TCCCCAACTTGAAATGATCCCTTCTTCTATTGTCGGCATAGCTTTTCTGTCAACTTTGAGCCGTCTTCAATCTGTCTCGAATTACTTTAATCTTTCCAGTCGAATCCCGAACCAAATCTGGACCCCAAAGTTTTGGTTCACCAACCTCGTCCCAACAAATTGGAGATCGATACTTTCTTCCATACAAAGCCTCATAAGGTGCCATTTCCAATGCTGGACTGATAACTGTTGTTATACGAAAACTCAACTAAAGGTAAATGAACTTCCCAAGATGAAGGAATATCCATCACACACCCACGCAACATATCCTCAAGAATCTGGATAGTCCTCTCTATCTATCCATCTGTCTGAGGATGATACACCGTACTGAAACTCAGCTTTGAACCCAAAGCCTCATGCAAAGTTTTCCAAAATCGCGATGTAAATCTTGGATCCCTATCTGATACAATGTTGACTGGTACTCCATGAAGTCGAACAATCTCTCGTATATACATTTGTACTAACTTCTCCATCGAATACTTCATTGACACTGGCAAAAAGTGAGCTGACTTGGTCAATCTATCCACTATTACCCAAATTGCATCAACCTTCTTCGATGTTTGAGGTAGTCCAGTCACAAAATCCATTGCAATACCTTTCCACTTCCATTCTAGAATATCCAACGGTTGTAGTAACCCTGCAGGTCTTTGATGCTCGGCTTTAATTTATTGGCAAGTTAAACACTTCGAAACAAATTCAGCAATTTCTCTCTTCCTTCCATTCCTCCAATAATCCCTCTTCAAATCTTGATACATTTATCTATCCACTATTACCCAAATTGCATCAACCTTCTTCGATGTTTGAGGTAGTCCAGTCACAAAATCCATTGCAATACCTTTCCACTTCCATTCTAGAATATCCAACGGTTGTAGTAACCCTGCAGGTCTTTGATGCTCGACTTTAATTTATTGGCAAGTTAAACACTTCGAATCAAATTCAGCAATTTCTCTCTTCCTTCCATTCCACCAATAATCCCTCTTCAAATCTTGATACATTTCTGTGCTTCCCGGGTGAATCGCAAATCTCGATTTATGGCCTTCCTCTAAGACTTGTCTTTTGATATCTTTTGAAGATGGTAAACAAATTCTGCCTTTGAAAGTTAAAATTCCATCATTATTCAATACAAAATCCCCGGCCCTTTCATCTTGTAACTGTCCTATAATCTTATTTAATTCTGAACCATTCTGTTGAGCTTCCTTAATATCTCTATACAAGGTAGGTATAGCTCAAACATTCGCAAACAACATCTCACATTGCGACTCGTGGGACATCAATGTTGACAAATAAGCCTTTCGGCTAATCGCATCTGCAACCACATTAGCTTTGCCCGGATGGTATGAAATAACACAATCATAGTCTTTCAGTAATTCCAACCATCGCCTCTGCGTGTTATTCAATTCTTTCTGAGTAAACAAATACTTCAAACTCTTGTGATCAGCAAAAATATCAAATTTAGCTCCATAAAGATAATGTTTCCATTTATGCAATGCAAAAATAATCGCAGCTAACTCCAAGTCATGTGTAGGATAATTCTGCTCTGCCAGTGTTAACTTCCTCGAAGCATACGCTATCACCTTCCCATTCTGCATAAGAACACAACCCAAACCTTCCTTTGATGCGTCATTGAATATCACGAAATTCTCACATCCATCAGGTAGGGTAAGGGTCGGAGCTGTAGTCAATCTCTTCTTCAGCTCTCCAAAACTGGTTTCACACTTTGCATCCCACACAAATGATACATCTTTTCGAGTCAATTTAGTCAACGGTGTTGCAATTTTCGAAAACCCTAAAATAAATCTTCGGTAGTAACCTGCCAAACCCAGAAAACTACGGACTTCTGTCACTGTCGCATGTTGTTTCCAGTTGACCACGGCCTCAATCTTTGAAGGATCAACGGCAATACCTGTACTTGAAACCACATGACCCAAAATTGCAATCTTCTCGAGCCAAAATTCACATTTACTGAACTTCGCAAACAATTGTTTCTCACGAAGTATAGATAACACAATTCGCAAATGATTCTCATGATCTTCTCGGGACTTTGAATAAACAAGAATATCATCAATGAAAACTACCACAAAGCTATCCAGGTAAGGTTTAAAAATTCTATTCATCAAATCCATAAACAGATCCGGTGCATTTGTCAACCCAAAAGGCATAACAATGAACTCATAATGGCCATACCTTGTCCTGAAAGCTGGTTTGGATATATCATCCAATCTGATCTTCAACTGATGGTACTCACTATGCAAGTCAAGCTTGGAAAATATCACTGAACCTTGGAGTTGATCAAACAAGTCATCAATGTGAGGAAGAGGATACTTGTTCTTGATTGTAGCTTGATTCAACAATCTGTAATCAATACACAATCGTAAAGTGCCATCTTTCTTTCTTACAAACAGTACCGGTGCCCTCCACGGTGAAACACTCGGACGAATAAATCCTCTATCCAATAACTCTTGCAACTGAATTTTCAACTCCTTCAGTTCAGCCGGTGCCATTCTATAGGTGCTTTTGATACGGCATTGTACCTGGCATTAAGTCAATACAGAATTCCACTTTCGTGTCTGGTGGCATGGAATATTCTATTGAAAACACATCTACAAACTCACTTACAACAGGTACATGTGATAACTCAGGTGACTCCTTACTCGTGTCTAGCACATATGCCAAAATACCTTCACACCCTTTAGACAATGACTTTCGGGCCTTTAATGGAGATATGCCATGAATACCACATAATGACTTATCCACATCAAATACAAACATAGGCAAACCAGGTATGGAAAACGAGACTCGCTTCTTACGACAATCTACTAATGCATGATAACGACTCAACCAGTCCATGCCAAGTATAACATCAAAATCACGAATTGGTAATTCTACCAAATCAACAGGCAATACGTGCCCACTTATAACAACATCACAAATAATATGAGTAGAAACCTTCAACACATATGGCAAAATTTTAGGCAACTTAGGCAAAGAAAAAGTAAAATGCAATGCCACATATGAATGAGATGAATCGGGGTCTATAAGGATACGAGCCTTAGCTCCTAAGACAGTTAATATACCTCTAATGACTGTCTTAGGGTCTACCTCTCCATTACCCAAAGCAAAAACTCAAACTTGGACTTTCTCTTTTGGTTTTCCTTCACTATACTGACCACTACTTGAAGCTTGTCCCCGTTATAACTTTGGACAATTCCTCCTAAAATGACCAAGTGCTCCACATTCTATGCACTTGCCCTGTTTACTCCAACATTTTTCTTCTGTATGCCCAATTTTCTTGTAAAAGTTGCAAACAACCCCATACTGACCTGATAGTGGATGTGTCATAGGAACTACAACATGTCCCCCTCGAACACTGCTTGAGGCTGAAGACCTTGGCTGTCCTCCTAGGTAACCTTTATTGAACGCACTTTGCATTTGTCCTCTGTTTTTTTCCTGAACCTTATCCTTGATACCTTTGCTTGCTTTCACCACCAATTTTCGGTCTTCCACGATGTTCCTCAATATCATTCTCAATTCTGAAAACCCTATTCACGGCTGCCTGATAATCTGGGAAGTCGTGTGTCAGCAACTACTTCCTGAATTCGAGTCTTAAACCTTTCACAAAACGATAAATTATTCTTTCTTCATCCGGTACCAAATGAGTGCAATAACGAGCCAACTCAGTAAACTTGGCTTAGTACTGAGCCACTATCGCGTTTACCTGCTCTAGATGCAAGAACTCCACCTCCTTTTTGACACGTGTCTCCATTGGAATGAAATGCTCTTTGAACTTTCGAGTAAAATCATCCAAAGTCTGAGGTGTATGATTCCGATCCCAACTTCCTTTCAAAATTTGCCACCAATGCTCAGCTGGACCCTCAATTTTAAAAACTGCACATCTAACCTTTTCATCATATTTATTTTCCATAGCTGCGAAGATCTTATTCAATGCCTCGAGCAATCATTCAGCTTTTACCGGATCCGGATCTCCATTGAAACTTGGTGGGACCATCTTCATAAACCTTTCTAACCCATAGCCTGGACGTACCTAGGGTTGATTCTGAGCTTGTCCCTGAGTTGTCATATTCTGTAAGAATACCCTGAATAAGTTCATCACTTCTTCATTCTGATTTTCACCTGCCCCAACATTACCAACATTTTCTGGAGCCCTATTTTGATCATCACCATTTCCAGCCATTTTACAAACCCCTGCATCAAACACTCGTCGTCAGTTATCACACACTCCCCCTTAGTCTAGACGTCTACCCTTAACTTCTAAACCTGGCTCTGATACCAACTGTGGGGACTCACCAAATCCTGACCCGAAACCTTAGCACTTGCCCCGAGCGGGAGGGTCCCCTTGATTGTAAAAGTCGCTTAAAGTTAAAAACTTTTGTTTATTTTTAAATATACACACTTAACTTTCACAACCCAATATAAAATCGACGATCCATCTCCACTTAGAGACCGATTTACAAAACAAACTTTGTAAAAACAACCACCTGTTTTAATTACATCATAGACACATGCGGAAACATTTTACAAAATCAGTACTATATACAATTCCCCAAAAGAGTAGTATCTGAGTGATACTCCCAACCACAAACTAACTATGCAACATATCTTGACAATTCCCAAAAGAAAGCCTTCCAAACTCCTCCCCGGCCTCACTAGTTCTAGCCTTCTATCCCAGAGCAGTCTAAAACAGTAAAAGGGATAAGGGTGAGAATAAATCTCAGTAAGTTATTATGATGTAACAAGATGACATATAAGATGCAACACATAACATGTTTACACATAAAACCTTGTTTAAAGCTGTAAATACATTACGATACCTCGGTTTACCTTTCCCGTCTGAACAATATGTCGTACAACATGGGAGTATTAACTCCTCTCTTTAGTGAACTGTTTATACATATTAAATTATTCACCATCTTATAAGACTCATTTTTCAGAGAACCAAATAAGATTACTCGCTATCTGTAGCAAAGAACAGAAGCTATAACCCCAACTGTGGCCAACAGAAGGGGACAGTCAGAGGTATAATATAATTCGGTAAATTCATAGAGCTTAATCCATAATTGATTGAATACCATTATACCCCTAATAAACATCAGCTGATACACACGTTCAAGCACATAAACCGATACTTGAAAATAAATCCACAATCGGGATATCAATCAATTAACATGGTAGTATTACTCATGTTTAAACCAACAAAATAGTGCAACTCATGCTTCAATACACTATTGAACAAAAACACCATGAATACGTAACCATGCCTTGGCACAATATATCCCAAATAAGTCTTACATATTCAAATACAACATTGCTTAACTTCAATAAAAATTTTAAGGTTATTTTACCAAGTTTTACCAACTTTGGTTAAGTTTCCATATTGTTTTCCAACCGTTTTCAAGACAAGATTACATAAATTTCCTAATACCATTTTAGACAAGTTAAGACATCATTTGATAGTTCATATATTGTACTTTGATTATGGTGTTTAATTGGGTAAAAGATGTATTAGGTAGTTAGGAATAATTTCTTTAAAATTGATCCTTCAAGGTCTTCAGTTTAACACAGCAGAAACAGGGCAGGGCATGACTCGTGCCGTGATTCAGCACGAGTGCACAAATGTGCACGACTTGCCAAACAGGGAACGACTCGTAACCTCAAGCACGAGTCGTGCCCTTCAACAGAAATTCATATCTGTTTTCATTATCTGGTGTTTCTTTTTTATGATACTTAAACTCAGTCCAAATCCATTTCAATCCATTCCAACTCAAGGAGAATGTTCTAAAGTGACATGCCACATTTATACAACATAAATTTCAACTTAAAACACCATATGAACTAGATTTAAAGAAGGAAATAATAACTTACCTCCGAAATAATACGAAAGTGCTCAAAAATCTAATCGGATGAAAATGATCTACTCTTCTTCCTGAACATTTTGACGAAGTCGGATCGAAGAACGGACAAGCGTGGAATTTATGATGAATTTTTGAATGAAAACATAATTTTTGCTCTTTGACCAGAGGAGAGTAATTTGGCTGGGGTTTTTGTTTATGAAGCTTCACCAACTTAGGAGGATATATATGAAGGAATTTTCACTTAAGCTCCTCCAATAATTTAGTTGTTGAAATTAAATGACTTAAGTTTCACTTTTACACTTAAGCACCTCAATATATTTTATAGATTTTTAGTTAAATTTCAATAATTACTAATTCAACTACACCACTCTTATTAGTTCCAATTAGACATTAAATAATTCACTTTAATTTATTAACATAGTTAAAATGTCAAATAAGTTATTAAAATATTAAACTAGCACAAAATAATCACAAATATAATGTAATCCATGAAATGAGATGCAGCACACACCACATACACGTGCTCAACATCTGATCAAAATAGTGTCGGGTTTTAAGGTCGTTACATATACTACCACCCCCAAACCTAAATAGTGCTATGTCCTCATGGCATGAAAACCAAAAGAAAGCAAAACTCAAATTCGTGAGGGGAGGAGATTAAAAGTAAAAGACATAAAATAAAAGACGGAAATTAAAAAGGGAAAGCAAGTAAAGTCATACCATGTTGGGGTGCCTCCCAACTAGCGGTTTGGTTAAGGTCGTTAGCTCAACCAGATCCCCGCTCAAGTTTGGACTTCACTTTTCGTCCTTTGGCCCACTTCATGGTTTCACAGGTCTTAATTTTCAGATTAGTCCCCATATACATCTCCCTTTTTATCATATCATTTAAAACTAGAGGGAATTTTTGACTTTTATGCACCTTGGGCTTTCCCACTTGTGGCCTCTCACCACCTTTTTCATCGTAAGGAGAAGGAGAAGGTACAATTATGAGAGTTAAATTTCATTTAGATTGAAAAGGGTTTGAAAATTCTCATCCGTATTGTGAAGCTCCTCACTATCCATCTTCTCCCCGCCAAATAAGGCCAAGTCAATTTCATCACAAACTTGGTCATGCCATGTTTTCTCATTGGAATTTGATTCGTACATAACCCTTAATTTTTTTTTTGAAAACAATTAGAAAAAGAAAGAAAAAGAAAATAATACAAAAAAATTATATACAAAAGAAACTAAATAAAAGAAACACCCAAACATGCACCAAATAAACTAAACCAAACAAACACCCAAGTCCCTGGCAACGACGCCAAAAACTTGATGAGATATTTTTCAATACCCACTTCTTGTAATAAAAACCCTCGAGAGTACGAAAGCCAACTTGTAGCAATATACTCTTGTAGGGGTCGAACCACAGAGAATCGGGTTGTTTGTTTTAGAACAAAGATGCACAATGAAACAAGTAAAGGAAAAAGGGGGGGGGTTTGGTTTTGGAAAATAACAAACAACTACAATGATCAAGAATTAAAATTAAAGCTAGGAAGAACAAGTAAACAAAGAGAGCAATTTTAAATAGAGATTAATACAATAATAAGAAAGGATTCCATGGATTGGATTTCATTTAATCACAAAATACTATGCCATTAATTTAGAAAAATGTATTAATTTCAATCTTGGGTTCAATCACCAAATTCAAGATTGGGACGGTAAGGCGGCCGGATTTCAATCTATTTAATCCTATTCAATCACTTTTCGCAAATCAAGTCCAAGTGATTAAAAAGGAAAGCTTTAAAGATTTTATGAATCAAACCCCATGTAGTATCAATCAAGAAAATCAAAAGATTTCATCATCTAGCAAATGTCTAAATCAAAATCCCCAAATCAATATAATAAATTGATACACAAAAAGTTAAAAGGAAGAAATTAGGAATCAACCACAATTTAATCCAAGAAACTTTCATTAAAAGAGCAAAAATGAACAAGACATAAATTAATTAGATAAAATTATCAATGGCATAGTAATAGTGACTAAATTACCATACAATCCATGAAATTAACATATTAAACATTAAATAAACAAAACTAAATAAGAAAAGCATTAAAAATCTTATCTTGATGAAGAAATAAATCCCCTAATTTTCTCTCTCTAAGTGCCTCCTTTTTTCCAAGGGATAAAACATAACCCTAAAAAAATATTACATCCTCATATTTATACTAAAGTGGACTAAGGGTGAGAAAATATTCTTAAGGCCAAAAAATGACCAAGGGAGGCCCAAAATTGCTGTCAAAACACTGCTGGAACTTGGCCTGGGCGGCCGCACAAGGGGGAAGAGCGGACGCCGAAGATGGGGCCGAAGTTCTTGGGCGGATGCTGAAGAGGAAGGGAAGGCATAAATGGCTGGCCAATGGTTTTCCTTTCTTCAGTAATTCTCAACAAGCCCATGCCATTGAAATTACCAAAAGGCCCTTGCAACTCCGAAATGCCTCAAAAGCCCCCAAAGTTTGCTCAGCTCCAGATTTTCATCTTTTATTCATTTTAAATCACCAAATTTCCACCCTTTTCCACCTGAACTAAAACAAAAATAACAAAGAAATTAAACTACCATTTTACTCGGGAATTTTGCAATAAATAGAATTTTGAACGCATAAAATGGATATGTAAACATATCCATCATCAACAGCTTCCTTGTTGAATCTGCTCAGGTAGTCTTTCAATGATTCATCAGGTTGTTGAACTATCATGTGGAGATCATTGGTTAGTTTCTCAAAGACCCTGTTGCAAGAGAATTGGTTAGTAAACATATTAATAAGTTGAGCATTAGATCCAATAGAGCCTAAAGGTTGGTTGATGAGCCATCTCAAGGTTGCACCCATCAAGGTGGAACCGAATCCCCTGGAAAGGTAAGCTTCCTTGAACTGCAGAGGAATGTGAATCACATCCATCTTCTCTTGGTACAAGGCAATGTGCTCCAATGGATTTATTGTCCCATCATATTGTTTTATGTGAGGAACATTGAAATTCTTCGGTATCATCATGTTGGCAATAGCTGGGGCAAAACGGGATTCATTGTAACAGGTTGGAGAAGCTTGATGGTATGGCAATGTTACTCCAGGTACATTCATCACCATTTCTCTCAACTCCTGCAGCTGTCTGTTCATCGAGTTTCTTGCATCATGGTTAGCAACAGCATAATAAGAATTAAAATCAAAGTGTGGGTTAACACTCCCTGTTGGTCCTTGAGTAGGAATCACAAATGCTGCTGAAGTTGTCTGGATGGTTTCAGGATTGGTCACTACACTGTCTGTAGCTGCATTGGTCATTGGTATGAACCCCACATTATCAATCATCACCCCTGTCTCCACATCAAAACCAAGTCTTCTTGGTATGAATGGGGAGAACATGTTGGATCCTGTGTTAGGATTCACATCTTGAAAAACACAAGGTGATGCATTCTGACGTGTTCCAGATGATCCAGCCTGGAGAGTTGAGACTTCACATTGCAACCTAGAGACATTGTTCATAAACATCGTGGAGGTATCAGTCTGTAGAATTATCTGTCGCCTCAGCTCGCCCAACATGTTGGTCAAGTTGGAGGTGATATCCAATGGGATTTCCTGCATAGCTCCAGTTGATGTTCCTCCTAGAACTTGGATCGAAGTTTGCACCCCAGAGGTGATAGGGATTGACTCAACCTGTAAACCTGTTCCGACTGAAATCATAACAGAAGACATTTCGGTAGACATCTCAAATCTTTTCAATTATTAAAAGACCAAAGTTCCCACAGACGGCGCCAAATTGTTTTGGTCAAATTTATGCGATTCAACTTCAAGGAATCAAATTGGGTACAATGGAATATAACACTTCAAGATTCAAGATTTGGTAGACAAAGTACATAATGAGGAAAGTCCTTGAACAACTTGTTCGCCGGAACAAAACCTCGGAAGATGGAATTTTATTGATATTGTGGTAAGGTCGAGTATGTGAGTACATAGAATATTCAGCAATGAGTGTGTGTGTACATGTGTTCCAATACTTAGAATGAAAATAACAAACTATGTATATCCCTATCCTTGCGCCTAGAATTACGGCTAGGTTTGTTGATGCAGTTTAGGATAGTCATTGAGAGACGTTTCATGTGCATTGTGGATAGCTTTCATGATATTTGACCTGGTCTTTGAGAAGTCTTTTTTTATCCACGTTCCTGAAATGTAGATTAAATATAACGGCCCTGCAGATTGTTAATAATCAAGATGTACAGTCAAGATGTTAAACCAGGATGAGATGCCAAGTCGCAGTATGTTGCTATGAATTTTCTACCCAAACATATGTGCCCATTGGGTGTAAGATACTTCCGCCGGTGGGAGAGCGGCGAGAGAGCAGGAACAGTGGTCCGGCAACCTGTTATATTGTTTTCTTCTTTCTAGTTTTTCTTTTTAAAGGTGTCACTTTTTCTAAATTTCCAAATATAAGAATCCAAAAATTCAATAATTGCATCCCAATTTCACTATCATTACCTAAATTTGAAAATGAAAATGATAAAAATAGGAAGATGTCATTACCATGATTTACAAAGAAAGTTTTGTATTTTTGTTGTATATGCATGACTAGCACAGGGAACAAACTACTAGCGAAGAGAAACGATCATACTCCCCCTATTCCAAATTGTGAAAGCTTGATATTGATATACATTATTTTTGTCTTGATCCGACAACTTAAGGTTTTAGATCAAGTGGTAACTCTACTTCATATCAAAGTGCAAGTTTTCGGGTTTGATTTCACTCGCTTACAATATTACCCGAATTTATGTGTGCAAAAATTGCACTATGTTAGCATTGAAATGTGGCATGCCTGATAATATAACATGTTTGTAAACTCTCCACGTGTGGCACTGGATCACACACTAGGGAGAATGTGAAAGCTTAATATACCTTGTTGAGTCCCGATCTGACAGTTTAAGCTTTTTGATCTTTAAAGAGTAAATTTGAATTATTTCTTTTTTTAAATATTTATTTTGGAACAAAGAGCTAGTAAAAAAAATGTGCTTCGAGATAAATTATGTCTTAGGCTCCGTTTGTTTGGGAGAAAATATTTTCCGGAAAATGTTTTTCCCATTTTTCATTGTTTGGTAAGCACCGAAAATGGAGAAATTATTTTTCTGAAAATGTTTTCCCCCCTTTTCTAAGTAAAATGACTTACGAATTTTTTCTAAGTAAAATATTTTCCGAAAAATGGTAACACCCTCACACACTTAACTTTTCATACACCCCCCACGTGACCTACCCCACATCAACCACCCCGTACCCCATCCCCTCATAAAAAATTATTTATATTAAAATTAGATTTTCCAATTCTCCCTCCCCCTCCCCCTCACCACCCCCACCCCCACCTTACCCCACCCCACCCCCACCCCTGTCCCCCACCCCACTCACCACCACCATCCACTTGCCCCCCACCCCACCACCATCCCTGTTAGGTCAAATATATGTAAAGACTTAGAATTGCTTAATCCCAATCATGTGTCTAGTAAGAGACCCCTAATTCAATTAGATTTTATTTCTGATTCTCTTGTTGATGCCTTTGTGCCAGTGTATCAAATTTTCCAGGTTGGAAACTTGTTGGTGAGATCAATATGGTAACCAGCAGAAGAAGTTCTTCATCAGCATGTATATCTCATCAAGAATACTCTCAGAGACATTCTTCCAAAGACGATATGTCAGTGGCAATGGTCATATACCTATCTCTTTATCGTACTTGTTTGCTGAAATTAGTTATATCTTTCTGCTACCTCCATTCTGCTAGTTCTGACACAGGAGCTATTTTTAGCTCTACTTTGTGCTTTGTCTACTTTGGCAGGTGATCGGTTGGGACAAAGGTGTCTTTACCCGCTAGACTATGCAGAGATGCCCTTACCTCATATCTCCTTCATCAACTGCAAAAGATATGGCATTTATTGATCCTCACCTACCCGCCTTGAGATTCAAATTCCCATCTACCCCCTTCAAAGTCAACTCGCTCTACTCCTTCCTAGTATAAATAGAAGACCTCAGTGTTGGGTTTCGAGGGTCCATGCGCAGCGGAAGAATGCAAATTAACTCGAAAACCCGGAGCCCTAGGATCCATTCTAGATGATTAATTAAGAAGTATGAAATAGAATTACAACCTTGTGTGCTTTTGTCGTTGATAAACGCGTTCCAACTCCAGATTGAAGAACTAGCAAATCTTCGATGAACGATTCTTGAATCACGAACTTTAGATCTTGATTGGCGAAGATCCTCTATGTGTATCCACGCGTTGAACGAACCCTAGAACAATTCTAGGTGGATTGCTAGATCCTTGATTGAAACTCCTTTCAATCAATGAAGAAATATGGATTTGGATTGTGTTCTTGATTCTCAATTCTCAATTGAAATCTCTCTTTTGTGTTTCTCTAAACCCAAAACCATGAGAGTGACTGCTAGGGCAACCAAGGGTTTGTATTTATACGTTATAAATATTTACCCTTTGCGAAAACCCTAATTTAAGTCAATTTCGCGTCAGTCCAGCGCCGATGGGATGACTCGTCCCCCAGGGCACGAGTCGTCCCCTTGCACCCAGCTTCTGATTCTGGCATCCCCTTTAAGGGGAATAGTTGACTCAAGCCCAGGGCACGAGTCGTCCCTATGGGCACGACTCGTCCCCATGGGCACGAGTCATCCCTCAGGACTCTCTCTCTAATTCTCTTGTCCCAGGCCAAGGGAATAATTGGTTCTGGCCTGGGGACGAGTCGTCTCCTGAGAACAAAAACTCCATATTCTTCATTTTTGACAATTCGTTCGATGCGTGTGACCCCATAGGACTATATTATGTTGGCAATGAGTTCGATCACATCGATCCTCATAAGATATGAGCGGACTCTAGCAAGCCATCATGCCTACCCAAATAATATAATGTAAAGTTCGATTTCCTACATAGAACATATCACTATCCCATTGTCACACGATGTTATATTGAACATGAGTCATGGTCCACGTCAACTCATATTGTTCAATGCTTTCTCGTCACCAAGTAAATTGATTAATCAAATGGTATTAATCATATTAATTCATTCGGGCATGGCCATGCACTACATCAATCTTACTTACGAGTGGCCTAGCAAACATCTCTCTTTACGAGGGACAAGTTTCCATCTTGACTTATCATTCTTCCCAACAAGAATCATATCATGTCAATAATAGCCCTTATTGTTATTCGGTTACAGACAACGTTAAACTATATCAAACATAATACTCATCAAGTGGAAGACGATGATAATCTCAGGTCAAAGGATAACAATGATATAACTATATGAGATTTATTTATGACAATTGACCATGACATAAATCTCATAATGGGTCAAGTCCAGTACCTTGTTCTCTAACAAGTACCCATGAATCTAATGTGCATCTCCATGCATATAATCATCACATGATTATCCATTAGACTTCATACTAGTGCTTCATAAGTACTAGGGACACGATTATTAAAGTAAACATGCAAACATATAATAATCAAAGTAATAATCTCATATATAAAATGAATAATGACATTACATATAAGTCTATTTCTATAGGCCTAGGGCACTAACACCTACACTCAGAGCATTGAAGAGGGTTGGTTGTTGCATTAAAGAGAAATAACTTGAAGCATTCAATGAAGCTCAAGCATTCAAGTCCAGAAAATCATTAGACATTTATTAGGACATACACTCGTGCACAACTAAATCAAAAATGTAAGCATTCCCCCAACAAGATTATTCTTGGAGTGTATTGATTGAGATTCACACACACACCTAAGTGAGATGAGTCCTTGAACTCGCCACTTAAAAACACTTGGTCAGTTTTTGTCTTAAGATTCATCAGTAGATTCTAGACATAAATCTTTGTAACCTGCAAAGCTGCTCTTGTAATAGACTAGGATAAACTGATAGTGAAATTTACTCAAATCCAACTTCCGACCAAACTTGGTAGAGGACGTAGCAGCATATAAGTTGTGAACCTCTCCAAATACCTTGTCTCTGTCTTTGTTTTCCCTTGTTTATTTTTATCTTGCCGGTTGAACTCTATCACCGACAGCTTATTCATCTTATTGGTTTTATTAGTTTTTCCTTATACTAAAACACTTGCAACTGCATAAATTTTTTAAGAAATACTTTTGTGTTCAAAACCAAGCTCTAAACATTTTCTTACCAATTTTGTGTGAGTTCAAAACTAAGTCACATCTTTTTCGCTGCGCTTACTGATCATTGTATGCTCTACCGATTAGTGACTTTGATTTTCAAAGTGTTTTCTTTTAAACTGCAAAAAGGCTATTCACTCCCCCTTCTAGTCTATTTTCCTACCAATTGGGTCTAACAATTGGTATCAGAGCTGGTTATTTTTGAAAGAAATTTCCAAGCTTTGCAGCTTGAATTGCCGATACCATGGCGGGAAAAATTATGCAGTCGTTCAACATCACTACCATACCAATGTTAGATGCCAACGAATTTGGTGTTTGGAAATCCCGAATGATAAAGTACATGAACTCCATCGATGACCGATTGATGAAGGTGGTGGAAGGTGGACCAATCACTCCTCTAAAGGTTCAAACCACCTACAAATATATACCCTCCACTCCTCTAACTGCGCATGTCGATAGAGATGAAGAACAAGAAACTAATATCCAAGTTACTGAGACTCTGGTTGAGAAACCAAGAAAAGAATGGAGTGAGGATGACAAATTGATCTATGCCCTTGACGGTAAAGCTAGCCACATTATTTCTTGTGGTCTCGATAACAAGCAGTACAAGCTCATTGACTTGTGTGACACGACACAACAATGCTGGAACAAGCTCCTTGCTTACTTTGAAGGAGATGCTCGCACCAAGGACAACAAACTTTATGATGTAATTGCTGAGTTCGAATCTTTCAAAAAGTTAGACGGTGAATCACTCAGAACATCCTATGATCGGTTCTGCGAGGTAAGTAACTTATGTGCCTCTCTAGGTAAGATATACACTACGAAAGACCTAAATATACGCTTTCTAAGTTCGCTAGGAAGTATATATCATACCAAGGTCACTGTTATTAGAGAAGCCAGAGATTTAAACACTACTTCTATTCAAAATATTGTGTCCAGTCTATTTTTGTATGAGAGAGAACTTCAAAAAATTAATGTACTTGATAAAAATTTCAAAAATATGTCTCTCTCAGCACAAACTCAGATATCTCAAACTTCTACCTCTTATCCCCCTGTCGATCACTGTCAAAACCCTTGCTGTAACAAAACCTCTGAAAATCTTTCTGAGCCTCAAATGGAAGAAGATGAATTTACTGCATTTGCCAGAAATTATAGAAAATTCAAAAACTTTAAGAAAATGCAAAAAGACAGCAAACCCAATCAGCACAAACCATTTACTCCACCATTTCATAAATCTGCCGGTAACAATAAGCCTTCTACCAGTGTTGCTGATGGAAAGAACAACAAAGGAGACCTACTGTGCTTTATTGCCGAAAGCCTGGACATTTTGCATCAAAATGTCCTCAACCAAAATATGAGTATGTCAGGAAATCGGTGAATCAAAGACCCCCCAAGTCTAGAAGCTATGTTGCCGATGACAGTACAGAAAAAGCTATGCCTTTGGTGTGAAACTGACTCAGAAGATGAAGATGCTGCCAATGACAATGAAGATGTCGATATAAGTTTTGTTGCCCTAGATGCCGATGATGAAATTGAACTGGATCTTCCAACTCCTATCTACCGGAATGCAACTCCTCCAAGAACACCAGCAAGGATAGAACAACCAGCAAGACATATCTTTCAAGAAGTCAATGTCAAAACAACAAACCCTTATGGTTACAAGGTTCATCAAGTTGGAACTTCACTCTATGGACAGTGTGGCTCTATCTCCTACTCTGCAACTGAACCAAGTCCTCCACAACCAGCATAAAGAAGCTATCCTTTACCAAGCACCCAAACATTACCAAGAATCTTGCCAAACCCATCTCATCCCTACCAGATTTCTCTCCTGAACCAAAAGCTCACTCAGCCAAAAGAAACATTACCGATCCTCTCCCTGAGATATCTAAGGCTGATATGATAGAGACTATGGATGAACTTTTTATTGATTATGAGAAATTGAGTAGCGTTCATGAAGTAATGACCGCTAATTTCAATAGAATCCCTGCTGAGAAAGACTCTCTCAAATTTGAACTTGATTCTCTCAAAAGACAGATGAGTGAGTCCAATCAGCTTAAAATTGAAAATTTGGATCTCAAAAACAAAGCAAAAGTATATATTGCTCAAATCAAAGATTTAGCTCAAAGAAATGACTCTCTCATGAAGATTGTTGATTCTTACACTAAATCTAGAGCTGCTGTTGAGTCAATCCTTGCAAACCAAATGTCTTATAATGACCAATCTGGGTTGGGATTTGATTCCAGCAGTAGCAGTTCTACTGATGCTTTTGTGACCAAGAAAACAGATAAGAAGGTTGAGAATAGCTCGATTAACCCATTGCATAAGGATACTAAGCCTAAGTACAATCCTGTGGCAATGAAGTATCCTAAAAACCAGACTAAGAAGAAAGACAAGTACAAACAAAAGGGAATTGAGGTTGTTGATAATGATTCTTCCAGCGATAGCCTTCTCTGTAAATATATCAGTAGAGCTGGCCTTACCGATCTTAAATTATCTGCTCCTGATGAACAGTCACCTTCCAAGGTTACTGACAAAAGCAAACAGATAAGCAAGAAGGGCAATACCAGCACCTTAAAAATCTCCAAGTTTGTACCTGCTCATTCTCCTAAGTCTAACGATGCAATGACTAAATCTGGTGATGACCTGCCGACTCCTCAGTCAACCAGCAAAGTGAGATGTGTTAGTTGTTTGGATTATGGTCATCAGGCTCATGAATGCCTCTTAAAAAGCTTTTCTGGACCCACTATGGTTAACCCCTCTAGTGGTGGCCAGGTATGGCTGCCCAAGAGGAACTAACCTCTTAGACCCAATGAACAAGGGGGACCATAAGCATGCTTATATTGCAGGTATGCTTCATGGCCTCGATTGGTGCCAGCAAAGATGTATAGATTTTGGACAGTGGCTGCTCTAGACATATGACTGGTCATGCCGATCTCCTTGCTGATATTGTTGAAGCATCACATCCTCCAGTAGTTTTTGGTGATAATGGAAAAGGAAAAATAATAGGTTGTGGAACCATCATTAGAGGTGCAGTTACTGTACAGAAGGTCTCTTTGATGGATGGACTCAAACATAACCTTCTCTCTATTTCACAATTCTGTGATAAAGGAATGCAATGTGTATTTACTACTTCCAGCTGCTATGAGAAAAACATTGCTTCAAATGAAACTCTTCTCACTGCCAAAAGGAAAGGTAACATTTATGCAGTAGACCTAAGTGCTATTACTGGTGTTACTAATATCTGTTTTGTAGCTAAGAACATCAGGGAGAACTCATGGCTATGACACAAGAGACTCAGTCACTTGAACTTCAAATCTATCTCTAAGCTTGCTAGTTCAGGATTGGCAACTGGTCTTCCTCAAGTGTCTGTTGATCATGGAAAGAAGTGCAAAGCTTGCCGGTTGGGAAAACAACACAAATCTTCTTTTGGAAACAAGCCTTGCATATCGACATCTAAGTACCTAGAAATGCTACATATGGATCTATTTGGCCCCACAACTACTGCCAGCCTTGGGGGAAGTAGATACACCTTGGTTGTAGTAGATGACTATTCAAGATATACTTGGGTGGAAGCTTTCAGCAGCAAATATGATACTTACAGGATTGCCACCAAGCTATTCAGACTACTACAAACCCAGAAAGAAAGTGATATCATTAGCATGAGATTGGACAATGGGACTGAATTCACAAGTAATGGTATTGCTCAATATTGTGATGATCATGGTATAGACCATAATTTCTCTGCTGCTGGTACACCACAACAAAATGGTGTAGTTTAGAGAAAGAATAGGACTTTGATTGAAGCTGGTAAAACCATGATCTCTGAAGCTAGGTTACCAAAGTATTTTTGGGCTAAAGCCATTCATACTGCCTGCTTCACTCAGAACATATCTCTCATCAACAAATTCCATAACAAGACTTCTTATGCACTCTGGAGAAGCAGAGTACCCAACATTGGTTTCTTCAAAATTTTCGGCTGCAAATGATATGTGCTTTACAATGGAAGAGAGTACAGAGGCAAATTTGATGAAAAAGTTGATGAAGGTATCTTTGTTGGCTACTCAAAACATGGTAAGGCCTTTTGAGTTTTTAATAAGAAACTTTTGAAAATTGTTGAATTTGTTCATGTTACTTTTGATGAATTTGATTTGTTAGAGTCTAACCAGGCTCCAAATAGTACTAATAAATCTAGTGGTCTTGATACAGGTGAATCCAGTAATTTTAACCCTTCTAAATCCTCTGCTGATTCTGAGCCTCCTCTAAAATCTTTAAGACAAGAATAAGTAAGACAAGACCTACTAAGAGAAGTGAGACCTCATCGTGACCATCCTCTTGAAAATGTCAATGGTGATGTCTATGTACCAAGAGTGACCAGAAACCTTAGCAAAGCCTTTGATGAAAACCTTTTCTCATCGACAATGGTGTCTAACATTGAACCTCAAAAGACTGAAGAAGCCCTTGCTGATCCAAGCTGGGTGGAAGCTATGCAAGAATAATTGAGCCAGTTTGAAAGATGTAATGTCTGGGAACTTGTACCTAGACCTTCCTCTCAGCAAGTTATTGGAACTAAATGGGTATTTAGAAACAAGTTGGATGAAGCTGGAAAGATTACAAGGAATAAAGCTAGATTGGTGGCCAAAGGATACAGACAAGAAGAAGCGATTGATTATGATCAAACTTTTGCACCAGTAGCAAGATTAGAGGTGATCAGAATTTTTCTTGCCTATGATGCCTTCAAAGAATTCAAGCTATATCAAATGGATGTGAAAAGTGCTTTCCTAAATGGAGAACTCTAAGAGCTAGTTTATGTTGAACAACCATCAGGCTTTGAGGACTCTAAGAAGCCCAATCATGTCTACCGATTGAAGAAAGCTCTTTATGGATTGAAGCAAGCTCTTAGGGCTTGGTATGAAACATTATCCAAGTTCCTACTCAGTGATGGTTTGGGGTTTACCAGAGGGAAGATTGACACAACTTTATTTGTTGCTAAGCATAAGGGCCATTCATTGTTTGTTCAAATATATGTGGATGACATCATCTTTGGGTCCACTAATGAAGCCCTCTGTAAAAGATTTGAAAAGCTTATGCAAAGCATGTTTGAGATGAGTATGATGGGTGAGCTAACCTATTTCCTTGGTCTACAAGTTAAGCAAACCAATGAAGGAATATTCATAAATCAAGCCAAATATACCAAGGAGTTGATCAAGAAGTTTAGCTTTGATAATGCTCATCCTCAAAGCACTCCCATGGCTACAAACACTCATCTTGACAAAGAAGAAGCTGGAAAGAAAGTGGACATGACTCTTTACGGAGGAATGATTGGTTCACTTCTCTATTTGACAGCCAGCAGACCAGATATAATGTTTGTCGTTTGTGTCTGTGCAAGATTTCAAGCTGATCCAAGGGAATCTCATCTGCAAGCTATGAAGAGAATTATTAAATATCTAAGTGGAACTGCTAATCTTGGCTTATGGTATGCCAGAGACTCTTCTTTCAATCTTATTGGTTATTCAGATGCTGATTATACAGCTTGTCGAGTCACAAGGAAGAGTACCAGTGGAACTTGCCAATTTCTTGGTGAGAGGCTAGTTTCTTGGTCATGCAAGAAGCAAACAGCTATCTCTACTTCCACCACTGAAGCTGAATATATTGCCGCCAGTAGCTGCTGCTCTCAAATCCTTTGGATGAAGCAACAACTGGTAGACTATGAGATTCCATCTCAAGTCTGTTCTATCTACTGTGAAAATCAATCTACCATTTTAGTCTCAAACAATCCTGTGATGCATTCCAAGACAAAGCATATTGATATCAAATATCACTTCCTCAAGGATCATATTGAAAAGGGTAATGTTATCTTGCTGAAAGTTCATACTAACTTTCAAAGAGCTGACATACTGACAAAATCCCTAGATCAGAAGAGATTTGAATTCCTAAGGAGTGATTTAGGTGTCATTGATTACTCTTGTTGATGCTTGTATTCATCTTGCTGGGATTGCTCATCTTGTCAATCTATCCATGTTGTGTGCCGATATTTTCCTGCTGGTTATCCTCCTGTCGATTCCTGCCTTGCCGACTGCTTGTCGATATCTATCTTTTTGCTGGTGCTCTAGTTTATGCCTGCCAGCTATTCAAGACTTTCATCAGCAAGCCCCTTCATTGAAGAAGGTTGGATTCTCTGACAAGCAAATCAAATCAAAGGACCATCGATCACACCTCCTCCCTGACACGTGTGCGTGCCGCCACTTACCCAAATCGTGTCAAAGATTTATCCTAATAAATTTTGTGATAAATCTAAGGTAAACAGTATCAAATTTAAATCTTAAATATTTACCTTTCTTACATTTCAACTTCTCCAAAATGGCACATTAAACGCATTGTGTGAGCACGTATTCCGATATTTTCTTCAAAACAGTTGAAATTTTTGAAAATGCTTTTCCAATGCAAAAACCTTTTCCCTCCTCTCTCATACCATATTTAAGCAAAGACAGCTCTTCCTCAAATATTTTCGAATTATATCTCTGAAAATACTCCATTGATTTCTGTCTTACTCTCTCTCAAAGTCTTCTCATCATACAACTCATACCTCTCTACTTTTCATCTCTATCTAGTATGATTAATTTGTTCAATCAACTATTGTTTCTAACATTGTTTTATTGTTCTTGAATTTGTTGGTTCTGTTGAGTTTTGCAGATAATCATGAGTAATGAGAAGGATATCTATGGAGGTTATATTGACTCAAGCTTCTTCAATGATAAAGATGATGGGCAGTTCCTACAAGTTCTTCTTTCTGAAGCCTTGTTTCTTCCTTTTGTAGCCCCTGAAGATGACTCAGAAGTCTTTGTTGATTCTGTAAAGGGAATTCTTTGCCCATGCCGTAGTTGAATATTTAGATAAGAATGACCTAGACTCCTTCTCCTCCATTAACTCTTCTGTTGGCGGTGTTCCTGTCTCCATCACTCCAACTATTATCTCTTCTATTTTTCCTACTCTGGGAAATTCTGGTCCATGTACTGTTGATAATAATCTTTTGGACGAAGCCTGGAGATTAACCAAAGGTGCTGGTCCTAGGCTAAGTGGTGACAAGCACTTCAAGATTCACAACATCAGGAGATACTTTGCCCTAATTGAAATCATTGATAGATGTCTAATTTGTCGATCAGAATCTCACAGTCATGTCACAGACTTGCAATTTGAAGGGTTTACTGCCATAGTGCTCCAGAAAAAGTTCAATTAGTGTAGATTCTTATTCAGGGTTATAGCTCTCGCAGTAAAGAAGTATGCTGCTGATAGACAGAAAGGCTTGGCACATCCAGGAAAAGGGTGCCACAATTGGTTGCTCAGCAGAATCATCAGAAGAAATCCTGCTATTATTACTGCTGATCCTAATGCCACCAGCATTTCCAAGACAAAGCTAAAGCATCACAGTGATGCTGATTGGAAGAGAATCAGTAGGCAAGCTGCTGCTGGTGATGCACCTCCTCTTGCTGACGTAGCACCTCTTGCTACCAGTGAAGTTCCTGCCCCTGCTGCCGGTGAAGCAATTGCACCAGCAGCTGCCAAGAAGAGAAAAGTCAAGAAACCAACTCCTGCTCTTGTTATTTCTGACCCTTTTACTGCTCCAGCCCCTGTTATCTCAACTCCTATCCTAGCTGGCCCTGTGATAAGAGCCAAGAAAATAGCTGCTGAATCCCTTCCTGCTGATCTCTCTTCAACTCCTAAAAGGCAGAGATTGATTAAGGCTGCTGATAAACTTGAAAAGAAGACCAAGACTGTTACTAGTAAAGTGGTTGAATCCTTCCCCATTCTATCTACTGATCCTAGAGCCAAAAAGGTTCTATTTTCTGAGGCTCTGCTTGATGATGCCTCACTAATTTCTGAGCCTACCTCAAGAAGGATTGCTCGTTCTGATGAAGAAGTCAACAGAGAAGCTGCTGAAAGAAGAAGATTAATAGAGCAAGACTTGAGGAGGAGGATTCCATTGCAAACCTTTCTGTTGACCTACACTAGCTTGCCTGATTTCCAGCACACTGCTTCTATTGGTATGGTTCTGAACCCAAAGTCAGAAAATGTGCACCCATCAAGAATCCTTCCTTCCACATCTTCTTTAAAAATCCCTGGTCTCTAATCAACAAGATTGCTCCTAACAATTGGGTTTTCCGAATTGACCATCTACAACCTTTCATCAGAAGATTGCTTCAGTTCCATGAAGAGAGGAAAGAGTCTGTGCCAGCTGGTAACATAAGTAATTATGTTAACGGGTCTAAACTGAGCTTGACTGAAACCTTTGCTGAAAAGTACCCTCCTTTGTCCCCATATCAAAATCTTGGCAAGAAAGAGCTTCAACTGAACTTTGGCAGATACTTTGATTTATTGCCCTTACTGTGGAATCAGGTCTACTTATTTCAAGACCGAATCAGGCAGGATCTCATGGTAATATCCATTGGATTGCTTATGCTTCTTTGTTTAAAACTCAGTTTGATTTCCTTGAAGAAGACCCTTATCAGCAAGGAAGAGCTGAAAATGATGAGGATTGGGGATTCAAGTACTCAGATGCTGAAACTCTCACTCGTGGTCCTCTTGCTGATCAGCTAGTTGAGAATGTTTTGAAGATGACTTATAAGCTTATCTCTTATTCTGAAGAGGCCTTAAAGAGAAGAAATGCTAGCTCTTCAGATGAGAAGAAGGATGACTCTACGAGATAAAAGTTCGGATAAAGGATGTGCCGATGAACCAGCAGATAATGAGGATTCAAGTGGAAGTACCGATTCAAGCAGGACTGTAACTGACGATGATGATGAAGATGATGACAAGCCTATCAGCATTATTCTTAAGAAGAATGTGTCTATTCCCTTGACTTGTGCTCACAAAGAAAGCCCTGCAAGCCCTATCCAGTTTGTACCGGTAACCATTTCAGGAGGAGTCTTGCCAGTTAAACCTGCTGATGAAAAAGCTCCTGCAGTGTTTGAGGAAACTGTTGTCACTCAACCTGCCAATGAAGGAAAAGAAGTTGTGCCTGTTGATGTTCCTGAGCCAAAATTGATTGAGATGGATTCTACTTCTGATTATATTATTTTGGATGTTGATTTGGGAGGAGGAGCAGTTACTGATGCTGATATAGCTGTTGGGCTTCAAGTTGAAGAATTTGAAAATGCTTTTACTGAGTCTTTTCTTGTTAAGTCCAGGTCCAATAAGCTATTGCTGATTCCATTTATGTTCCTAATCTTTCTGTTGATTATGATGGAGAGTGCCCTGATGAGATAGATTCGGATGATTATGATGAAATTCCTGCTAAAGTTGAGGAAGATACCACTCCACCTGCCTGGTATGATTCTTTAAGAGATGATTGGCAATTGATGTACTGCTCCAACTGGTACACAACCCTGAGGTCTATTCCAAAAGATGCTGCTGGTAATATTCTCTTCCCTCCTCATCAAAGGCTAAGGTGGTGGTCAGGATCTAGGAACATCAAATTCCCATTCAAGAATGCTAAATTCCTGCAAGGCTCAACTAACATGGAGCCCTTCTGGATGAAATGGGACAAGGATATCAAGTCATTCCCCCATCTGTTAATCAGCCTGGCCCTCTCAGGATTTGTGGGGATACATCCCTTCATGGTGAATCTCCCAAGGAAGTGTGTATTTATTCAGGTGGTATCAAGAGGAGATGCATGATGATAAATGATTTACTGACAGACATCCTTGAGATCACTCCTCTCTCCCCTGCTGGACTTCTGAAGACTGTTTACCAGCATGCTCTTGCCATCACTTTACCTCATTATGCTTCTAGACCTAATCGGCAAGAACATGCAATGGACACTGGCAGAATGATGCGCCTAGGGTTCATGCGTATTCTGATCAATGGAAGAGTTTTCCCGAATCTCTTTTTGGCACTCTATCTATCCTTAGAGAATAATGGTCAGATGTTCTTTGATCCCACTCTTTCTACCGATAGATCTATTGTGGTTCATCCTGATTTTCCTCTGCTGGTCATTCCTCCTACTCCTCTATTTGCTGATGCTCCTTTGGTGGTTAACACTACCATTCCTGCTGGCTTCCTGTCTTCTGCTGATGATGCTGACCCTCTCCTGGTTCCTTCTGCTGATTTTGTCATGGTTACTGATGAAGATTCAGATGCTGATCTGTCCAAGCTTGTTCCTATCAACACTATGTATGGCTACTTTGCAAATCAGTTTGGTCATCTTTCTGAAGCTTATGAACCTGTTCTTCGGGTTGACATTGGAGATCTAGGCCTGTATTTCCGTGATCGGCTTGATGATCTTAAAAATGTTGTGCTTAAGTCCATTCAGGAGGAGGATAAAGCCAACATAATCACCGCCAAAGCCAAAATAATCTCTGCCAGAGATCTATCTGGCGGTTCAATGAACAGTGAAGAGAGATTTGAGAAGCTAAGTGATTTAGTAGACAGCACCCTCAAGAATCAGGAGTTGATAGCCAATGTAAATGAAAGACAAGATTATAGTATTCAGAGGCTAGAACTCAAACTTAAATCTGCTGAAGAAAGGGCTGCTGCTGCTGAGGCCAAGCTTGCTGAGGCCAATCTGAGGATAGCTAAACTTGAAGGAAAGAATGAAGTGCTGGTAGAATGGTATAAATACAGCAAGAAGAGGAAGGCAAAGAAAATAGAATCAAAGAAGGTGAAGAAGTCCAAGACTGATGCTGGTGCTAGTGTTGTAGACCCTGCTGATCTCTAGTCTCGTAACCGATGATATAGATATCCTCTCTTGAAGCTTCAAAGAATATATCCTATGCTAACATTTTGTTTTGTCTCTCTATTATTTGTCTTTTTCTTATCCACATTGTGTTCATATATCTGCAAATCTAATCTTCTTACAGGTACTTCCTCCTTGCCGATGTGGAGACTTGGGCAAATTCTCTTATCTATTTTCTTTCTTTTCTAAAATTTTTACCTTTACAGTCATCAGTTGCCACTTAGCTTAGGAGATGATAAATAAAATCTAAATCCTCAACACTTTCACTTTTCTAGGCTAAGAAGATGATTCTGTTTAGGGTGATTGGACTTAAGCAATTAGGAGGAGATTGTTAGGTCAAATATATATGTAAAGACTTAGAATTGCTTAATCCCAATCATGTGGCTAGTAAGAGACCCCTAATTTAATTAGATTTTATTTCTAGTTCTCTTGCTGATGCCTTTGTGCCAGTGTATCAAATTTTCCAGGTTGGAAACTTGCTAGTGAGATCAATATGGTAACCAGCAGAAGAAGTTCTTCATCAGCATGAATATCTCATCCAGAGTACTCTCAGAGACATTATTCCAAAGACGATCTGCCAGTGGAAACTGTCATATACCTATCTCTTGATCGTACTTGTTTGCTGAAATTAGTTATATCTTTCTGCTACTTCCATTATGCTAGTTCTGATACAGGAGCTATTTTTAGCTCGACTTTGTCCTTTGTCTACTTTGGCTGATGACCGATTGGGACAAAGGGGTCTTTATCCGCTGGACTATACAGAGATGCCCTTACCTCGTATCTCCTTCATTAAATGCAAAAGATATGGCATTTATTGATCCTCACCTACCCGCCTTGAGATTCAAATTCCCATCTACCCCCTTCAAAGTCAACTCGCTCTACTCCTTCCTAGTGTAAATAGAAGACCTCAGAGCATTGAAGAGGGTTGGTTGTTGTATTAAAGAGAAATAGCCTAAAGCATTCAATGAAGCTCAAGCATTCAAGTCCAGAAAATCATTAGACATTTATTAGGACATACACTCGTGCACAACTAAATCAAAACTGTAAGCATTCCCCAACAAGATTATTCTTGGAGTGCATTGATTGAGATTCACACACACCTAAGTGAGATGAGTCCTTGAACTTGCCACTTAAAAACACTTGGTCAGTTTTTGTCTTAAGATTCATCAGTAGATTCTAGACATAAATCTTTGTAACCGGCAAAGCTGCTCTTGTAATAGACTAGGATAAACTGATAGTGAACTTTACTCAAATCCAAGTTCTAACCAAGCTTGGTAGAGGACGTAGCAACATTTAAGCGGCGAACCTCTCCAAATACCTTGTCTCTGTCATTGTTTTCCCTTGCTTATTTTTATCTTGCCAATTGAACTCTATCACCGACAACTTGTTCATCTTTCTGGTTTTATTAGTTTTTTCTTATACCAAACCACTTGCAACTGCATAAAATTTTTAAGAAATACTTTTGTGCTCAAAACCAAGCTCTAAACATTTTCTTACCAATTTTGTGTGAGTTCAAAACTAAGTCACATCTTTTCCGCTGCGCTTACTGATCATTGTATGCTCTACCGATTAGTGACTTTGATTTTCAAAGTGTTTTCTTTTAAACTGCAAAAAGGCTATTCACCCCCTAGCCTATTTTCCTACCAATTGGGCCTAACAATCCCACTCACCACCACCACCTAACCCCTGCACCCCCTCGGGTCAAAAAAATTTAAACATTTAAAATTTATTTTTAACAACCCCCCACTCCACTCACCACCACCCCCTGCCCCCCCCCATCGTCGGGTCAAAAAAAAATTAATCATTTAAAATTTATTTTTAACAACTCCCTACCCCACTCCACTCCACTCACCACCACCAATCTTGCCCCCCACCCTGCCCTCAACCCCTGCCCCCACCCCACCCCACCCCACTCCACTCACCACCACCACCCCTGTCCCCCAGCTCACTCAACTTATCTAAATTGTGTTTTTATCGAAAAATATTTTCATTGAACTCATGAAATTTTTCCTGGAAAACATTTTCCTTACCGAACAGCCGAAAACATGTTTATCTCATTTTTCGGAAAACATTTTACAGGAAATCATTTTACGCGAAACAAACGGAGCCTTATACTCCCTCTGTCCGACTGTCCCTAAATGAATATCGAGAAATATTTCAAATTTACTATCGATCAAGAACAAATTTGAAACCCTTTTTGACGTCCATGCATGCATGGACGAAGGAAGTAATAAACTAGTTTGACTGTTACCCCGTGTATTATATAATACCCCCAGACCGTAAGCCAAATTGAACATCACGGTTTGTTACTTTTCAAACCGAGTTAAACCACTTATATTTAAAAACCAAGCCAAACCGTATGGCTTGATTTGATTCGGTCTCAAACCGCGGTTTGAGTCGAACCATTGACACCCCTAACACACTCAACTCACAACACAAAGACAGTAGCCATCAAAGTCCTAGTTCCAAAATAAATATACATAGATTAAAAGAATACTTTATTATATCAATTTCTACCTCAACTAATAAAGTAGATCTGCGGAGGTGGCTAGAAGGGAGAGAGGAGATTCGAATGGGCGCCAGAGTGACATACCTGGTGTAAGGAATGGAGGCCGCCGACTTGGGAGAGGATATGGCTGTGAAATCAAAGAGCCTCGCCGCCGTCGTAGTGAGTAGAGAGAGCTCGTCAATCGTCGCCGCCAAGGAGAGAGAGAGAAATTGTAAATCGTAGAGAGAGAAACAAAAAATAAAACTAGGGCTGGGTGCCATTTATTTTTATATAAAAACTTACCTATGGAAATTTTCGTGGCTAAATAAACTTTTACTCACGTAATTTACATGTGCCTTCTTGTTTCTCCTCCTATCACTGAGGTCAACTACAAGTTAAATACTTAACCTCCATAGTGAAACAGGCTTCTGCAATGGCCGGGTTTCCTCTTGCAGTAGTAGCACTGAGACTCAAACCTTTCTCACTTATGGATAACCCAATCTGGATACCTAAGGCTACAAATTATAGGCACTAAAGGGGATACCTCCCCATCTCCTCCTAGCATCATTCCGGCCTGAATGAAGAAATCTTTATCCGAGCTAAGAGTGGCCCAACTTATGGTACTCCTCCGAGTCACCAATGTCAACCTATGAGTGAGCTCCCCACTCCATTTTGGGACCTAGTAATCCTCCTCTTTTATGGGAGGTGTATTAGCCTCAGGCAAGCGGAACTCCCATCCATTCCTACTTTCCACAGGAATCATGTGGCTATTCCACCCTGAAACTTTGTTGGGCAAGTTGGTGAACAGTTTAGGGGCCTTAGCTTTGGCCGGGGTACTTATTTTGAAGGTCTTCTCATTTTGCACTACCTTGAAGAACCTCCTAAACACGTGCATACAGGTTTCGTACCACACAAACCTGCAGACCATAGCAAAACAAACCAACACCCTCAAGGTGTTGGCACCCAATTGCATGGGGACATCGACCATGCACTCCAAAAACTTGCAAATAAAAGGATTGAGGGGACATCATAGCCCGGCCTCAAACTGGACGTAATAGAAGGATACCCTAGTGGAACTCAGACCCCAGTGCATCCAAGACTGAGCCTTCCTTTGCCTCTCCGTGAAATGGGTGAGGTGGAAGTCATCTATGGGGACCTCAAAGAAGTCGTGAAGGATTTTTATGCGGGATTCAGCATTCTTCCTCCCTATGACTGGCTTGGGGGCAACATATCCCCTCTCGTTGTGACCTGGAACCACGGTCGAGCAGAATTTCTCCACGATGTTGCCTGGAGAGGAGCTCTACGAAGTAGAAATGGAAGATTGTTGAGCTGCCATATCTACAGAAGACACAGAAAACAGGGGAATCAGACTTAGTTGAAGTATGTTCCGAACTATCTAAGGGCGACCTAGATTCTCCTGGGAATGCTAACCTCTCTCTAGGGAAGGGGGTTTATTGGACTTGATATAGAATACTATGAAGTGGTCTATCAATGTATTGAAGAGACAGAAACGAATAATTCGTGGATCATCTGCCTCCAACTCCCCCATACACTCACCCGCTGGGAACCCTACCTCACCATAGAATAAGCTCCACCTATCTAGAATGGTAATGCACTCCTCTCTCGTCAGCTCCCTCCATGAACCCTCTAGCCTCTTATAAATTCTAAGGTTTATGGAGTTATACCCATACCTAACACCTAGCTCGAAGTCAAAGGTACTAGCCATGTCGGAATAAGGGGAGAAACTTGAAATTAAACCTAATACAGAGAAATTAAGGGGTAACTTGTTTGATTTGAGGAAGATGGAACTCAAAAACGAAGCGAAAAGCTCGACTACGCCGGAAAATCAAATTCCTTGCTTTTGTTCTTGCTGGAGTATTTATTTGCTAGGGGATTGTAAAGTTTGAAAAAGAAAGGGATTCTTCCTTTTATACGCCTCCTTTTCCTTACCTATATTGGAAAGGGTGGGGGTCATAACCGTTCAGATTTATTAGTTAATGCTCCATAGCGGTTTCCAAGATAGTTGTCCAATCGCCAGAACCGTACCATTATGACAAAAATTACGGCGCATTAAACAGCGTATCGAACTGCCAGAAGTCAATGGCCGAGAGCTACCTACGTCTACTCAGTCGACCTTTCAAAAGCGAGCCACGTAAGCCATCACACAAATTTTTCATAACTTTCTGGTCGACAGCGTCAACATAGAAAGTTGGGGGCCACTGAACAGAATAAAGTGATGGGCTAGGCCTAGTGATTAAAGTCCAACATCCCATGCATTACACAGACGCAATTATTAATTGGGCCAATCTAGTTGCTACTACGCCTACGACCCACCAATATAAGGTCAGTCGACCTAGCTCATTGTCCGACCATCCTTGATCCCGACCTAGCTTCGTCCGACATACGACCACTCATTTAATCCATATATAAAACCAAGGCACAAAGTCAGATCGACCTCGAATATATGGGCGACCTCGACCTACAAACGCGTGCGTCTATCCACGACTATGTTAGTGTAATCTGCAGGTGATATCGCAGATGATTTCCCAAAAGTCCAGGTGATATGGCAGATGATTTCCTGGACTGAAAATTATATAGTTGTATATTTCTTGTTTGTTATTTAATGGACTAACGTGCTAATATGGTCTGTATAGTCTATGGTTTATGGTTATATTTCAGGGTGCAATAGCATCAAAGAAGGAGCTAGACACGTGTGGAAATTGGAAGAAAAGAATTAATACATTTTATGTATTAATTCGTAACTTTGGCAAACAACAACAACACGAATGGAGACTTTGTCAAAGGTTGTTGTTGAGTTATAGAAGAAGTACAAGGATGATAAAGCAAAGGAGTACAAGGCGTGGAAGCATGGCTTGAGGATTAAACAACTCGGTTGCTACAAAATAGGAAGTGGGAGCTAGAATTGTGAAACAACTTCACCCACTCTCCCTACACTTCCTCCACGTGCAAGACCAGCCCCAAGGCTGTTATTGGAGTATCCTTCAAGTAATTGAAGACTATAAATAAGCTTGGAAGGTTTATTTGAAGACATGCCAATTATTTCATCACATTCACAGCTTCGAAAAGCTTAGAGATAGAGTTCTTTGTTTGGTTCTTTTTAATCCTTTCTCCCTTGTAATTTCGCACTTGATTACTTTGGTATCAAGGTGTGTGAAGGCTAGGATAGGATTCCATTCTTTATCTCTTGTTCCATAGAGCTTAAAATAGATATAGCTATAGGGAACTTTCGGCTTTGTAACTTCATTCATAGTGATTATAAAGTCTTGCCTAAGAGGCACTCTCAAGTT
This sequence comes from Adenophora triphylla var. japonica, assembly GCA_022495995.1. Classification (NCBI taxonomy): domain Eukaryota; kingdom Viridiplantae; phylum Streptophyta; class Magnoliopsida; order Asterales; family Campanulaceae; genus Adenophora; species Adenophora triphylla. Next base: position 217,686 of record JAFEMH010000605.1, read on the forward strand.
ATATTTATATAACTTGAGAAAAACAATTTTGGTGTTTTTATTCCCATTTTGCAAACTCTTTTACAAAATTGTTTTATTTTCGAAGTGTGTGTGTGTGCCATCCCAAGTGCTATCGTTGGTGCTGTTATCACCTTGGATATCACTTGTGATTCAAGCCGTGACAATTTCAATTGGTATCAGAGCCTCTCACTTGACGATACTAAGTGTTTGGTCCTTTTATCATGGCTTTTGATCCTGCAAATCCAAACCAAAACGTCTTCTGTTTTAGATGGTTCGAATTATGCATATTGGAAAATTCGCCTTCGCTCGCATATCAAATCAATTGATCTTCGAGCATGGCGATCTATAGTTCATGGGTACTCTCTTCCACTATTACCTCTGATGAGGATGGTGATGTTCGGAGTTAAACCCGAAGGTGAGTGGACTAATGAAGAGATCACCTGGCTAACTATAATGAGAAAGCTCTTAATGCTATCTTTGAGTGGGTTGACATGCATATTTTTAAACTTGTTCAAAATAGTTCCACGGCTCAAGAAGCTTGGGATATTTTATAAAGGTTTTGTGAAGGTGATTCTAGTGTGCGTGAAAACAAACTTAGAGGTCTTGCGGCAAATTTGAAAGGTTGAGAATGGGTGAAAGTGATACCATTTCCTCTTATTTTGAAAAATTGTTTGACATTGCTAATGAGTGTCAACTTTTAGGTGAACCTTTTACAAACAAACAATTGGTTTCAAAGGCTATTAGAACTCTCCCTGAGCGTTTTAATATTAAGGTTTCATCTATAGAAGAGGCTCACAATCTTTCTACTATGAACATCAATTCCTTAATGAGCATTTTAAAAATTTTGAATCAAACCTTGCTGAGCAAAGTGAAGCCTCTAAAGGCAAGAGTGTTGCTTTAAAAGTTCAATCCTCTAGTGGTTCAACTAATAAGGATGACGAAATTTTTGAGGAATTAGGTGAAGATGCCGGTGTTGCCTTACTTACCGGGAAATATAACTCAATGGTGAGAAAATTTAACAAAGAAAATGTGCGAGGTGAAGGCTAAAGAGCAACAAGCCAAGGTGTATAATTCAATGCCCAAGAGGACATTTCCATCTACTCGAAAGGTGGTCCCATAAGGAGAGCATCGTCGAATCAATCCGGATCTGATCCAAAATACCTTGAATCAATCCAATGTCATGCTTGCTCTGGATGGGGTCATTACTCAAATGAGTGTGCTAACACTCTAAGGAAGATGGGAAAGAACCTATGGGTTTCTCTCGGTGACAATGAGGATGAGGAGACCAATCAATGCGAAGATTCGAGATCAAACGGCAATGGTGGTCACAAGCGTGACTCGGATTACGTCATTGATACCCCGGGTGATATCCAAAGTGGGATAGCACACGAGATATCATCAACAGGTATACGATTTAAATTTGATAAATGCTTTGTTTATTTTGTGGGTTACGGTAACATGGATGCGGGTAGTTCACAAGAGGAGAAGGAGTTCGGCAAGGATGAACTCATTTGTAGTCTTAAGAACCTTTGCAAAGAATTGGTAGACGAATGGAAGAAAGAGAACAAGAAGGTGATCTCCTTTGTCCAAAGAGGTTCAAGATCTAGCGATGGCTTGACTAGATTGGAAGTTCAACTCACAAAGAAGGATGTGGAGCTGGACAAAGTCAAGAGAAAGCTTACTCTTGCCGAGACAACGTTCAAGAAACTCAACACGAGTTCTACCAAGTTAGATGCAATTCTTGGGTTGTCTAAACCACTCAAGGCAGGTATGGGTTTTCAAGAGTCTTTGAATGTTATTACTTCTACTTTGTCTAATACGAAGATAAGTTAATTTTTGTTAAAGAAAGAGATCATGTTGAACTTATATCTTCGATAAGTCTTCGACAAGGTAAAAATATGTAACTCTTTGTTACTCTACTTGGACATTTGAAAAATGATTGTAAAACTCTCTTAAAGAAACAGTCCGAGTTCTGTGTGATACGAAGTGTTACCTAGCATGTCGAGATATCCTTTGTCGATCGAAGAAAAATTATCAAAGTAGAAAAGTGTGGAAACCTAAGTCTAATCGATATGTGATGTTGTATGCCTTGCCTTAAAAACTAATGTTGAAGGTTCATGGTATTTTGATAGTGGTTGTTCTCGTCATATGACTGGAACAAAAATGTTTTTAAAGGAATATGAACCTATTCAAGGTGGTAGTGTAACATATGGTGGTGGTGGCAAGAGTAATATAGTAGGAAAAGGTGTATTGAATGTACCTGGATTTCTGCTTTGAAAAATATTTTGCATGTTGATGGGTGGTAACTAATTTAATTAGTATTAGCCAACTTTGTGATGACAACCTTGAAGTAAAATTCAATAAAAACACTTGTGAAGTTTTTGATTGTACCAATAAGCGTGTTATGGTGGTACTAGGTCTAGTAATAAGCTGCTATCTTGTTGAGGATAAACAAGTGTGTCATTACGTGAGGGTTGATGATGCTACCTTATGGCATCAAAAGTTGGGTCATGTCCATTTTCGTAACATTGTAAAACTCATAAATGCTTTGAAGCTATAAGAGGTATACCTAGTGCGGACATAAGTACGAAAATCATATGTGAAGATTGTCTAAAGGGTAAACAAACACGTGCTACCCATAGTACTACCCAACATAATGAGGAGTATTATGGGACAACGCCTTGTTTTCAATTAATGCATATGGATTTAATGGGTCCGATTGAGGTAGACAGGTTTAGGAGGTAAGAAATATACTTTTGTAATAGTTGATGATTTTTCTAGATTTACTTGGGTATATTTTTTGAAAGAAAAATCGAAACTTTTGAAAAGTTTAAAGTCTTACATGCTAAAATCAAAAACATGTTTTCTGCTCTTATCATGCGAATAAGGTCGATCATGGAACGGAGTTTGATAATTCATTGTTCTTTACTTTTTGTGAATTAAAAGGAATTAAACATGAGTTTTCTGCTCCTAAAACACCTCAACAAAATGGGGTGGCTGAAAGGAAAAATAGGACCTTACTTGAGATGGCACGTGTGATGTTGTTTTCAAAAAGAATTTCAAAGAGATTTTGGGCCGAGGCCTTAAACACGGCGTGCCACACGGCCAATAGGGTTTTTCTAAGACCTGGTACTAGAATGACACCTTATGAAATTTTGAATGGTAGGATACCAAAGGCTCATTATTTTCATACATTTGGGTGTGTGTGTGTTATGTTCTAAATGATCGGGATTACTTAGCTAAATTTGACTCTAAAAGTGATAAGGCTATATTTCTTGGGTATGCTCGGGACGGGTCGAGCATATAGGGTTTATAACCTTAGGTTAAAAACCATTCGGGAATCAATTAACGTTGTTTTTGATGATTTAGCAAGTGTTACGAGGTGATGGAGTACGGGAATCTCCATTAATATTCTTTGGAAGAAGCTGGAGAATCAAAATCAAGTAAGTGATATCCCAGTGCGGCCCAAGTGTTGCCACTGAAGGGATAGCATCTCGGTATCACCCAAGACCAATCCGGCAAGCGAAAAGGATGAACGGTCGAGATGATGATGCTCATGTGCATGAAGATTTGAGAAGGGATCCACCGGCTAGGATCGAAGAGACCATCCTTCCTCTCAAATTATTGGAGAAGCTAGTGAAGGGGTACGAACAAGGAACAAAGGACATTTTAGTGGCCAGTGAAATGGCAAGGTATGTGTGTATGTCCACCACATACCACAAGGTAAAATATTCTGTTTTGTTTCTTCTTTAGAACCCAAAAATATTTACGAAGCTTTAAAAGATAATTTTTGGATACATGCCATGCAAGAGGAACTTGAACAATTTGCTCGTAATGAAGTTTGGTGTTTAGTACCACGTCCTAGTAATACAAATGTTATTGGTACTAAATGGATTTTCAAAAACAAATCGGATGAGCAAGGAAATATTGTTAGGAACAAAGCTCGTCTCGTAGCACAAGGTTACACCCAAATTGAAGGTGTTGACTTTGATGAGACCTTTGCTCCGTTGCTAGAATAGAATCTATAAGACTCCTCTTGGCTATAGCTTGTTTTCTAAAAATTACTTTGTTTCAAATGGATGTTAAAGCCGCCTTTTAAATGGTTATTTAAAAGAAGAAGTTTTTGTTGAACAACCAAAAGGATTTGAAGATCCTCATCTACCAAACCATGTATATAGACTTGATAAAGCCTTATATGGCTTGAAACAAGCTCCACGTGCATGGTATGGTCGCTTAACCTCTTTTTTACTTGAATATGGCTTTACAAGAGGTGAAAGCGAGATAGGACCTTATTTATCCTAAGGCATGGCAAAGAAATAGTCATTGTTCAAATCTATGTTGATGACATAGTCTATGGCTCCACTTCTCAAACATGTTTAAAAGATTTTGTAGAAGCTATGACATCAACATTTGAAATGAGCATGATTGGAGAGTTAACATTCTTTCTAGGCTTGCGGGTGAAACAATCAAATGAAGGAATATTCATTTCACAAAGCAAGTATGCAAAGAGCCTAGTAAAAGGTTTGGGTTGGAAGGAGCAAAAGTTCAAAAATCCCCATGTGTTCTTCTCTCAAACTTGGTAGAGATCAAGTAGGTGAGGATGTTGATCCTACTCTTTATCGTTCAATGATAGGTAGCCTCCTCTATCTCACTTCTAGTCGTCACGATATCATGTTCGGCGTGTGTGTTTGTGCACGTTATCAAGCCAATCCTAAAGTCTCTCACCTTAATTCTGTCAAAAAGATAATTAAATATGTTTCAGGAACAAGTGAATTAGGGATTTGGTTTAGTAAGGATACTAATACCAATTTGGTTGGCTTTAGTGACTCGGATTGGGCGGGGGATATGGATGATAGGAAGAGTACTAGTGGGGGTGTTTTTACTTGGGCAACAATTTAGTTTCATGGTATAGTCGTAAACAAAATTGTGTTTCTCTCTCCACAGTGAGTGCAGTATGTTGCGGTGGTAGTTGTTGTTCACAACTTATTTGGCTAAAACATATGTTAGATGACTATGGCCTAGAGAGTAATTCTTTGACTATGTACTGTGATAACCTGAGTGCTATCAACATTTCAAAAAACCCAGTTCAACATTCCCGTACCAAACACATTGACATACGTCATCATTTTCTTAGAGATATGGTAGATAAAGGCCTAATTAACATTGATCATATTGATACTAAGTATCAACTGGCTGACATCTTTACCAAGGCCTTAGACCACGAGAGATTTTCTAGTTTGAAAAGATCTCTTGGTCTTTGTAATCTCTGAGTCTGTTCGTCTGTGCTACCCCAGGTGATGTTATCACTTAGGGTAACACTTGTATATTAGTGTATTTTTTTCTTTGGTTATTTACTTAAAAAAAAAATGCTTTATTATTTGTTTAATCTGGTTAGCTTAGTTCTAACTGTGGCACATGCTGACCTTTTTGTTATGGTAGGTTATTACTTAGGTTAGCATGTCTGATATCATTCCCCTTCATATGCTTAAAGTGACAAAGTCACTAATATTTTCTTTTTGATAAATAAAAGACAAAGGCATTTATCCATACTATTCTCTCGAGCTCGGGGCACGGTGTTCGCTGCAACGATGTACTCTTGCCAATGAGAATGTATGAGGTGATGTATGCTAAGTATTAGGGACATGGAGTTCGCCACTACAGTGTACCCTACTTGAAAGGCATAGATCACTTGGTCTCTACACTTGAAATATAACTTGAAGCACGGAGCTCGTTACTACGATGCTTTCTTGTTTAAAGAAGTGTATTGAGACGTGTTTAACAAGCAATGTACTTAAAAAAATATATATAGGCATATAATGCCTAAAGTGCATGAAAAATGCTCGGCTTGTTATGCCTGAAGTGTCTAAAAAGGCTAAGCTTATTATGCCTCAAGTGTTTGAAACTGAAAATTATTTATCAAGGGGTTTTATATCATATGTGTTATCCTACGTGTTGCCATCATTGCCTTAACACATTAGTGTGTGCTATATTAGTTTTTTTTTATTATTTTATTATTTTCGAAATATTGTTGATTAATTTCTCAAAATCTGAAAGTCTTTTTAATTAAAGAGTTTACGATTTTGAAAACGTCTTCAACAAGTTTCCTTTATTTTTGGTAAACTTAATTAAGTAACTAACCCATATTTATTTTTATTTGTGCATATATTGTTTTGGTTTAGTTACAAATTATTTAGTTTACTTATTTTTTTGTTTTTTACGTTTTTACTTAAAAAAAAACACATTTATTTTAAATTTTTCAACCGTGTTTTATCCTTAAGTTGGTTGGGGTTTTAAAAATTTGTGTGGTTAGGGTTTATTGTTAATGAGTGGATAGGGTTAAAAGTGAGGGTTTTTAGGAGTTTAGATGGGATGGGGTTGTCTAATCAAATTAATTTTTTTGTTCCCTCACCGTCTCTCTCTCTTAAATTCCTAATTTTTCTCTAACTCTCCTATTATCTCTCTCTTACCGTTACTCCCTCTACCTCTTTAAACCCCGTTCCAGCGTCTTCCTCTCTTCTCAACCTAGGTCAAAATAAATTCGTTCCAAAATTCCCTCATATCTCCATGGCATCTCCATCCAAAGCTAATACCGAACCTTCACACACGGACCAAATGGACATCTCACCTAGCATTGCTCCATCCGTGGCATCTCGCGTGGCCATGGAAACTTCCCCAATGATCACTCCAAGCTCTTCTCCACCAACAATGGCGATAGTTCCTACCTCTGGCCCCATTACCTCGTTTGATCAAGGCATTTCTAAAGTGACTCTCATCCCTACCGAGCCAAAAAGGAAGAGGAAAGCCCCAACTGCCAAGCTGTCTCCCCAAATCGCAAAAAGGAGGTCTTCCAACCGCATTAGATCAATCAGGTCCAAGGCAACTTCAAATACCTCTCTTGATCCAGTTGGAGTCTCAGAAAGCTCTATTGATGTGTCCTCACCCCATGTGAGTGACGAGAACTTTGAAGCAAACAAGGAAAAGGAGCCTTCTGTGGACTCATTTGATGCTTGGGTAGATGGTGATGAAGAGGAGACTCTCTCTCGATTATCGAAAAAGAAGGCCAAGGGCAAAGCGTGAGTGCTACCGAAGTGCTAGCAAGAAGAGGATATCATACTGAGGTAACACTTGCCCCCTCTTGTTCCTAAACATTCCTCTAGTGATAATTACGGTGATGAGGTTACTCAAACCGAAGAGGATAAAGCTTTTCCAAAACCTTTTCTTACTACGGAATATTATAAGAAAGAAAATATGGAACTTTGGTTAAATAGTACGAGTAAGAGAATTTTAAAGAGAAGCACATTGATGAGGGTCGGTTGGAAAAGGAAGGAGTGGTTCGGTTTTTAAAGGACATGAATTTTATTAATGCTAATAATCATGCATCGGTTTTGTTGAGAGTGTCATTCGCAATTTCTTTGCCAATTTGCATGCTCACTTGGATGATGAAGGGTCTGCTAAATATGGAAAAGTGTTTGTTAGGGGAAGAGTCTATTCTTTTACTCCACCCTAATCAACAAAGTTTTAGGCCTCCCTAATGTAGATGATGAGAGCATTAGGGTCAATAGAGATGAAATGGTAAAATTGCTCACTCACAACAAAGCTGCAGTCTTGGCCTTTGAAAGAGAAACTTCATGCTTCTAGATTATCTTCTCTCTATTACGTACTACACAAACTGTGCATCTTCAATTGGCTTCCTACAACTAATGAACCTATTGTGACATTGGAGCATGCGAATGTGTTGTATAGATTGGGTAAAAATTTAAGGATTAACTTTGGCAGATTAGTGTTTAAACACTTAGCTTCATGGGGTAGAAAAAAGGAAGTGAACATTAGCTTTTTCCCCTATCCTTCTCTAATCTTCAAAGTTTTGGTATTTCAATCCTTGCCCATTGAAGCCTACGATGTTTTTACCACCGAACACGAGTACTATACCATTGATCAACAATGAAAAAAGGCAAAAGGTATACTAAAGATCTTCCTTGGAACAAATCGATGAATCAACCCCTGCTCCTCCCGAGTGCTATCTCACGTGATACCCCAAGTGCTTCCCCAGGTGTTGCCCCTCATACTTTTGCGAGGAACCGATGCCGCAAGTATTCGAACAACATGATAAATCTTTTGGGCAACTCTGGACCATCAATCCCAAAGGCTACAGTTCTCAACTTCCTGCACAAACTTGGTCAAGTGCAATAGGAGAACTGTGAGGGATGGGCTAAGCTTAAGCGGGTAACATATGCTTTTATTGATGAAATTTCTTCCCAAACGGGGGAGGATCTGCTGCTGCTGGAACTTCGGAGCTGGTGCTACTGCAGTGCTACCACCGATCTTTGGCCCAAGTGATGGTGGAAGTGATAGGGAAGGAGATCAGGAGGAAGGAGAAGAAGAAGAGGAGTTTGAAGAAGAAGAAAGCTGAACCTGAAGGTTGACAAACCTGAAGGTTGATGTTGCCGCTATCTTATGGGTGACTGTTTTTGTGGTGGTCCTTAAAAATAAATTCTGTTATTTTGGTTATGGTGGTGGTTCTCTAAACAATTTACTTTTATTTTGTTTATATTTGCTAAAACACTTTAGTTGGTTTGTTAATAACTTAATCTGCTAGGTTGTTTTTTTGCTAGTTTTTGGATGATATTTGCTACAATGGTTATGGTTTTTAATGGTTACTTAGTTTATTTCGAAAACTTTTTAAAGTTTGAAATAAATTAGTTTATTATGATAAATCATTGTTTAGGATTAGCTCCTTGATTAAGGGGGAGTTAATTTTTTGTGGAGATATTATTCTATGTTCTATGCTCTGTACATTTGTATATAGACTAATCCTACAGGACAGCAGCACATTGAGTTTGGAAAGAAATATCCAACTAAGGGGGAGATTGTTAGTGTAATCTGCAGGTGATATCGCAGATGATTTCCCAAAAGTCCAGGTGATATCGCAGATGATTTCCTGGACTAAAAATTATATAGTTGTATATTTCTTGTTTGTTATTTAATGGACTAACGTGCTAATATGGTCTGTATAGTCTATGGTTTATGGTTATATTTCAGGGTGCAATAGCATCAAAGAAGGAGCTAGACACGTGTGGAAATTGGAAGAAAAGAATTAATACATTTTATGTATTAATTCGTAACTTTGGCAAACAACAACAACACGTATGGAGACTTTGTCAAAGGTTGTTCTTTGAGTTATAGAAGAAGTACAAGGATGATAAAGCAAAGGAGTACAAGGCGTGGAAGCATGGCTTGAGGATTAAACAACTCGGTTGCTACAAAATAGGAAGTGGGAGCTAGAATTGTGGAACAACTTCACCCACTCTCCCTACACTTCCTCCACGTGCAAGACCAGCCCCAAGGCTGTTATTGGAGTAGCCTTCAAGTAATTGAAGACTATAAATAAGCTTGGAAGGTTTATTTGAAGACATGCCAATTATTTCATCACATTCACACCTTCGAAAAGCTTAGAGATAGAGTTCTTTGTTTGGTTCTTTTTAATCCTTTCTCCCTTGTAATTTCGCACTTGATTACTTTGGTATCAAGGTGTGTGAAGGCTAGGATAGGATTCCGTTCTTTATCTCTTGTTCCATAGAGCTTAAAATAGATATAGCTATAGGGAACTTTCGGCTTTGTAACTTCATTCATAGTGATTATAAAGTCTTGCCTAAGAGGCACTCTCAAGTTATATTTATATAACATGAGAAAAACAATTTTGGTGTTTTTATCCCGCTGCAAACTCTTTTACAAAATTGTTTTATTTTCAAAGTGTGTGTGTGTGCCATCCCAAGTGCTATCGTTGGTGCTGTTATCACCTTGGATATCACTTGTGATTCAAGCCGTGACAATTTCAGACTATATCTGTAACCGTCTCCTACAATCATGGATATCGCTACGCCTACATTATCTCCACGATTTAAGGGATTCCCTATTATCACATGGAGCTCCTATATATATCAGACTACATCCAACATAAAAAGGTAATGTTTTATTGGCTATTTTGAGATTACATTATTTTCCATACAGTTTATACAAACTATAACACCACATCTCATCATCACGCCGGAGGGTCTTAGTCGGAGACCACCCCGGCTAGTCGTTTGTTCGTGGTTTCAGGTCATAGCTGCTGGATATCAACCTACTACTGGACTAAGACCGATCTTGATCGTTTCCTGCATTATCATTAACAAAAATGAAAATGCTATATATTTATGAAACAAATGGAGTAATATTTCCACCCCACTGATGCCTTGGGAACTTGCAATTTTACTAATTTTTTTAGAGGGGGGAGAGGGCTCGGGCCTGGTATAGGCATTTTGGATGAGAGTATAGGTCTTTCTCTAAATATAAAATTTGATATGTGATATGACTCTCAAATTTATTTCAACCCATTTTTTTGGATGAGAGTATAGGCAATCCACTATCAGTGACAGTTGCAGCAGTGTCCTTGCTCGTACGAAGCAATCATAGAATGCCACGTGGACACATGGGGACAAAATCAATCCAACGGTTGACAACAATCAAATCCAACGGTCCAGATGGAAACCCTAGATCCCCTCATTCACTATTCATGCATACACACCCCCACACGTTTTCTCCATATTTTTACCACCTTCTCCATCCACACTGATTCTCACGTCGGAGGGCCTTGCTGGATAAGCCCCGGCGCAGTTCACGGTTCATTTCTTGTGGTGTGCAGGTCTCCATAGTCAGCCTATATTACTGCTGGACTTCGATAGCTGATCCCGGATGATTTCCTACATCATCAGAGTGGTTCCATTACCGGGAATCGTTCGTCGAAGACTTCAGCCAAGCATAGAAACTCGCCAGAAAAAACCTGGAGATGGTGTCAGACGGACACACAGCAAGCATGTCAACGGAAAATAATGGTCGGCCACCTTCACCTGAGCAAGGCCACCAAGAAAACCCCAGGCCTCCATCACCTCAACCTAGGAACCCTAATCTGAGGGTTACCAGGTCACATGGTGTTATGGATGACACTGGACTTCCAGATGCAAGAAGAAGAGAGAAAAGGCCTGCTCAAGATCAACGGCAACGACGACCCCCAACAGGAAGAAGGACAGAAGGAGCTACTGTACGAAATTTGGGAGGCCCATCCAACCTACTTCTCGACAGAACCGCTCTTCTCGTCGAAAGAGCAAACACCCTTCACGGCCTCCTGCAGATCCAAAATGAACTTATCCAAATGGCCAAGGACCGACCTGCTAAGGAGTCCCATAATACGGTCACATCCGGAAGACGAAGGAACGAGAGAGGGACTTATGGTCATCGTGAAGATGCTGCTGCCGGGAATGATCGTCAAGTGCCACCGCAAGACCTCAGAGATCATCTTAACCGTCATCGCAGTGAAGGACACTCATCTCAGCGACGACGGGAAGAGGCGGACAGAGAGCTTCAAAGATCTCCTGCTGCAAATGACGATCTTGAGCAAAACCCAAGCCAACGTAATCGAGGTCGATAAATGACCCCCTCAATGCATAATAAACGAGCTCTGAGCTACATGGAAAGGACCCGTACTCCCTCTCATCCTCGCGGATGGGAACAATCTAGGTCTTACAGGCCATCCCCTCCTAGAGGTAACAGAAGAGAGAGAACGGTTTCCCGACAACCTGCGGTCACTGAGAGGCAACGCTCGAACACGGTCTCCCAAGGGCATCGTCATTATAGAGCTCCTTTGTCGACAGAGAAGAGGGTATTGATATGCGTGAAGTGCTCAGACTCAAGCGTAAGGTTGAGGAGTTGACAGCAAGAAAGAACAAATCTAATAGTGATGACTCGGAGGATGATGTTGGCATATTGAAACCTTTGGCACCATGGATGCTTGAATTGGGACCACCAGAACCAGGATTCAAACTACCTGATTTAAAGCAATACGAAGGCTCAACAAGTGCTCTAGACCATATGCATCACCTTGAGGCTCAAATGATGCTGGTGTTAAGGTATTCAAGGCAAGACGATGTAATGTGTAAAGCTCTCACTAGTACTTTGACTGAAGCAGCTCTGAGATGGTTTAGAAGCCTTCCAAAGGGAAGCATTGATTCATGGAAGCACATGCGTAAGAAGTTTTTGGGTAGGTTCACGACCGCTGGAGATCATCGCAAGACAGTGAACGACCTAAGCAATATCACCCAAGGAGCAAATGAAAGCTCAATGAGTTATTTCAAAAGATGAAAGAAATTGGTCAACCAGATCGACGAGGACTTAACAGATCATGAAATTATAAATTGTTTTAGGCATGGGATCATCTCTTCGACCTTGGACTACGAGCTTCAAGTCCATTCGGCCAAGTCAAGAAAGGACCTCTACGCCAAGGCCTATGCAGTTGCCGAAGCTGAAGAGAGGAAATTGCAACGCGATGGAAAGGTTGTCGTCAATGACGAGCCAGCAAAATCTAAGAAAGAAAAGGACGGAGATAAGGGAAAAAACAAGTCGGAGAAAGCTCAGAAGGTACCTGAGTCGTACACTCCATTGACAGTATCCTGTGCAGAAATTCTGAGCAATGTTGATTTTGGACCAGCACCAAAGATGAACCCCAATGCAAAGGGGAAGAAAAATATGAACAAGTATTGTGAGTACCACCGGGACAGGGGGCATGACACGAAGGAGTGTTTTAGCTTGAAAAAGATAATACAATGGTGGATAGACGACGGTCACTTCGACCAGTATGTAAAGAGGGATCATCCAGAAGCCAACAATCGAGCTGCTAATAACGACCCACCTGAGAGACAGCCAGGATTGGTCTTAGTTATTTCTGGGGAATCAAGCAAGAACCAAATCAAAAGTGCTATATACCATTTGAAGAAAGCCCCCCATGTTCCTCCAAAAGCAGATGTTCCAAATGATGTAATCAATTTTTACCCGTATGAGTTGTCAACCAATGCAATAGCTCGTCAACAGACTTTGATTGTTCCAGGTTTCATCGACAACTGTAAATCAAGAAGGATACTCATTGATACAGGGGCAGCAAAGGACATTTTGTTCTACAACGTCTACCAAAAAATGGGTCTACCTGATAGTCGGCTAAGTCCCTACTTAAGTCATCTTGAGGGATTCACCAACCACTGAGTAGACGCTAAAGGACAAATTGACTTACCCATCGATATTGGGGACCATCTGTTGAGAACAATTCAAACTGTAACTTTCATTGTGATCGATGTTGTGAGTGATTACCATGCCATACTTGGCCAACCTGGACAGGCTGCTCTAGGGATCGTTGCTTCAGTCCCTCACCAGAGAATCAAATTCCTAACACGCTCGGGAGTAGGATGTGTATTGGGGACGGCCCCATAATTCCTTGAGCATGTGTTGAAGAGCAAACAGACCATTGAAATTGATGACCCTGAGCATATTGTGAAGTTTTCAAAATCGATTAAGCAAACCACAACCTCATGCTCCAATGTCTCGATGATTAAATGTGTTGACGAGCCAGTTATAAGATTGGACGGTCCTGAGAGTTTTATAGACGAGATATTCCTGGATGACCAAACAACAGCTACACAGCTTTTGGTCAACCAGGACTCGAGGGCAGAGCTGGATAAGCTAATTGAGGACGAAGTACCTGACCTTACTTCGAAGGCCAAAAAGAAAATCAAGGAGGTTGTAATTGAATCTATGGATTTCCGTGATGAGGCAGCTGAGCTCAAGCATGCCGACGAGTAGATTGAATTAGACATCCACCCAAATTACACTGAGCAAAAGATTAAACTGGGGTCTCAGCTAAAAACTGAGGAGAGGGATGAGATAATTACCCTACTCAAACATAACCTCGATATCTTTGCTTGGAGGGTCGAAGATATGAAGGGGATAAGGGAGGATGTTGTTGTTCATAGGCTTGGGGTGAATCCAACAATGAAGTTCAAAGAGCAGAGGTTGAGAATTTTTTTCCACTGAAAAGGAGGTAGCAATAAAACAAGAGATTGACAAGTTGCTTAGTGCAGGAATCATTGTGGATGTTGGATTTACGACGTGGTTGGAAAATATTGTGCTCGTCAAAAAGCCCAACGGAAAATGGAGATTGTGTGTGGATTTCATGGACCTTAACCTGGCGTGCCCTAAAGATAGTTACCCCCTACCCCGAATTGACTAGCTCGTCGATTCAGTAGCTGGGCATACGACCCTCAGTTTCTTGGACGCATATTTCAGCTATCATCAAATCAAGATGGCCGAGGAAGATATTCCAAAGACAACCTTCCAAGCTACGGGTAGCACTTATTGTTATACGAAGATGCCTTTTGGGTTGAAGAACGCCGGGGCAACTTATCAGAGAATGATTAACAAAGTTTTCAAGGGTCAGTTGGGTGACAATCTGGAGGCTTACATAGACTATATGGTCGTCAAGTCAAGGAAAAGGAAGCATGTTGACGACCTGCAACAGACCTTCGCCAACCTACGAGCCAATAGCATGGTCCTCAATCCAGCAAAATGTGTATTCGGTGTTGCATCTGGCAAATTTTTAGGGTTTATGCTTTCTCAAAGAGGGATTGAAGCTAACCCTGAGAAAATCAAGGCATTGATGGATATGGCCGAGCCGACGTGTATCAAGTAGGTCCAACGATTGAATGGACGAGTAGCGGCCCTAGGTCGCTTTATTTCAAAATCAGCGGAAAGATCTTTGCCTTTCTTCAAGGCTCTTCATGGTGCAAAGAATTTTGAATGGACGAAAGAACTCTCAATCATTCAGCCAGCTCAAATAGTATCTTGGCTCTCTACCTCTCCTCAGTAGCCCCGTAGCCGGAGAGGACTTGTATGTTTATCTCTCAGTGGGAGACAAGGCCGTTGCAGCCTTAATGGTTAGAGAAGAGGATGGAATACAGAAGCCAGTATACTATATGAGCACGGCTCTTTCTGATGTTGAGACCCGTTACTTTAATGCAGAGAAAATTGCTTATGCTCTCGTCATTGCAGCACGAAAGCTACGAGCATATTTCTCAACCCACTCTATCGTTGTTTACACCAACTCCCCACTAAGGAAGATCCTACATCGACCTGAAAGCTCTGGTCGTCTGCTGAACTGGAGCATTGAATTGACGGAGTTTGACATTCAATATCGGGCATGAAAGACTTTGCAAGCCCAAGCCCTGCCTGATTTCTTGATCGAGACATCGTTCAGCTCTGATGACGATCAAAGAGTGCCACCCCAGAAAGCTATCAAGGGCAAGCAAGTCGATGATCAACCAGAGCAACCAACTTTGCCCGTTGGATGTTGGATTTTTTTTTCAGATGGGTCGGCGACTAGAGAGCTTAGTGGGGCCGGAATTGTGTTGGTGGAACCAGAAAGTGAAATTGTTTTTGAGGAAGTTTTGAGATTCAAGTTTCAAGCCTCGAACAATCAGACGGAATACGAGGCACTCATTGCAGCAATAGAATATGCCAAGTGTTTTGGAGCAACAAAAATTGTGACTTATTGTGATTCCCAGTTGATCGTCAACCAAATCCGAGGAGATTATGTGGTCGTCGATTCAACTTTGCAGAAATATCACTCACTGGTTAGCGAGATGATTCAAGAGTTAGAATTGTGGGTCATTCAAAGAATTGCAAGAGAGGACCTCCAGCATTGGGCTCTTCAATATTCTCCTTCTCAATCAAGGGGATGGCGGCGGAACCTTCTTTTGGGAGAGCCTCGTTTCTCGTCGTCATATTCTCTTGACAGTTGAATATAGCATTGGACGAGGCCCTATTCTTCTTGCAGTTCTTCGGTCTTGAGCTCTGATTGTATTTTTCATGATTTTTGTCTCAATCCGGTCAATATCTTGCTGAGAGATAACTGCAAAAGAGACAAAAATGGAAAGAGTTAAGTCGTTTTCGACGAGACTAAAAGACAAGTCCGTATACAACAAGAAGACAAGTTATCAAGACTTCACCCCCCGTCATCTCTAAGTTGGCACAACGCTCTTCGGGATGGCTAGCATGTGCCCCTAGGCAATTGACGTAGTTCTCCTCCCAAACCAAGTCATCATGGACGATCCATGTGGGATAATGATAGTCCAGGTTGATTCGAATGAGGGGTGGAGGGCCAATTGATGGGCTAGATATCATTCCTGCCCTTATATACCTCCAATGGGAGGCCTCAATGTCCTTATAGCTCACCCATCCTATTCTCAGCAAGGCATCAATTTTTCCCTTTAGCTCGTCGGCCCACGGAGCTGACCATACTCGCTTGTCTGGGACCATCACGGTCGCCTCTGGGAAGGGAAATTGCCATCCAATTTGCTCTCAACCCGGATCATATGGTTCTCCCATCCATAGACCTTGTTCTGAACATCCAAAAATAATCCCTGCACATTCCTGATCGACGACACACTTACCACTGATTTTTTGTGAACAGTGGACTTCGTCGTCTTGTAATACGCTCTGAAAACTTTATTGCAAGGCTCATGGCCTAAGAATCTACAAACTATGATGAAGGAGGATAGGATCCTAACTGCGTTGGCACTCAACTCTATAGGCACACAAGCCGAGTCTTCCAGAAACTCGTTGATAAAAGGATCCAAGGGTAACCTCAAACCCAGCTCGAATTGCTTGTAAAAGAAGGCAACTTTCTTTTTGCTT
The DNA here is from genome assembly GCA_022495995.1 of Adenophora triphylla var. japonica. Taxonomy (NCBI): domain Eukaryota; kingdom Viridiplantae; phylum Streptophyta; class Magnoliopsida; order Asterales; family Campanulaceae; genus Adenophora; species Adenophora triphylla. Next base: position 234,237 of record JAFEMH010000605.1, read on the forward strand.
CGTAGAATGGCTTCTCGATAAGGCTCAAAATAATTGATATGAAGATACTCAAGTTTGTACGTGGAGGCCTAGACTCTGTAAGAATCTCGTAGTGCATTGATCATTTGAGTCTTGATATCTTTCTTCCTGTTATTGATCTTGGTTATGGCCCACCGGCCTTCCTCTCCACCGCCGAAGCCTCGTTCATTTCGGTCAGCCCGTACATTCGTATGAAAAGTGTCGACTATACGAGGGCCACCAGCGCTTGAACTAGCCTCGTTCACTTCCAGAGTTGTTTGTTGGGGACGACCGTCGTGATCCATATCTACAAAAGAGTTGGAAAGAGCAAGGGAATCAGTCCTAGCATCAGTAGACGACGACCTAGCTAGGGACGACCTAGATTCCCCTGAAGCAAAATCCCTAAGTGAATCATGATGGTCTAAGGAATAATGTAATTGGATATGATTTGGAAGGTCGTTCATGGATCTAAAAGGACAACCCTTGGGTCATCTTCTTCAAAATCACCAAGAGCATCACCGTTTGGGAGTTTCAAACCCTCATTTTCGAAACCAAATTTTGTCAAAATCGAAGAACATTCACTCAAAGGAATCTCTCTCCAAAGACCCCTAATACTCTTATACACTCTCTGGTTGGGTCCAAAACCGAATCATGCCCAGCGCTCAAAGCTAATAGACCTTGGGGCCATTAATGGAGTTTCTACACCCTCAAAACCCAGAAAGTTGAAGTACAGAGAAAAAGATTTACCTGTTGAAGGAGAATCCAAAGGCAAGTCGAAGAAATCTCTTATCCAAGCCCTCGGGTCACGCAGGGGTGGAGAAGCTAGAACCTTTTGTCGCCGGAGTCTGTATTTTGGTGGTCGGAATCGTCTTTCTTGGTCTGTGCTTTCAAAAATCTCAGAATTGTAAAAGTGTGAAATGGAGGAAAGGGGGAGGTATTTATAGTTGAAGGGGAAAGGGTTTATCTAAAAACCAACGCCAAATACCCGGCACAATTATAAGGAGCATTAAATACAATTTGAGGTTTCCAAGGGGAATGTCCTTTCAGGGGACGCGTGTCATTTAATGAGGGATAAAAGTCGGCGCAGTCAAATCCTAGCCGCCCACGTCATCAATGGTCACATCGCCTCTTCATTTCAAATTTCAAACTGACGGCCTTTCAACGAGCTAGGGTTTCGTAACCCTAAAAAACACAAACTCCTGGCCCGTCGAGGCGACCCAAGAGTTGGGGGCCACTGAACGGAATAATTTGTGATGGGCCAAGCCCAAACCATTCCCTCATAAAGTGGGCTTAACAAGCCCACCCAGGAATCAAGCCCGAAGGATCGACGCAAGAGTTGGGTCGTAGCCCGTCGGACAATGGATGGACGTCGTCGCCATTGAGCGACCAAGCCCATCCCAAGACGGGATATCTCACCCAGGCACTCGATTGTCGGTTCATCTATCAAGTGACGGTCCAACTAGACATACAGCTCCAGGTCGCATCTTATATGGCTTGCTCAACAAGCCATCCTCTGATAAAGCCAAACCTGCCACTGGCCCACTCTGCACATGTCTCCACATAACTAGCAGTGGCGCCGCATTGTGAAGGTGAAACATTCCATTAAAGGCAATCCACTATCAGTGACAGTTGCAGCAGTGTCCTTGCTCGTACGAAGCAATCACAGGACGCCACGTGGACACATGGGGACAAAACCAATCCAACGGTTGACAACAATCAAATTCAACGGTCCAGATGGAAACCCTAGATCCCCTCATCCACTATAAATACATGAATAGTGTCTTGGGCTAAGGTAATGACTCGTCACTATTCACGCATACACACACCCACACGTTTTCTCCATATTTTTACCACCTTCTCCAGCCCACACTGATTCTCACGTCGGAGGGCCTTGCCGGACAAACCCCGGCGAAGTTCACGGTTCATTTCTTGTGGTGTGCAGGTCTCCATAGTCACAGCCTATATTACTGCTGGACTTCGATAGCTGATCCCGAACGATTTCCTGCATCATCAAATGTGGAGGTGCTTCCCTAGAGGGTGCGCATAAATGAGGCTATCTGAGTAATTTTGTTCTAGGTGCTTTAGAGAAATGTAAAAAAAAATTTCACCTTTATACATTATCGATGTTAAATTTAGGGGCTTTAGAGTAATTATCTTTTTAAAATCTATAGTATAAATAAGGGTTGTCCACCTCACCCAATGAATAGTTCTACGAATAGTTTCAATCGCCTAAATTCTCATTTTGCCTTCACTATTTTGTTCCTTTCCCATTTTGCCCTTAAAATTTTTTTTTTATTTAAATTTTGCCCTTAAAAAAAAGTTTTTTTTTAAATTAAAAAAAGTGTCACGGCTTAATTAAAAAATAAAAAAAAATAAAAAAAAAATTACTTATCCTCAAACACAGGCTTATTCTAGTAATAGATACTGAGGAATATCCTTTTCCAAATAATTAGGGTGTGACCCTTTCTCCAAAGTGTGAAAGTGGAATGCTACAACACACACACACACAGCGCTAGTCAAGCAATTAGTCGTCGTTCCTCTTTCTGCAGTCCAGTCGTCGCACAGCTTGGAAAAAAACAGGAAAGAGAGAAAGAGAAAGAGAGAGAGAGAGAGATGGCCGCTCCTTCTTTGACCGGAACGTCAACTTCCCCTCTCCCCATTAACACTTCCCCCAATCCATTCAAAACCTCTCTCTCAGCTTGAAGATCTGCACAAGTTTACACTGTAAATCTCTCCTCAGCGTCTGAATTTCTCACCTTCTTTTACATGCTTTTGATTTCTTTGAATTTAATTTATGTACTTGTAGTTCTTTGAAGTACATATCTTTGTGATTCCAATCGTGGGCGTATCTTTTGATGGGGTTTTTCTCAAAGTTATGATTGTAAAGTTTGTGGGTTTATTGATGCTTTGTTGTTAATTGAAGTGATGTTTAGTGGGTTTTGTTCCTAGGGTTTGTGAAACGTCAGGTAAAGTTTTGAACTTTTATAGAAATTTATGTTTTCCCCTTATGGAGTTTTCAGGGCCGGCCCTGTGATATTCGGGGCCCTAGGCCGGTAACTTAGATGGGGCCTTCACTGTTCTGATAACAATAATTTCAGTTTGCACAACTAAGTATTTATAGATATATAATTAACAAGCAAACAGATTAATACTCAACTTTTTGACAAAATATGTTTAACAAAATCATGGGCGTAACATACGATATATTACAAATTAAGTATTGCATAAACGTCACTCTTCTAGCACATTTAGAAGCAAAATCAATAATCAAAGTAGAATAATCAACTTTTTCAACTATGTTCTTCTCAATAGATATCATAGCTAACCCATTCAAACGTTCTTAAGACATTGTGCTTCGAAGATAGTTCTTTATCAACTTCAACTTCGAAAAACTTCTTTCCCCTGACGCAACTGTAACCGGAATAGTCAACAGGATTCGGTAAGCAATTTCCGTGTTTGGAAAACAGCCGTTATTCTGTTTCAAATAATTCAATACTTGGATAGGTCCTCCTAATTCTAAAGGCAAAATATGTTTAGGAAGCTGCAACTCCTTAAAAAAAGTCATCCTCATCCACATCAACTTGTCCGTTATGTGTCAAAATATTTGAAAGATTTTTGCAAGAATTTTTCAAACTTGTATCATCTGTGCATTTCTTCAAATCAAACAAGAAACCAAAATTTCTTTCATACTCACGAAATTGCTTGAATCTTTCATCAAGTGAGGTGAGAGCTTTGTCAACAATATACAAGAAGTACTCTAATCTGAAACTCTCTTGTGGAGAAAACCTGGCCTCTTCACTTGAAGCCTCATCAAAACGTCTTTTTCTATGGATCTGCCTTTTCTCATGAAAAACAGGCTCAATATCCATTTCTCCAGCAAGTTCTTTTGCTTCTCTTAAAGCATCATTGAAACCATACTCTCTGTATTCATGAAAGCGAGCAATAAGACCCTTCAACTTATCTATCGCAACATCAATATGCATGTTCACACTTTGAAAAGTCTTACTCACAATGTTGACAGCGCATAGAACTTCGTACCAAATCATCGTGCTAACTAAGAACTCAAAGCTCCCAACTTCATGTATGGCTAATGATTATGCTTCACTAGATGTCTTGGGATCTTCACTAGAACTTGCTAAATCAAACAAAGCCTCCCTGATTTTCAAGGCATTATATTTGATTGGTTTAACACTTTCAATGTGGCTCTCCCAACGAGTTTGAGACAAAGGTTTAAGTGTAAGACCATTCACATGCCTTTTCAATATACCCCACCGCTTTGTTGAAGATGAGAAAAGTGTATAAATGCTTTGAACCACACCAAATAACTTCTAACCTTAGGAGATGAGTTTGCCATGTCACACAATGCAAGATTCAAACTATGACAACCACAAGGTGTGTAAATTGCACTAGGATTGATGCTAAGCAATCTACTTTGTACACCTTTACGATGCCCTTTTATATTAGCACCATTATCATAACCCTGCCCTCGTATGTCTTCAATGGTCAATCCCAAAAGAGATAAAGTATTTTCAAGTTCTGAAAAGAGCCCCATTCCCGTTGTATCATCAACTTTTATAAATCCTAAAAAATACTCTGCAACTTTAACGGGGAAATCAGTGTCATTTACACAACGAATGACTAAAGACATTTGTTACTCATGACTTACATCAGGTGTACAATAAAGTATAACTGAGAAGTACTTTGCCTTTTTTATCTTTTCAATTATTGCACTTTTCACCTCATCAGCAAACAACTGAATCAATTCATTTTGAATTTTGTGGCTAAGGTAGTGATATTGAATTTCCTTGTTTTGAAAACGCCGTAAGTGCCTTGCATTACATGATCAAACTCTGCAATCATTTCAATCATACTCAAGAAATTTCCATTACCCTCCTCATAAACCTTTTCCTTATTTCCCCTAAATGCCAAATTATTTTTTGCAAGACTTTTAACAACAGCCATCACTCGTATGAAAACTTGTCGATTGTGTTCTTTCTCTCTCATAATTTGTTCTTGCACACTTTTATCAATTGTCTGATTACGCCTCAGTCTCGTCTCCAATTCAATCCATTTTTGCATGCAAACTATGTGTTCATTGTTTGAATCATGTTGTTTGAGTCTGTTTCCAACATTGTGCCAATCTCTAAACCCGATACTAGTTAAATGAGAATCTCTCACTTTATCCTTGAAAAGCTTACAACAAAAGCAAAACAATTTATCTGAGGATTTTGAATACACATGCCATTTTCTATCTTGTTTCTCTCCATTCGGCAAGCGGCGAGTATAATGAACATTTGAAAAATGTCGCTTCTTATCTGAATCATCCCTCGAATATTCAGATTCTTTCATTTCAACTCTTATTGGCCCTTTTTCCACCAACAAGTCTCTGAGATTATGATCAATTGACTTTCAATTATTTGGATCATAAATGTCTAAAGGTTCTTCATGGTCTTCTTGAGCTGGAGGAATGTCACTATCAGTCCCTTCTCTTTTTGGACCTTCCCCATGATCAACAATATTAACAGAATCATTAGGATTATCATTGACCGCTTCTTCGCACACCAAATTTTTAACGGGAATACTTTCACTTTCACTCAACTTACTAGAAGTAAAATATTTGTTAAGAGAACCACTTAAAGCTTGCGTTAATTGTTCTTGTTTTTGCCGCCTCTTTTTTTTTTTTCATTTCCACAAGGATACTTTCGTGATGACATTTTGTCTACCTATAATAATTCAAAATATAATTAGAGGGTTAAATATCCTAAATCATCATCCTGCCTAATAAATTAAGCAAACAAATCAAAAATAAAAATAAACCATCTATGTAATCCAAACCAAACCCAAGAACACATTCAATAAATTTAATTTTACCCTAAATTAAAAGCCCTAACCCTAATCTAGAATAAAATAAATTATTTAACCTTAAATCAAAGTAAAACCCAAAACCCACAAACAGAAACTAAAATTAGCTCATAAAATTTCTATTGTGAGAAGAGATACAAAGTCACCATTAACGATTCACCAAAATGCATATCTAAAATAATATCACACAAAACAAAACAAAAAGAACCCAAATTTAAAAAAAAAAAAAAACGAGACCCATTGCAAACTTCAACATCAATCAATTGAAAAGGGGGACTTACGCTTGATTAAAATTGTCGATTGAGGAGAACCCAGATGGGAAAAGTGCGAACAGGGCAGACGCCGTGAAGTGTGAACGGAGAGGGAGAAGCTCCGGAGCGCCTGAACGGCTGAACGGAGAGAAAGAGTACCGACGATCGAACGCCGGAAGGCCCGGAACGGAGAAGGAGCGCCTACGCGCTGTGACCGACGCCGTGAGCCTGTGACCTTCGTGCGGCGTCTTCGAGCGGCGAATTGCGGGCGAATCGGACCAGGAGGGGTGAGGTGTGTAAATGTGTTGCTGAGTGCTGATTTTTGCAATTTAAGAACATTATATAGGTGTGTTTTTTTATATATTTTGAGGGGGGTTTTGTGTATTTTTTCAGGGGGTATAATTAATTTTTTTTACAATGAGGCCCCTCACTTCCGGTATATTACCACTAAGCCCCTAAATTTTGGGGCCCCAAAAAATTGACAAAATTAGGGGGCCTGAGGCCCAGGCCTCGCCTGCCTTTACTAAGGGCCGGCCCTAGGAGTTTTTAAATTTGTTGTGCTGTGATGGCGATGAAAGATCGAGCAATTGAAGTACTTTTGTATGCTTTAATGCTCTTGAAATTTAGTCAAATTTGGAATGTTGTTTTGCCAGGCTTTTTTTATTTTATTTGATAACTTGTAGCTTGCTTGATTGTTCATTGAGTAGCTGTTTGTATGGTTTAGAAATACCTTTCTTCTCCTGAGGTTTTCGTGCTTGTTTATTTTGTTAATTTTGTATTTAGCTTACTAGCTGAGTAAGATCGGTTGTGAATGAACTTCTCTTCTGGTTTCTGTCTCTCCAACACGCTGTTTATAGATACATGTTCATACAAGTCTTCTGTTCTGATGTCCAATGTCAAACCTGATAACTTAACGTTCCATATCCAAGTCAATAGTTTAATTCTTTTTTCAAGTGGCAACAAATGGGTGATAGTCTTTTCAGCTTTCCCGTTTTCACAATCTTCCAAGTACCTTGTCATTATCAAATTTATTCTCAGTACATCAGCAAAACTGTGTTGAAATTTTCTAGGTGCTATATAATACTCAAGGTTTCATTTCTGACCATTTTCAGTAATGTTTTGTCTGAAATGGATAAATTTCTTCTTCTTGGGCTCCTTAGTTATTTTTTCTTTGTAAAAGGTGTTCTCAACCTCTTATTTTTTGTTCTTGAATAAAGTCAATGTGTAATGGATTTTATAAATGTTACTGAATTTGGCTTGTTGATTTTGTTATCTTTTCAGGTTTGTTCTGATGAGGTCTTAGGTTTCGTCGTATCATCTGAGTTTTGATTACGGATAAGGCTGGTCTCTTTGTGATGTCGACACTGAGTAGCAGGGCTCTTGCCTTAAGTACTGGAAGTTTTGTTTGGTTGCTCTTTTATGGTAGTTTCAGCTATGGTTCTGAGAGTGATATCAGCTGCTTGAGAGCGATAAAAGATTCTTTAGAAGATCCACTTAATGTCTTGAGCTCTTCATGGAATTTTAACAACACCACCGAAGGCTTTATTTGTAGATTTATTGGCGTGGATTGCTGGCATCCCGATGAGAATAGGGTTTTAAATATCCGTCTTTCAGACATGGGACTCAGGGGAGAGTTTCCACGTGGTGTTAAAAATTGTACTTCCATGACAGGGTTAGATCTTTCAAGCAACAAGCTTTATGGCTCTATTCCATCTGACATTTCTAAATTGGTTGAGTTTGTGACATCTCTTGATCTTTCATCCAATAATTTATCAGGGGAGATCCCTGTAAGCCTATCAAATTGTTCCTATCTTAATGTTCTTCGACTCGACAATAATCAGCTGACAGGTCAAATTCCTGCTGAATTGGGCTTACTTGGCCGAATGAAGACATTTAGCGTTTCGAATAATCGTTTGACTGGGCCAGTTCCGCGTTTTCCCAATGCGAATATCAGTGCAGCGGACTATGCAAATAATCCAGGATTATGTGGGTCCCCTTTACCTGCTTGCCAAGCTACTGCAAAGAAAAACCAGCGACATACCTGATTTTCTATTTATCACTTCATTAAACAATCATACGTGATTACTGTGGATATTTATTCTGTTTCTGTGTTTGGGTTTCTAACTTTCTTAAGTTACCAGATTGTTTTGGCGTGGAAGCACGTTGCCTTCACTGTACAATTTTTTATTTATTATTACGCGTTTTCCTCCTAATGCCTCTCCTGCCTTCCAACCCCTGAGCCCTCGTTTGGTTTATCTGCTTCCTCTGGATTCTAATCAGTTACAGAGTTACGAGAAACTTAACTTTGTGACCTTGTACAGATTGTTGGGTTGAATGTGTAAATACTGCATCTGTTGTACTAAAACGTCATGAGGCGTTCGGATTCTCCTTTACATATTTCATTTGTGACAGAAACAAATACTTCCTCCGTCCCTGGATTTACTGATAGTTACTGTTTCATAACACCCCGCTTCAGTTGTAGAAATTCATATGTATTACTAGCAGTGAACAGGGAAGCGGAAAATTCATGTCTCAGTCTGAGGAAGCACACGAGACACAGAGATACTACCTCCGTTCCCAAAAATAAATTTTATATTTTGATTTTTGATTTTTTTGGTCAACTCGATTGTTTGTGTGTCTGTGTCCATTGGGTGTAAGATACTTCCGCCGGTGGGGGAGCGGCGAGAGAGTGGGAACAGTGGTCCGGCAACCTGTTATCTTGTTTTCTTCTTTCTAGTTTTTCTTTTTAAAGGTGTCACTATTTCTAAATTTCCAAATATAAGAATCCAAAAATTCAATAATTGAATCCCAATTTCACTATCATTACCTAAATTTGAAAATGAAAATGATAAAAATAGGAAGATGTCATTACCATGATTTACAAAGAAAGTTTTGTATTTCTGTTGTATATGCGTGACTGGCACAGGGAGCAAACTACTAGCGAAGAGAAACAATCATACTCCCCCTGTTCCAAATTGTGAAAGCTTGATACTGATATACATTGTTTTATCTCGATCTAACAACTTACAGTATTACACGTTAAGGAGAATGTGAAAGCTTGATATACCTTGTTGAGTCCCGATATGACAGTTTAAGCTTTTTGATCACACGTTAAGGAGAATGTGAAAGCTTGATATACCTTGTTGAGTCCCGATATGACAGTTTAAGCTTTTTGATCTTTAAAGAGTAAATTTGAATTATTTCTTTTTAAATATTTATTTTGGAACAGAGAGCTAGTAAAAAAATTGTGCTTCGAGATAAATTATGTCTTAGGCTCCATTTGTTTTGGGGAAAATATTTTTCGGAAAACGTTTTCCCAATTTTTCGGTGTTTGGTAAGCACCGAAAAATGGAGAAAATATTTTTCGAAAAATGTTTTCCCCCTTTTCTAAGTAAAATGACTTACGAATTTTTCCTAAGTAAGATATTTTCCGAAAAATGGTAACACCCTCACACACTTAACTTTTCATACACCCCCACGTTACCCACCCCACATCAACCACCCCGTACCCCATCCCCTCATAAAAAATTATTTATATTAAAATTAGATTTTACAATTCTTCTTCCCCTTCACCACCCCCACCCACTGCCCCCACCCCAACCCCACCCCACTCACAACCACCACCCACTTGCCCCCCACCCCACCCCCTGCCACCCCCCTCAGGTAAAAAAAAAATCATTTTAAATTTATTTTTAACAACTCCCCACCCCACTCCACTCACCACCACCACCCTTGCCCCCACCCCTGCCCCCACCCCACTCAACTTATCTCAAATTGTGTTTTTATCGAAAAATATTTTCATTGAACACATGAAATTTTTTCCGGAAAACATTTTCCTTACCAAACAGCCGAAAACATGTTTCTCATTTTCCGAAAAACATTTTTACAGGAAATCATTTTCTATAAGTCATTTTACGCGAAACAAACGAAGCCTTATACTCCCTCTGTCCGACTGTCCCTAAATGAATATCGAGAAAAATTTCAAATTTACTATCGATCAAGAACAAATTTGAAACCCTTTTCGACGTCCATGCATGCATGGACGGAGGAAGTAATAAACTAGTTTGACTGTTACCCCGTGTATTATATAATACCCCTAGACCGCAAGCAAAATCGAACAGCACGGTTTGTTACTTTTCAAACCGAGTTAAACCACTTATATTTAAAAATCGAGCCAAACTGTTTGGCTTGATTTGATTCAGTCTCAAATCGCAGTTTGAGCCGAACCGTTGACACCCCTAATACACTCAACTCACAACACAAAGACAGTAGCCATGAAATCCCTAGTTCCAAAATAAATATACATAGATTAAAAGAATACGTTATTATATCAATTTCTACCTCAACCAATGAAGTACAAATGCGAAGGTGGCCGAAAGGGAGAGAGGAGATTCGAATGGGCGCCGGAGTGACAGATCCGGTGTAAGGAATGGAGGCCGCCGACTTGGGATAGGATATGGTCGTGAAATCAAAGAGCCTCGCCGCCGTCACAGTGAGTAGAGAGAGAGCTCATCAATCGCCGCCGCCAAGGATAGAGAGAGAAATTGTAAATCGTAGAGAGAGAAACAAAAAATAAAACTAGGTCTGGGCGCTAGTTGTTTTTATATAAAAACTTACCTAAGGAAATTTCCGTGTGTAAATAAACTTTTACTCAGGGAATTTACATGTGCCTTCTTGTTTCTACTCCTATCACCGAGGTCGACTACACGGTTCATGTTGGCCTCCTGTTCAGCGGTTAAAACTACACGATCAAAGGGAAAACAGTCAGCAAAGAGGTATACGAACAAAAATATGTGAATTAAGAAGGAAGCAAGTTAAATACTTAATCGCCATAGTGAAACAGGCTTTTGCAATGCCCGAGTTTCCTCTTGCAGTAGTAGCACTGAGACTCAAACCTTTCTCGCTCATGGATAACCCAATCTGGGTACCTAAGGCTACGAATTATAGGCACTAAAGGGGCTACCTCCCCATATCCTCCTTGAATGACAAACGTTGATTTTGATAAAAGAGCGTTTGAATGTCAAACGTCGATTTTGAGTTGGAAATGAGCATTTGAATGTCAAACGTCAGTTTTAAGTTTGAAAAGGAGTTCGAATGACAAACTTGAATCTTTAGTTTGAATGACAAACATTGATTTTGGTAAAAGAGCGTTTGAATGTCAAACGTCGATTTTGAGTCGAAAATGAGCGTTTGAATGTCAAACGTCGGTTTTGAGTTTGAAATGAGCGTTTGAATGTCAAACGTCGATTTTGAGTTTGAAATGAGCATTTGAATGTCAAACGTCGGTTTTGAGTTTGAAATGAGCGTTTGAATGTCAAACATCGGTTTTGAGTTTGAAATGAGCGTTTGAATGTCAAACGTCGATTTTGAGGGGTTTTGAAAAGGATTTCGAATGACGAACTTTCGGTTTTGAACCGGGCGTTACGATGTTACCCATTTTATGAAAATGATGGCAAGTAAGATGTGATCAACGAGTCATTTTGTGACTCGGACATTTGTAAGTAAAATACTATCAACAAAGCAAGCGGCTTGGACTTGTAAATGACAGTATTGAAATGCAATATCAACGGATCGAACGATCCGGACGGTAAAAATGCGATCGATGAGCCAAACGACTCGGATTTGTAAAGGTGCGTAAAGTAAATGACAATATCGACTGATCAAACGTTCCGGACTTGTAAATGACAATCACGAACCAAACGGTTCGGACGATAAAAATGCGAATCAACGGATCGAACGATCCGGACGGTAAATGACAAAAAAGTAAAAACGGGACTTGAATGCCATTTTAACCCAAAATTACTTCTCTTACGGGAGAGAAGATGATTAGGGACTAAAACTTATCAAGTCCTGTAGACGGCATTACGTTACATTTTGAGAATTTCGACCAGATCGAAAATAACGTATGATGAGAAAATCGAGACGAAATGGAGTTTAGAGAGAGAGAGAGTATTACCAATGGCTAGGTATTGACTTTTTGGCTCGAAAAGACATATACGGAATACGATTTAGTGTTTGGGAGGTGTTTCAGAAGTGTTTGGCTCGTGTTTGGTCGGAAAACGTGGTTTTAACATAAATCGAGGCATTTCCGGGGCTCGAGAGGGGGTTTGGTTGGCTAGAACCGTGGGATATTGATGAGAGGTAATAGTTTTTGACCCTTTTACAGAATGACAGCCTCTGTATTTATAGGAGGTGAAATTGAAATACAGGCCGAACGGCCTTTCATTCAATTTAGGGGGGTTTTGGGTATTTTGGAAATTGCAGGGACTTGATGAGGATTCTGGATTTTCATGAAGAACAGGCCGGACATCCTATGTTTCAATTTCAGGACTATTTTGGTCTTTTCACCCTTGAATTTGATTGATGGAGATGGGGGAGGCTGTGCATGTGTGCCACATGTCCCTGTGAGTCACCTAAGTTAGGGTTTTTGTTCCGTTAATCCCGGTTTTGACTGTTTTCTAAATAATTATCCGAGAAAATGTTCGTAACAGCCTTGAAAAGTCCCAAAAATTGCGTATTTCGAGGAAAGTGGTACTTTTACGTGTGATAACGTGTGTTGAGTACACTTTTAAACTTGGATGCACGGGGCAGTCCTGGAAAGTCTCGTTGACTCGGAAAGGGGGAGTTAACGGACTCCGGTTAACTTTGAAAGGGCCAGTTAACGGATTCCGATTAACTTTTAATGGATTGTAACGATCCGAATTTGGGTACTTACAGCTTGGCTCCCACTGCGGTGTCGGTCATAGTCAGGTATATCAAGAGTGACTTCTCCTCGTGAGGAGGACAGAGGATCGGAGGACTCACAAGGTATACCTTTATCTTTTCGAAGGCGTCTTGGCATTCCGTGTTCCATTCGATGTTTGCATTCTTTTTCATTAGTCGAAAGATTGGCTCGCACATGGAAGTCAATTGGTTGACGAAGCGGCTGATGTACTGCAGGCGGCCCATGAAGCTTTTCACTTCCGTTTGTGTTTGTGGTGGTCTCATTTCGATTATGGCCTTGATCTTTTGGGTATCAACTTCGAAGCCTCGTTCTGTGACCATGTATCCTAGGACTTTACCTCGGATGACTCCAAATGTGCATTTGGCAGGGTTCAACCTCATTGAGTGTTTTTGAAGGCCATCGAAGAACTTTCTCAGGTCGATGAGATGTTGCCCGTCTGATCCCTTTGAGTGGATGATCATTTCGTCGACGTACACTTCGATCTCTTTATGGATCATGTCGTGGAAGAGTGCGGTCGCGGCCCGTTGGTATGTAGCCCCAACATTCTTTAGTCCGAACGGCATCACTGTGTAGCAGTAGGTTCCCCAGGGGGTTATGAAGGCTGTTTTCTCTTGGTCTTCTTCGGCCATCTTGATTTGATTGTAGCCAGCGAACCCATCCACGAAGGACTTGAACTCTAAATTGACCGTAGTGTCGACCAACATGTCTATGTTTGGAAGTGGAAAGTCGTCCTTGGGACTTACTTTGTTGAGATCTCAGAAGTCCACGTAGTAGCGTACTTTTCCGTTGGTCTTGGTGACCGTGACTATGTTGGAGAGCCAAGTCGGGAATTCGATCACCCTTATGAAGTCGACGCGGAGCATCTTTTCGATTTCTTCCTTGACTTGTAAGGACCAAGTGAACACGTCCACGAATTCTTTGAGTAGTGCAGTCAATGCGTTTTGCTTAGTGCCGGTGAAGAAGCTTACGATTTGCGTCTCTTTTGGGTCTTCAGCAGTCCCGAAATTCACCTTGGTTAAAACCACCTCGGCAGCTTGGGCCAGGTTTTCCTCTCGTTTGACAACATGCTTAAAGATTTGTTTAATGTATTGTTCGTTTAACGTGTCTTCTTCTTTATCAAGTGAATCGTTATTAACTGTTTGTGATTTAGTTAATTTATCAGTTGTTAAAGATGCAATGAGAGGATACTCGGAAAGGTCAAAGCTTTCATTTAGAGCATATTGTGAGTACCCCAATCCGAACTCAAGTTTTGGATTCAATTTAATTAAATTTGGGCTTACACAAATTGCTAATAAGCAATTAGAGTCCAAAAATCCCAGCAGCCCACCAATCCATTGGGCCTGCCAGCCACTCGGCCCATTATGGCCAAAAGATGTACGCTGTCGTCCGACAAGGGACACTAAGGCGGTTTAACTGCCTATGTCGTGCGACATAAAAAGCCCCATCAGGATGCCTATAAATAGAAGGCATGGCTGATCATTTTGAAGGGAGGCAAGGAAGAGAGCCAAAGTGAGGGTCAAATTCTGAGAGTAATATCAGTAAAATAGGGGAAACTCTTGCCAAATAGAGTCTCTCCCTCTCTCTCACACACACACACTCACCTCCCTCCTCACACACACATACTTCAAGGTCAAGACTCCAAGAAGCTTCCTTTGGTGGTGATTGAAGGGGTAGACACCATACTATTGGTGATTCTACTTCATGGACTACAATAGGTAGACACTAAACCTCTCTCTCCCTTTAAATAAAGTCTTTAAATATACCTTGCATGCATACTTGCTCTCTTACCATGTAGAAATTGGGATTTTGCATGACAAAGGTGGTGGAGAAGTGAATCTTCAATATTCACTTCTCCCCACCGCAGATCTGGACATTTGGTCATCTTAAGATCAATAAAGATTCAATCTTTACGTATTTGCATGGAGTTAGGAGGTGATGGCTACTTCAAAGTGGCCAAAATCATGTGATTTATCACACTTTGGCCACTAAAGCCATGTGACCCTCCCATTATACTCATATATTATTGTCATATTACTGCTTACAGTAGCTAAATATGCTTGGTTTGCTTGGGGAACAAAGGAGGAACCAAACAGACTGAAGGGCACTGAAACAGGCTCCCCATGTCGTGCGACATAAGTCTCCATGGAGACCCTGTGTCATACGACATGGGACTCCCAGAAGGCTGCAAAGCCATTCTTGGACTTCAGAATCTGCTAGGCCTATCCCTTTGTGACTCAAAGCCTACCTAAGCATCTTCTGGCTCATAAGCCACTATTTGGGTGCCTAAACTCAGTTTGGACGCAACCTACTTGACGGAAGAGGATCACCATATGACATAGAAGACTTCAAAAGACTCTATGTCATGTGACATCCGTGTCGACAAAGCCTATCGTGACTTTGTCCACTCCCATCAACCCCAAACTGGGTTCTAGACCACTAAATAGTGTCCTAAATGAGCAAAATAATGTCTTTTCATTTCTCGAGTAGCTTTACCTCTGTAAGGGACAATCTGTCTCAAAACCTCTGCCTTGTGATAAAAGATATCACGTGTAAAAAGGGTGCGGCCCCCTATCATGGCTCGCAAGTTGTATTCAGTTCCATACCATTAATGAAATCTAAGGCTTGCACACTTTACTTGTTTACACACATCGCACACACATTTTGAATGTCCATATTTGTCCAAATGTTGATTGAAAGTCCCGAAAGGGGCGTGTTGGGTGAACTCTCTAGTTCTTCCCAACACGTAACCAGACTCCCGGACTCAAAATCTCTTAAAATTAGGTTTTTCAATGTTTTCCTCTAAAAACGGCGTGGCGACTCCCAAAACAAACCGAGAACTCCCTTTTCCACTTCAAAAGCAAAATAAAACAAAAAAATACAAAGGGAAGAGAAAGAATTCAAAAAACACTTTTATTTTTTTTCTTTCTCTCTTTTTTCGGGCGAGCGTTCATTCAGTGGCGACTCCGCTGGGGACTGTTGAAAAACTTTATGTTCTAAAAAATGAAGACGATACTTGGTATATAGGTGGAAACCACTAACCTTCCTGTATCGCTCCCTAACCCGGGGCTTGGGATAAATGGTGGTCTAACAATCCCACGTACCAGTATCATTCTTCTATTTTCTAAAAGAAGAAATGTTTTTCTTAAAGAGAGTCTAACTTTCTCCAAATCAACTTGGACAAATTTTTCATTCTTCTTGTGTGTGCATCTGTGTCATGTTGTGTGCTTTGCCTTGATTCCATGCTTATATGCTCTATCATGCTTTGGTATGTGATACTATCGAGAGCCGGGGCTCTTTTCCTTTTTTGCTACTTGCTTGTTCCGTCAAAATAGAACAGGCGAGAAAGATACGGGACTACGGCTCTTTGGTAAAACTCTGACATTTGGGGCAGTCCCTTTTTGTCATGCTTTGACTCATTCCTTTGTTTTTTCTCTTTGCATACTGCATAAAAAAAATCTTTTATAAAAAACAAAAATATTTTCTTAGAAAATACCTTCACACTACTCGCACTCTACCTGCACATAGAGTTACAACCCGGGAGTGTACGGACGGCATCGCGGAAAGCGACGTGTTTCGCTGACGTTTGAGCGCCTAAAGTCCTCCTAGCCAGTGAGTCAGCCAACACTTGTCCGTGACACACCTTACACCGTGACTGGTTGGTTTTTGGCGAATACTTTTCAAAACGTCATTCAAAACTCGGTTTTCAAAATTTTCTCACAAAGTCCGAGTCGTATCCCGTCTCCAAAAGTCTCGGTATACCTTCCCCTCTTAGTGTCGAAATTACGACATAACCCAACGTAAGTAAACGTCAAGACTTTGACATATCTCAACATAAGCACGTGTCGATCTCACGGTTTGACTCCGCAAGGAATCATAACACGTTTTCGACATGCGCCAAATGTGAGACCATGTCGAATTCTTGATACATACTGGCGAAGGATTATGCCAGAATTTCGCCACAAAGCAGCGAAAGGTTATGCCAGATTTTCAACTCGAAAAGTGGAAAAGTCACGCCCAATTTTGCCAGGATCTTACCTGCAAATTGGGGTATCATACATTCAAACGTACTTTCCGACTCTTTCTCCTCCCGAGTTTAGACGTTGACTCGGACTTGGTTTTGAAAACCCCGAGTTTGAACCGTTTTGACTTGTATGCCTATAGGCTCGTTCTCCCCTTTCGGTTGGTGGGTTCCACGTGCTCTATAGGACCTCTGCCGGGATTGTCCGTCCCAGAAGTGCAATTCAGGTGAAATACAGAGGTCTATAGATGTAGTGATGGGACCCACTAATCCGGGAATAGAGTAGAATGCGAAAAGAAGGTATTTCCCCTTTTCCAACCATTCCTAGGATTAATAAAATCATTTTTGTAAATAATACAAAAATATAAAAATACAAAAAGAAAAAGCATATGCATGGGTCCGTCCTCAGCCTATCCTCTCCCCCACCTAAAACCGTTCTCTCCCCCTTTCAGCGAGCAAGTATTGGGTCGAGTTCGGGTGGTCGGTTAATCGATCTCTCTCCGGTCGGGGATTCATTCTCGGCGGTCTCGAAATGGCGGGTCGCGGGGTTCGGCAAGTTTGGGTCCGAACGCGGATCCGGCTCGAGAATCGAGAATATCGGTCCGGGCACGGGGCCGGATCAAGGACGAACGCGGGGGCCAAACATAGCCCTGAATGCCTCTCCTAGCAGCGGATACGGCGAAGGTCCTCACATGACACCCCCGGGAAGTCCGTTTGTCAACCCTCAATTCAACTTTCCTCAGGAAGCTTCCCTCCGCGCCGCCCTCGAAGCCTCTCGTGCCCGTGAAGAGGCCGGCTGGGCTCGCTATGTTGAAGTGATGCGCATGCAAGGTATCGCGGTAATCCGTCATCCGGATGGGTCCTACGAAGAAATCGAGGAAGAACCCAGACGTTACCATCACTTGGAACCGGTTTGTCCCCATCCTCACCAAGGCAAGGTTTTCACGGCATGTCCCCACCAATCTCTTATGGTGTACTGGCTCCTTCCGATGCCAACTCGTGGGGGTATGTCAAGACCTCCCCATTCCGGTGTCTACTCATGACGGGCGGTATGGACCAAGAAGCGAATCAAGCTCCCTCCCGAATGTCAATACTCGGGGCCGGTTGTATTTTACCCCCGAACCGGTCCGGGCCGAGTCGGCAACTGGTGGTGCCAATCAAGAGCGGTTTGGATACATCCGAGAATCGATCTAGAGCCCGAGGGCTAAATCCCTATGGCAATACGGGTCGATCTGCGATCCGGCCTTCAACGGTCCGTTTGTTGCTCCTCACAATCAATCCAATCATCAACAAAGTGGATACCGTCTATCGAGGGATCCGGATTTGTCGGATCGAGATCCCACAATACCAACAAGCCCGAGGCAACACCCCTCGGCCTGCGGTTTGTTCTCCTCTCACCCCACACACATGCGGTTCCACCCGTATTCGGCACCAAGCACCAGTATCAGAATCCCTGCCCATGGTCGGAGTCGGAAGCGATCGGCCTGATTCGGGCCTCGGAACCCCGGCACTCAATTTAACGGTTATGACATGTTTGGAAACAGGATCCCCAACCAAGTTGGCTTAGCGGACAGCAATCCTAGCATACCCAGCACTCTCGGTCTCCCTCAATGCCTTACCAATCAGGCCTGCGCCAGAGTTTCCAGTGCCATCCTCAACAGTAGCTCCAGCTGTAGGGCAACCCCCGTCTTCCGAGGTTTCAAGCTTGAAGGAAGAACTAAAATATGTGAAAGAACAGCTGCACAGAATGACCTTCGGACCCAACATGGTCAGCTCCGTGGAACTCAAGGACTCTAAAGCCCTCCCGAAGAACTTCAAAATGCCCCCCATAACCAAGTTCGAAGGCTCCACATGCCCAAAAACTCACATGAACAGCTACATCATGTCAATGGGTGCCAAAGGGGCCACCGAAGAAATGCTAGCCCTCTACTTTCACCTATCCCTCGACGATTCCCCGCTAAGATGGTTTCTCGGCCTTAAACCAGAAGCAAGGGCTACGTGGTCTCAGATCAGCGACGCTTTCCTGGATAAATACAAAGGAAGTGTCGAATGGTACACCACCCGTAGTGACCTGATCGGCACCATCCAGAGGCACGACGAGTCCGTGACAGATTTTTATAAAAGGTGGAACAAGAAGCTCAATGAACTGGTTCACCCTATCCCCATCTCCGATGAAAAATCTATCTTCCTTTCATGTGTCAAACCGGCTGTCAGGGAGGCCATTGGCCGGGGATATTATCCGAACCTGCGAGAAATGGTGAGCGCAGGGGCCGAAAGTGAGAATGCTACTTACTCCATCGTTCCAACTCCTGTGTCCAGCAATGCTCCAGCTCCCCGCTATCGAGTGCCAAGCTCTGCCCCTGTTGCTTCAAAAGGCAAAGAAATTGCAGCCTCCAACACATCAACTACATCCGGGAGAAAACAATCAGTCACCCGGCCGCGGTGGAGGACGACCCCAAAGGTCAAAGTATGATGATTTGGGGATGCCACTCGAGGAGGTATTTGATGGTTTGGTGAAAACAGGGATGGTCAAGCCTTTGGAAAACTACCCTACTCCCAACACCCCGGGATTGGATCGTAACTTAAAATGTCGTTACCACCAGAACTCAGGCCATTCTACCAACAGTTGCTTCACGCTAAGGAGAATCGTTCAAAGCCTGATCGACCAGCGCAAGATCGAGAAGCCAAACATCGTCACCAATCCTTTGCCCAACAACAACAAGGTCAGCCTTGATCGGGTCGTCAATGTCATAGAGTTCGGTGGGTGACCTCAAGCAAAGATGTTAACGAATGCGAGGCTATAATGCCCACAAGCCACGACATAATCAACACCGATAACCAAGTGTTAGCTCCCCGGCTCGGCCCATACCTCACATCTCGTATGATGTGTGCGATTGTGAAGATTGTTTGGAATATGAATATCAAGATTGGATCAATGAAAATGCTCCTTCAAGAAAGGAAAAGAAGTACGTGCGGCGAAGCTAAAAGACAAATACGAAGCGGGGACAAGGCGTAGGGACCACAGGGGAACCTTCGGGCAAGTTTGACTACTACGTCGGCTACGCCAAGCCGCTGCCAAGGAGCCAATCGACCGGGACCGGGATGACCTTCCCGCTAGCCGCACAAATGGGGTTACAACGCCAAAAGTCGAAGAAATCGGCAAGACATACCTAATCCTTCAATCCACCAGTCCGAGATAAGCTAGCAGAAATTGGGCCGGGTTGCTTTAGTCCCTGCACCATCTCCCCAGTTACCGGCTCACCAACGATTTCGAGGCAAGTTTCGTCGGTATGAAACCCCAAGCCCTCCGAATGATCTTGTGAGACCACAACTCCCAGGGGCAACGACACTGAAGAAGTAAAGGGCGACCCGTGTCAAAAGCTTTGAGTCGAATAAATAGTGTAGGGTCTGAGTCGATCGAGTCTTTCGTTATCAAAATCGAGTCTCTAGATATGTTTAGTGCTCTCACGACTAATGATTATAGTCGTATCTCTGTCTTCCTTTTTACATTGAATGAAATGGTTGACCACTTTTGCGTATCCCTTAATTGCCATTCTATCAAATGATAAGTTAACTAAGACAAATCTTAATGACTTAAAAGTGGTTAACAATGATTCATTTGAAGAAGACACGGACCTTTTAGATGAAAACTTTTTAAACGATAATATAAAGCGGGTTTTTGGCCAGAGACGACAATCGGGCCCAAGGCTGCCGATGAAGTATTAACCACGGTGAATTTGGGAACTACGGAAAAACCCCGAAGGGACACAAGCGCAGCCGCCTCACGGGAGAAAAACGAGAAGTCCTCGTCGATCTGCATCCCCATTGCTACCAAGATAAAGTTCCGGAAGGAAAATCGGCAAAACCGTTCGGGGTCGGGAGGCGCGAGAACCCCGCCTACATTGCCAAGTCGAGCTAGAAAAAGTCGATGACCCATGGTACGACCAAATCTTTCGGTACCTTAAGCGTGGCGAAGCCTCATTTCCCACGTAAGAGGATGGTAGGCTAAAAGAAGGCCTCCGCGCAAAAAGCTTGCAAGCGTTAAAAGGTTGTGCTGCGCGATACGTTATTACGGGGACGACCTATGGAAGAAAAGGCATCGAGGGCCACTTACGCTCTGCATCGGCAAATCTAAGGCCGGAAAAGTCATGGAAGAAGTCCATGGTGGCGCATGCGGACCACATATGAACGCCCGAGCAACGATGTTCGGCATACTCGGGATGGGCTATTATTGGATCTCCATAGGAGGCGCATTCGGTTTGTGCGGACTGCGATAAATGTCGGCGGTTCTCAATCTCAACCATATGCCTCCCCATGATCTCTACTGCATGAGCACTCCTTGGCCATTTGCAACTTGGGGAATCGACGTCATTGGAAAAATAACTCCGGCCGGTAGCAACGGACACGAATTTGTGTTGGTCGCCGTAGACTACTTCACCAAGTGGGTCGAAGCAGCATCCTACAAGGTCCTGAACTCCAAAAAGGTAGCCCGCTTCATAAAAGAAAACATTCTGTGCCGATACGGAGTTCCTAACGAGATCATCTCAGACAATGGGTCACACTTCGAGGGACATACCGACGAACTGCTCGCGGAATTCAGAATCAAGCGACACAAGTCCTCCCCTTACCGCCCTCAAACCAATGGCGCTGTCGAAGCGGCAAACAAAAACCTGGAAAGAATCATCCGAAAGATGGCCGAAAGGAACCGGGACTGGCCCGAGAAGCTTCACTTAGCACTATGGGGCTACCGCACCTCAGTAAGAACAGCCACGGGTGAAACTCCGTTCGCTTTAACCTATGGGATGGAGGCCGTTTTGCCCATCGAGTTGGAAATACCCTCTCTACGGGTCCTGCTTGAAAATGAGGTCAACGAGATAGAATGGCTTCAGAGTCGACACGACGAGCTAGCTCTCCTGGACGAGCGGAGGCTTAAAGCAATGGAGCACATCCGAGCTTATCAGAAGCGCATGGCTAGGGCCTTTGACAAGAAGGTACATCCCCGCGACATTAAAGTGGGTGATTTGGTCCTAAAAGAAAAGCCACCGAATCAGTTCAGTCCTCTGGGCAAGTGGGCACCAGTCTGGGTAGGCCCGTATCTGGTGAAAGAAATCTTCTCCGGTGGAGCAATGAAGTTGACGGATTTGGATGGAAACCCCTTCATGCATCCGGTGAACGGCGACAAATTACGCCGTTATTACATCTGAATCGAGTCTCCCCCTCTAAAAAAAAAGAAGAAAAGATAAAAAAAAAAAAACAACAACAACAAAAAGCGCGAAAATAATGTACCCAGACGAGACTGAAAACCTCTCAAAAGGCAGTCCGTGCAAAACAAAGGGCGCGCTAGGTGCTAAAGAATATACCCAACTAGGCTGAAAACCCTAAAAACGGGCGGTCTAGGTAAAAAACAGGGTTGCACCATTTGTCCCCCTTCTATCTATCCCTTTCTTAAACACAAAGGTAATTGGGTCGAACTACGGAGACCTGAGCCCCTCAGTCCAATGCTGTAAAAGGGAACGTAGGCGGCCGTTCGCGGTTCGGTCTAAAAAATATAAAAATCACCAAATCCTGTCAAACAGTTGTATTTGTGATCACCAAAATGTGTCTTGATTAAGTTTTGAAGTAATTTCAACTTTCATCACATTAATACATTCATTGATGAGTTCAAGCACGGTCTACTCTCGACTCATTAACATTAGCTAAAATAATATCTTTTAAAAAGAGCATCTAAATTGTATGTGTTGGCAACAAGGGATACAATGACTGGTCGCCTAATCCTAGTCGCTCGTTCCCACTCCCAGAGCTAGCATTCTTACGCTTCCTTTTCCTTGGTCCCAGGGAGGTCTTTGGCTTAGCCATACCAAACAATCTTGTCTCCGTCGTCGTCCGGCTCGGGAATAATACGAGTCGGCGAGTCAATCAATCCGGCGGCTCTCAATGCCGCACAGGTAGCCCTTTCATCTCTCGGAGCTGCCCTCCCTAGCCATAACCCGGGGTCATCCCTCATCTTGGCTCTCCTCTCCACGAGTCTCTCAAAATCCGCCGTCGAGTCGTCGGTCACATTGTGCAGGTCGGCACTGTGCTTCAACATCGCGTAGCTCCAGGCTAGTTGGGTCTCCTCAGCGGATCCCTCGGCAATACACTTCAATGGTGTCTTTGGGTGGTCCCATCTTGCTCCCATACTGATCAAATACAAGGTGGATAGATATGTGATCCCCGAGTCTTAGTATCGGTGTATGAGTGGGAAAATGCTCTGAAAAGGCCACGGCAAAGAACCTAAGGGTCCGGGCATCGGTCATGTCAAGAAGGGCGGTATCCCGAGCCATCTGCTCCTGAACCCATCAACGGCTGCTGTGGGTATCCATCGCCTCCGAACAAGCAAGGGGATGCGAACGATGAGAAATGCAATCCGGCGGCCTCACTATAGCGAGAACCATCACTGCCTACCGCTCATAATCTCGAGCCTCCATCAGGAACCCGGTCTTGGATATCGGTGGTAGTATACACGGCCGGTCGTCTCTGCCCGGCCTTCTGTGAAGCCTCGGGAGTCACTCGCCTCTGTGCGTAACCCGAGTGCTGCGGTGCCCCAGCAGTAACGGGAAATAAGCCTCAACCGCTCGAAGAGCCACAATGACAAAAGGCTGGGGCTGCCGCGTCCCATGTGCACGCGACCCTCCGGCCCGGTCGGTCCATCCCGTGATAGGTCTGCCCGGCGAGAATGGGAACTATGTCTCTCTCTCCTGCCGGGTCGAACCTCGGTCGGTGTGATACCTCGAGAGCCCCGCATCGCCTAACAACTCCCGGCTGACAAGCGGAGCATACCCCATCATACTCACGAAGCGGTATAGGGAGATCATAATCGGCATAAAGATGTCCGTAGGCGTAGATAAGTCAAGCGCTTTCTGGGCATGACACGGCCAATCGGGCTATCTGGGTCGGAGTCAACAAAGGACGGAGTCAAGAATCGAGATCGGTCACACCTCTGCTGCACGAAAACCCGAAGTCGGCCAATTGCTCGGTCGAGGTCGCGAATCTCGCGGGAAGACGGGATCTCTAAGCTCGGCTCCCAATCGGTGCACGGAACTCCTCAATCGTGGGTGTGAGATCGTTATACGAGAGGGTAAAGACATGCCTCTCCCGGTCCCGGTGTGCGGATGCGGCCGGAGAAGGTTCCAATCTACCGCCCACTCCTTGATGCCCGGATGCATTTCAACCCATATCGTTGGTCAATGATCCTCCTGTTGTTCTTTGCGATGACGGCGGGTCGGATCTATGAGATCGGAATGAAATTGACGCTCTTTGGTCTTAGACTGTCGTCATAATGTTCCATTTTGGACCAATGATCAAATCTTGGGGCTAATTTTGAGGTGGAAGACAAACTCGACACTGATGTAGGCTATTTGGAATGAAGCTGTTCCCGAATCTGCCTTTTATAAAGTCTTTGAAACTTGCGACCAAGAAACTGTCCCACGGACTCTACATGTCGTGCGACATAAAGGTCCCAAGAAGCCACTGTGTCGGACGACATAGAGAGCTACATCGGCAACAGCAGCAGTACACAAGCTGCGGCAATCCCAAAGCGACCCAACGCTTGCTCAAACAACCACCCAGCACTGTCCAAAACACCATAAAAACATACCCAAACACTTCCCCTCGCTCATAAAGCCCACGGGAGAGGATTCGGAACATCCGACACACCACGAGACACATAAATGTCGCCCCAAAACATACAAAAATCGCAAAAAACACCCGATCACACCAAAAGCCACCATCCGTGCCTTTCTTGGGACGAACTCATGCATATAAGCTCGCAAATGCATAAATAAACAAATATTGTAATTGTCAAAGTACAAAAGTAATAAAAAACATTGTTTTACAATCCAAAAGAACAAAAATAGCACATGCATTTCCTCTCTCCCTAAAAGAGTCAAAGCATGGCGAAGGGGACCAAGTGATCACTCCCAGGCTCGGAGTTGTCATCGAGCGTCCTCCTCCTCGGGCCATTGTCATCCTCAGCGCGCCGCCTCCTCCTCGGAGCCACTCTGCTCCTGGCCATCATCGCCACCCTCAGGCACCTCATGGATCTCGCCCGTCGAGTCGTCGCCCTCATGTGCGCCCAAGTGGGGCTCGGCATAATATCCACCGCCACTCGGGTACGGTAGTAAAGGGGCGTAAGGATCCTCCTCGCCATCATCAACATCGGTGGGGCGTCGACTCGATCCACCCGCTTTGAGAACCAGAAGGAGCCAAAGGCGGCTGGGCCTCTTCTTCGGAGGCACACGTCACCGGGTTGAGAGCTACACCTCCCCTTCCAATGCTCAGCGCTCCTCACGAAATGGCGTAGCATCTTGCGGCACGGTGAGCGCCTTCGCCACCGTCACGAACGTCTTGGTGGAACCTTTGTTCAAAGAAAGCGAGAGAAAGCAGTCAAAAGCGGTTGATATAAACGGTAAGGCGGTTAAAAATGGAATGAATCATAAAAAGAAGGGAAATTACTCACGAGGTGGTCCCTCGGGGTAGCCGCAGATGCGGATGAGTCTCGGACATGTCGAAAGAGGAACGGCGAATACGCCCGGCCTCATACTCGAAAGAATCGGGAGGCGCCGGTGCACCTGCATCCCCGCCGCCCTCCTAGCGGCCATGACCTGAGGAGTCACCAACCGGGTGAAAACAAAATAGGCGTAACCACCCTCCTCATAAAACTCGGCGGCATCAATCTTGGGTCCGCGGCCGCTCCAAATCGGGCGGGGCCCGAATGTGCCATATCCCCGGAGGAGGATCGCGAGGAACACGAGCGGCCGCACCTTCCCGGGGACCATCTTGCCTTGCTCGACTCTCTCCCCCAGTACGAGGCATCGCCCTCCCCAACGCCCAACCTCCTAAATCCTGGGCCCGACTAAGCCTCCTCGTCCTGGTCACCGTGGCGCGGCACCAATCAAGTCCTCACCATAACGGCCGTGCCGGAAGTGTCTCAACCCGACGGGAGTAGCCCTCAGAGCAATCATAATGTCGTGATAGCAAGCCGTCTTACGGGGCTTAAACCCGTCCACCTTCCGGCTCTCTCTCGCTCCAAAGTCCAACGGCGAATGGCGGGGAACGAGATCTGCCGCAATCCTCTCGGGCACGGTCCGGGCGTAGCAGTAGAACACCTCATAGGCCCAGCACTGAAATCGAGACAAGAGACTCTCGGTGTGCAGCAATAGTATGAAATGAAGACGAGAAAAGTCAAGTGCAACGATCGATGTGCGAAAAAAGCAAAGGGACATACCTCCGGCCACAGTCTGGTAAAAATCCAAAGAGGTCGCCGCCCTCTTGCTCACCTCGTCCAGGCCCCTCGTATGCAGGCCAAACCAGCCTCTCCCCATGAAAAATTGGACACCTGGTCCCAATCTCTAAGAGGCTCCAACAGAAGAGTCAATGCCGTCGTAGAGGCATTGCGAAAACAGGTGTCGAATAACCCGGCCCAGGTACAAAGGTTTCACAGCCGCTCAGCGAAGAACTACGCAACACCTCGGAGAGCAGGGCACACTAATGCGTCAAGGCAGAGTGCAAATCCGACAAAGGAACCCCATTGCCCTTCAGGCCAAGGGTCAATCAGTCAAAGCTCTGATGGCATCTATGCTCCGCACGCCAGGGTCCTCAGAAAAGATCGGCCTGTCTCTCGTAAACCGCACTGTAATAGCCCAGTAAAATCATACGGAGTGATGGTCGCCTCACCCCGGGAAAGATGGAAAGTGTGGGTAGAGTCCTACCGTAATCGCTCAAGGCACGCACTAGCTCGACGCTCCCGGCCGTGTCCCCAAAAGCTCCGACTACTGTGGGAAGAACGGCCCAAGACCAAGAAGAAGACTGGGCCCTTAGGACTGTCCGTAAATCAAGAGTCTCTAAGAAGACCCCAAATGGTCGCAATAGCCTCAGAGACCCCTTCGTCCGCAAGGTCTGCAGTAAGCACAAGCACAGGTATCAAAAATCATACTCATAACAATATGTGCATGCATTCATCATCACTAAATTCTTTCAAAATAAAAAAAAAGAAGAAAAAGAAACAGAAAAGGAAAAATCTTTTCAAAACACATTCATCCCATGCCGAGCATGCAATTCCTATTTGGGTGCGATTTCCAAATTTTCAATCCCTAACCCTAGAAATCAAATTTCGAAAAGGGTTAATCTTTCAATACTTACCCCTTCTCGCTCCAACGTAGAAGTGTGAAAATCAAGACCCGTGTAGAGCCCATGTCCCTGTGGAATTTCTTCCGCTTGTTCCGATCCACAAGCTTCCGTCTCTGACAATACTTGTTGCACGTTCCTTCTCGATTCTGCCCGCGGAGGCATTTTCAATGTCTTGATCTAAATCAAAATCGGAGGGAGAATTTTCAAAATTTTCTCTCTTTCTTTCTCTCTCGTTCTCGGCGGCAATGGATGGTCTTTTAAGACTCCGTCTTACGACCTCGCGGTTTTAATTAAAACTACCTCGGGAACCTCCCCATGCTGCCGTGCGACATCCATGTCCTGCAAGGGTGATTTTCCTTTTGCCCTCGATCAACTTTGTTTCACTCTATCTTGGCTACCTCGACATTAAAATCCGTCGTTATAATTGGGTTCAAGTACCCACCTCTCTCGGTTAACACAACACAATGGCCCGGAACGGCCTTTGTAAACTACCCTGGCCCGGGAAAGACCGCATGCATTTCCACAATAAATTAGCGGGTGACTCCCAAAGAAAAAAGTCAACATTTCCAAATGGGTGACTCCCAAAGAAAAAGTCAAATCCCTGGTGACTCCCCATCAACAATGGGCCAAACTCGCAATGGCGACTCCCAAAGAAAAAGTCAAATCTCCTGGTGACTCCCCATCAAACAAATAAATGGTGACTCCCAAAGAAAAAGTCAACATTTCCAATGGTGACTCCTAAAGAAAAGTCAAATCCCTGGTGACTCCCATTAAGAAAAAGTCAATATTTCCAACGTGACTCCCAAAGAAGAAAGTCAACATTTCCAAATGGTGACTCCCCATCAAAAAAAGTCAAATCCTCGGGTGACTCCCAAAGAAAAAGTCAACATTTCCAAATGGTGACTCCCAAAGAAAAGTCAAATCCCCGGGTGACTCCCCATTAAAACAAACCAAATTACGGTGACTCCCAAAGAAGAAAGTCAACATTTCCAGCCGGGTGACTCCCAAAGAAAAAAGTCAAATCCCGGGGTGACTCCCCATTAAAAACAAATTCAACCAATGGTGACTCCCAAAGAAGAAAGTCAACATTTCCAAATGGGTGACTCCCAAAGAAAAAAAGTCAAATCCTGGGTGACTCCCCATCGAAACAAGCAATCTTCGGATGACTCCCTTAAGAACAAGTCAAACTCCAACAAATGCACATCTTCTGGTGACTGAATACCACTTTCGGTACAAAACCCGTAGCCTTTCATTTGGCACCCCATCTTTGTCCGAACTACGACTTGGCTTGATTCCCCCACGGATACGTAGGAATCCTCTTCATAAGAGGTCCGCCACTTGACCATCTTGGTCACCTCTTTCCCGTCGTTCGTGTCCGGCTCGGGATTCTCATTTTTTGTCGACGACCCCGCTTCCCGTGGAAGCGACGTCGCCGAGGGGCTCGTGAGTACCCCGATCCGAACTCAAGTTTTGGATTCAATTTAATTAAATTTGGGCTTACACAAATTGCTAAGAAGCAATTAGAGTCCAAAATCCCAGCAGCCCACCAATCCATCGGGCCTCAAGCCACCACTCGGCCCATTATGGCCAAAGATGTACGCCGTCGTCCGACAAGGGACACTAAGGCGGTTTAATCCGCCTATGTCGTGCGACATAAGAAGCTCCCATCAGGATGCCTATAAATAGAAGGCATGGCCGATCATTTTAGAAGGAGGCAAGGAAGAGAGCCAAAGTGAGGGTCAAATTCTCGAGAGTAATATCGCAAAATAGGGAAACTCTTGCCAAATAGAGTCTCTCCCTCTCTCTCACACACACACACTCACCTCCCTCCTCACACACACACACTTCAAGGTCAAGACTCCAAGAAGCTTCCTTCGTGGTGATTCAAGGTAGACACCATACTATTGGTGATTCTACTTCATGGACTACAATAGGTAGACACTAAACCTCTCTCTCCCTTTAAATAAAGTCTTTAAATATACCTTGCATGCATACTTGCTCTCTTACCATGTAGAAATTGGGCTTTTGCATGACAAAGGTGGTGGAGAAGTGAATCTTCAATATTCACTTCTCCCCACCTCAGTATCCGGACATTGGTCATCTTAGGATCAGTAAAGATTCAATCTTTACGTATTTGCATGGAGTTAGGAGGTGATGGCTACTTCAAAGTGGCCAAAATCATGTGATTTATCACACTTTGGCCACTAAAGCCATGTGACCCTCCCATTATACTCATATATTATTGTCATATTATCGCTATGCAGCTAAATATGCTTGGTTTGCTTGGGGAACAAAGGAGGAACCAAACAGATCGAAGGGCACCAACAGCTCCCCATGTCGTGCGACATAAGTCTCCATGGAGACCCCCGTGTCATACGACATGGGACTCCCGTAAGGCCGCAGCCATTCTTGGACTTCGTAACTGCTAGGCCTATCCCTTTGTGACTCACAGCCTACCTGAGCATCTGCTGGCTCATAAGACACCATTTGGGTGCCAAAACTCAGCCTTGACGCAACCTACTTGACTAAGAGGATCACCATATGACATAGAAGACTTCAAAAGACTCTATGTCATGTGACATCCGTGTCGACAAAGCCTATCGTGACTTTGTCCACTCCCATCAACCCCAAACTGGGTTCTAGACCACTAAATAGTGTCCTAAATGAGCAAAATAATGTCTTTTCATTTCTCGAGTAGCTTTACCTCCGTAAGGGACAATCTATCTCAAAACCTCTGCCTTGTGATAAAAGATATCACGTGTAAAAAGGGTGCGGCCCCCTATCATGGCTCGTAAGTTGTATTCGGCCCATACCATTAATGAAATCTAAGGCTTGCACACTTTACTTGTTTACACACATCGCACACACATTTTGAATGTCCATATTTGTCCAAATGTTGATTGAAAGTCCCGAAAGGGGCGTGTTGGGTGAACTCTCTAGTTCTTCCCAACACGTAACCAGGCTCCCGGACTCAAAATCTCTTAAAATTAGGTTTTTCCATGTTTTCCTCTAAAAACGGCGTGGCGACTCCCAAAACAAACCGAGAACTCCCTTTTCCGCTTCAAAAGCAAAATAAAACAAAAAAAGACAAAGGTAAGAGAAAGAATTCAATATTCACTTTTATTTTTTTTCTTTCTCTCTTTTTTCGGGCGAGCGTTCATTCACCACCCCGTGAAGGAAGAAAGTAATATGTTTTTTAAAAAACTTTTGGTTTTGAAAAAAATTTGTTTAAAAACTTTGATTTGAATTGGGCTGCGTCCCGAAGACAATTTTTTGGTTTGTAATGGGCCCATAAGGGTCAAGATAATTTATTTTCCAAGTGTTGGGTTGGTCCAACACTTTTTATGCTTTCCATAGTTAAAACTTTTGCTTGGATTTCGGTAAAAACTTTTCCCCAAGTATCTTTGTGAAAAATGAATTCAGGAGGTTGATATGTTAACCTCTTCGTAGATGGTAACAACTTGCGAGTGGATGTAGAAATCCTTTGCAATTACTTAGATTGACATGTTAATGTCAATAACCGTTTGTTCTTAGATGACACGTATGTGTCATAACCAATTGTAAAAATCTTAGGGTCTAACACATTGATTGAGTGGTGATGGGTAATTCGTATATATTAAACATACGGGCCCACCACACACCTCAATCAAGGTTGACATCGTGCGCTCCAGGCGAGGTGTTTAAACCCAAAGGCGATGAAAGAAAGTAATTTCTTTAAACCTTTAAAGGGATTAAGTACCTTAAACGGAGGTGAGATGGCCAGTCTCAAAATGGTTGTTTTCACGAGGATATGGAATGAATTGGAGACTTCTGATTTAAGATGTCTACTTCTTGCAAAATAACAAATTAATGAGAGATTTCGACATCTTTTCTGATGTCACATTTTGATAAAAGAATGTAAAAGAACGCTAGAACTATAAAAATACTTTTTAAACAAAGAGTAAGAGATAGTTCGTACCTGATTTAAGATGTTAAGTTCTTGGGAGGATGCTAACATCTTAGTTAACCAATGAGTTTTATTCTAATGCTTCTTGTTTCCTTGCAAAACAGAAAAATGTTAGGGGTGGGCGTTAGCTTAGCTAACGCCCCTCCGATGCTTAAGTCAGTAATTATTCCAAAAAACAAATAAAAACGAAAGCAAGTACATTTATTGAAATTAGAATGGTAAAGATCGTACCTTGGTTTTATTTGCACTGTAAAATAATCATGTAAACTTACATAAAGTAGGTCTTGAGATGAATGGCATTCCAGCTTCTGGGAATCCTTTCTCCCTCTAGAGTTGATAACCAATAGGAGCCTTTGCCTGCTTCAGCATCTACTAGGTACGGCCCTTCCCATTTGGGAGTCATCTTTCCAGCATTGGGCTCTCTTGTATTCTGAAACACCTTTCGTAGGACTAGATCACCAACTTGGAATTTTCGTAATCTAACATTTTCGTTGTAGGATCTAGCAATCTTCTGTTGATATGTTGCTATTCTGATCTTGGCAAAGTCTCTTAGCTCATCAATGGTGTCTAGATCATGACTCAGGTTGGCATCATTCTGCTCGGGTGTCAACATCTTGAATCTGGTAGTGGGGACGACAACTTCTGTCGGGATGACTGCTTCTGCTCCAAATACTAAGGAATAAGGGGTTTGGCCTGTCGTGTTCTTTGGTATGATTCTATCTGCCCAAAGGACAAATGGAAGCTCCTCTGCCCATTTTCCTTTCTTTTGATCTAGCCTCTTCTTTAGGTTATTGATGATTATTTTGTTACTTGATTCTGCCTGGCCATTAGCTTGAGGATGCACAGGTGAGGATGTCACCATCTTTACTCCCCACCTAGCAAGGAAATCCTGCGTCTTCTTGCTGATGAACTGAGAGCCGTTGTCACATATTATTTCGTAGGGATGCCAAACCTACTAAATATATTTCTCTTAATGAAGGATATGACTTCTTTATCACGAACTTTCACGTAGGATTCAAATTTCTCAACTCCATTTAGAGAAATAATCACCATAGCAAGCAAGAATACTTTTCCTCCAGGAGCTTTAGGCAATTTTCCCACTATATCCATTCCCACCTCATGAATGGCCAAGGAGAGAGGATTGGATGGAGCAATTCTCGCGGCCGATGCAAGATGTCGCTATGCCTCCGGCAGAATCACATTTCTTAGCAAAGATGGCGCATCTTGGCGCATTGTTGGCCAGCAATAACCCATTCTTAGAGCCTTTGTATATAAGCTTCGCCCTGCAATGGTTACCACATGATCCTTCATGTAACTCTCTTAAGACTTCATTGGCTTTGTCGCCTTCAAGACATCTCAAATATGGACTCCGCAAATGATTTCTTAAACTTCATATTATCTATTAATACGAATCTTGAAATCCTTACCCTGAATGCTCTAGCATTCTTTTTTTCATCAGGGATGGTACCATCTTGAAGATATTTAATTATTGGCGTCGTCCAAGATATCTCCATCTGACTATCTGGGATGTCGTCATCCATGCAGAATAGTTCTAACCTTTCCACAGTAGGGATGTCAACATGTATGATTGGTATATTGGTATGAGATAAGCTCTTGAAAGCTGATCCAAGATTGACCAATGCATCTGCTTGAGAGTTCTCCTCTCGGGGTATTTGTTCAAAAGAGAAGATTTGAAATTTGCTTGCCAAAATTTTTACAATGCCCAAATAAGCTGTCATCTTGGCATTTTTTGCTACATAAGAGCCGTTAAAATGATTTACAAGTAAAAATGAATCACTATATACCTGTATTGCTTTAATGTTCATGTCTAGAGCTACGGTCAGGCCCACGATTAAAGCTTCGTATTCTGCTTCATTATTGGTGGCTTTAAAATCACAACTAATGGCCTGGGGTATGATGTCCCCTTGTGGTGAATTTAGGACAACACCTTGCCCTGTGCCCCTCATATTAGAAGCACCATCCATGAATAGAGTCCACTTCCTCAGGATGTCCCCATCTTGGAGTTGTTGGACTTCAAGTTCTACTTCTGGTTGCATACTTGGACTAAAGTCTGCCACAAAGTCTGCAAATGCTTGGGATTTTATTGCTGTTCTAGGCTCATACTTGATGTCATAAGTGCTTAGTTGAACAGACCACTTGGCCATCCTTCCTGACATTTCTGGTTTTCTCATTACACTTTTTATTGGATAGTTAGTACGAATGACAATAATATGAGTTTCAAAATAATGCCTTAACTTAGTTGAAGCAGAAATTAAAGCTAATATTAACTTTTCAAGGTGTGAATACTTGGTTTCCGCATCGAACAATGTTTTACTTACATAGTATATTGGCTGCTGGATGCCATCTTGATAACGGACCAGGATGTCACTAACTGCGGTTTCGGAGACAGCTAAGTAAACACACAATGGCTCACCTTCTTGAGGCTTTGAAAGTAGGGGAGGTATTGACATGTACAACTTTAAATCTTGAAAGGATTGTTCATGCTTATCAGTCCACTCGAACCTGGAATTCTTCTTTAAGATGTCATAGAACGGCTTGCACCTGTCTGAGGATTTTGAGATGAATCGATTCAATGCTGCCACCTTCCCTGTCAATCTTTGAACATCTTTTATGGATTTGGGTGACGTTAGATTGATGATCGCTCTTATCTGCTCTGGGCTTGCCTCTATCCTCTCTCTGTGTCACCATGTACCCCAAGAATTTCCCTGACTTCATGCCAAAATTGCACTTTGCCGGGTTCAGCTTCATGTTGAACTTGTCCAGATGTCAAATGCTTCGAGTAAGATCCCGAACATGATCTTCACTTTCTTTGACTTTATCACCATATCGTCGATGTATACCTCCATGGTGTCCCCAATCTCGCTCTTTGAACATCATGTCGACTAGCCTCTGGTATGTAGCACCTGCATTTCTTAGTCCAAAAGCCATTGCAATGTAACAATAAATACCGTTGGGGTGATGAAGGCGGTGTCCTCTTGGTCGGATGGCTCCATCTGGATTTGCCGGAATCCCGAAGATGCATCCAAGAAAGTCAACACTTCATGTCCGTAAGTAGCATCTACCAAAGTATCAATGTGTGGCAAGGGGAAATGGATCTTTGGGACAAGCTTTGTTTAAGTCTCGTGAAGTCGACACAAACTCTCCATTTTCCATTCTTCTTTCTACCACCACCACATTTGCTAGCCATCTTGGGTATTCGACCTCTCGATCATCTTAGCTTTGAGCAATCCGTCCACTTCTTCCCGGATGATGATGTTCCTCTCCGTGCGAACTTCCTTCTCTTTTGGTGGATCGGTCCAAGGATGGATCGATGTTGAAGTTTGTGGGTGATGACATCTTTACCGATGCCCTGTCATATCTTCATGCTTCCAGCGAAGCTTCTAATCCCGCTTTCAAGAGGTTGATAAGGTCTTCTTCGATTTCTTCCGAAACATCTTCGACCAACCAAAGACCTTGAGATCTGGGTTTGAGGGGTCTAAGAGTATCTCTTTCAAGTCATGCTCCTTCGCCTCCGTAACCTCACGTGCCTTTCTCTCGTAATTGCTATGCCATCTTAAGGGTTGTTGACGCCTTCATGGAAGTCATATAACATTCTTTAGCCGACTGTTGATCACCGTAAACCTTGACAACTCCCCAAGGTGTCGGCATCTTCGACACATTGGTGATAGGTGGATGGCACAGCCTTCATTCCATGGATCCAAGGTCTTCCTAATCACATTGTAACATGTCGTACTATCAATCACGCACTTCTCCATGGAATTGATACCTTCAACATAAACCGAAGTGTAATCTCACCCACTATACTTTTGGTTTCTCCACCGAAACCCACGAGCACCGAGGTTCTTTTACAATGCTATCTTCGTGGATCTTCATTTCCTTCAGAGCATCCAAAGATAATGAGATTCACGTAGCCGCCCCCATCTACTAGGATACGTCTCGACCTGCAGCTTGGCTATCCGGAGTGCAATGACCAAGGCGTCATGATGTGGATCCATAACATTGTCCCCGTCACTTTCTTCGAAGGAGATGACATCTTGGGATGTGAGCCGCGACATCTTGGAGGATCTCTGGGCTTCTCATCCTTAGCTTGCTTGGCGAATCTCTTAGCTCGTAATAAGAAGTACCACAAATATCGTAACCACCACTAATAACATTGATTACCTTTGTTACCGGAGGAGGAGATGGTGGTCTGGTTGCAACGGGCTCTTTGTTCTCCGTCTTGGTCTTGGGTTCCCAAGGAGCTCTTTAAGATGTCCCTTAGACAACAGTAACTAATCTCTCTCCTCAAGGCGATGCAATCTTCGGTAAGATGTCCAAAATCTTCATGATAGGCACACCACTTGGATTTATCCTTCCAAATGGATGACTTGTCGCCTTTCGAGGCCACCTTGCTTTATCTCCAAGATTGCTCATTGCACACAGATACCCGAAACATCAACAGAGAAACAATAATCGAAATTTTAGGAGATTCAAAATCATCATCATCTCCATCATCTTCCACATAATTGACTTTGTTATGGTCATTTCGTGGTAGGTCTCGGATCTCTGCTTCCGTCTTTGGTGAGATGACTCTATCTTCCCGTCAGATGGTCATATGATGAAGCTTTGTCAGATTCTTGGATTGCCGCACCTTGTCCTCTTCCACTCGATAAATCTTAGAGCTCGATTTCGGATATCCTCCATCTTCTTGCATGGGTTCATCACCAAATCTTCATAGTAAGGGAATCCTTCTTCAAGCCCATTTTGAAAGCTTCAGACTGCCGCCATGTCCAAGTTGGATTTCTAGAACTTCTTTATTAAACCTCGTTAACAAAGTCTTTTAAGGCTTTTGGGCCGGGCTGAAAGTGATACGGTAAAGATCATCTGTGAGCTTCTCAAATTGCCTACCGCAAGAAAATTGATTGTTGAACAAAGTTGACAAGCCGAGCAAACGAGCCAATAGAACCAGGAGGTTGACGGATCGCCCACTTCAATGCCGGTCCTACCAACGTCGAACCGAATCCTCGACACAAACAAGCTCTCACGAAACCGGAGCGGGATGCGAACGATCTCCATCTTTTCTTGGTAGTGGGCGACATGCTCCTCAGATCGTAACTTCCATCATACAATTTCATGGCAGAACGCTAAATCTCTTTCTGATGTCGACATGCGCAATTGCTGGAGTAAAGCGAGACTCGATTGTAACATGTTGGGGAGACTTGGCTGATAGGCGGGGTGACACTGCACATTCATGATCATATCTCTCAATTCCTCGAAGCCGATTTGCAATGTAGGTTCCTGCAAAAGGGTTAGTGGTACGAGCAAGATTATCTAAAGCGTAACTAGTATTGAAATTAATGAAAGGATTAGCATTATCTCGCAGAGGATGTCGAACGGTGCTATTAGTGAAGACGGGTCCTTCGAAAAGTCATCCCGTAGGCACCGGTGGCTAAGGGTGTCGACATCGCCACGTAAGTCGTTATGGGAGGAGAAGATGTCGACATCCTCACGTATGAAGCCATTGGAAGGAATTCGTTGAAAGTTTGAGAGTCCGTCCCCAATGTTGAAATCAAGGGCTCTAGGACGGTAAGGAGAGACAAAGATCCATTCTTTTGGAGAGCGACTCCTGGTCTCTTTGCACCTTTATCAAGCTTTCGGCTATCAAGGAGGTGCTATTCTGTTGGCGATCCAAATTGATTCTTCATCTCGAAGGAGCATGCTCTTTGATCTCAAGATCAGTGATGGCGACATCTGCTTCTTGCCGTAATTCACAGCAGAGGAGGAGGCAATGTTTCTTGACCCCGGTTGTCGACACTGCTACGGTTTGAGGATTCACACCGCTAGGGATGGTTTTAGTGACAGCGAAAAGTCATAGGTTGGGTAGACATAGTAGAAACGTAAGAATTTTGAACCAATTAAAACCAAAGGGGCTCCAATGGGCGCCAAACCTGCTTTTGGCAAAAAGAGTAAATAATGAAAGAATTTGAAATGAAGCTAAGAAGGGTGCAATGGAATATAATTGGTACAATAATGAAACTAGGATGGCTCGATCATGTAACGAGGAAAACCCTTGAGATAACTATCTCACGCACAAAATCTCGGGAGGTGATTATGAGCACCTACCTTCCCAAAAAATCGTATTAATGTCTTTGAATTACAAGAAATGAAGCTATGGCGGATTACAAACTGTATGTGAACTGAGTGTGAGTGAAGCGTGTGTATCTGTGTTGTGTCGTGTATTTCCAGCCATGAGCTTATAAATAGAAAAGGAAATAACAGAAAAATAAAATCCTAACAAACTCCCTATTATCTCGGCATAATATCTTCATCTTGACTTAGTCTTGTAAACCGTTGAGAGGAGTCCACGGAGCACATATTTTTCCCACATTCTTTTATCCTGTAATTAAATATAACTGAAATAAATAATGAATTAAGTAAATAATGTTTACCTTGTCCACGAGTGTGAAGATGTTGACATGCTGATAACAACTCAAGATGTAGCAATCCTGAATTTTACCCACAATAGGTAGGACCTCGAACAATGGCACAACGCGCTTGTAAAATCCCAAAAGCTCTCTCCACATCCTTCCAGATATGCCTCTTGCATCTTTGAAAATGTTGGTGTTGTGGTGTGTCGGGATTGGATATTTTCTTAACAAATGTCGCCCAACGAAGATATATACCATAAACTAAATAATATCCGTTGCTGTAATGCCTTCCATTAACTTCAAAGTCAACTTGATGATTTCTACCTTGACATACATCATCAAACAATGGTGATTTCACAAGGACATTGAGATCATTTAGAGATCCCGGAAGCCCAAAAAAGGCATGCCGAGCATCCAGTATCGTAAGAAGCCACCACCTCTAAAATGATTGTTGCACGTCCTTTGTAGCGATGCAAACTATCCCTCCCATCCTTTAAGGACACTCCTTCCATCGCTTGATGCATACGTGTTCGAGGCTCCCAGAGCATAACGAAGAGCCCTTTATTTTTTCGGCTTTGTCTAGCAATCTATGCGGGTCGATGCGTTGGACGATGAAGACACTCTTCTCCATAAACAACATAGATAGCTCTAAAGAACCTCTTGAGAATCTCTATGCTCGTTGATTCAGTTATACCCCATGTGTCGTCAAAAAGATCTGCCACTATATCGTATGCTAGTTGCCTTATAGCACATGCCACCTTCTGAATCGTAGAGAATCCACGTCGGCCGGTGGCATCAGACTTTCGAATTAAATAGTCATCATAGTTAGTAATCCCACTCATAATCTTTTCACATAAATGCGTATGCATTCTGAAGCGATGGCGAAATGTACTCGGCGAGTAAGCACATGGATTGGCAAAGTATTGGACATGGAGCAAGGCATGCCCACTCTCTCTTTGACGCCGTATGTAACTAGGCACAGAACTGCCCCATTGTGATGATTCTTCATCAGCTTTTTCTTGCTCGGCATTAAATAAAGACATCATTACCAACGAACGACGATGCCTAGTTTTATCTTCTCGATCATGCTTTGTTATTAAATTACGTAACATATCCATTAATCAAGCAAAGCAAAAGGATAGAAAGATTGAAAATTATAGGACTAGTTGATTTTTTTAGGGGGGTGATGATTGTGCAAAATATACTCCACCTTGACCCTATTTATTGACTATTTTTGCTCAGATATATTGTAAGAAGTTTATCATAAAATCTTATCCATAATCCAATTGACAAATAAGAATGTGCCATATGGAAAATAGATAAATATTTTAAAAAAAAACAATTAATACCCTATTAAATAACGCGGGGCCCACGAAAATTATTGGTGAGATATTAAAAATTTTGCAGGAGATAGTGATTTAATTTTTGATTTAAATTTATTTCAATTTTTATATAAATATTTTTAAAAAATTAACTTTTATTAAAATTAATTAATTAAAATAATTATTATATTTCGAAATTATTTATAAAATTTTATTTTTTGATAAAAAATAACTAATTAAATTAATTATTATATTTCAAATTATTTATCATATTCAAAATATTAATAAAGTTATTAACTTAAAAAAAAAACAAATTTAGTACCTAATTTTTTGATACCCATTGTTGGAAATATTTTTTTGATACCTATGCAAATAGTGTTTATGGGTATCAAAATTTGGTTTTGATACCCTTAGGACTAGGACTACCATTGGAATTGCTCGGGCAACTCCAATGGTAAAACCTAATTTTGAGACTCATTTTGAAGTCCTTGCATCTCCAATAGGTAAAATGTTGAGTACCAAAATTTGATTAAGTCCTTACAAAGTACCATATTTAGGACTTTGCTTAGGACAAAAGGGTGAAGGAAACTCGCGGGTGAATTGGTGTTTGGCTAAAAATGGTAGGGGACATTGGAGTGACAGTGTCTGCAACCTTCCCATCTAACATTTATCACAATCAAAAACCCCACCAACCCACTTAATTCAACCCCTAACCGTCCATTTCTCCTTATCGTTCACTTCTTTGTTGACTTCTTTAATTTCTTTTGACAGGTTTTAATTTCTTTTGACCACTTTTTTTTTTTTTTGTCTTGATCCGTGAAAAATGATGGACTCAAACTATCTATATATCATTTGCTACTTCATTTTTTTTCATACACCCTTCTTTCATTTTCTTTCTGCATTTGTTCTACTTCTTTTTTACTTTATTAAAAAATTTAAACAATTTCAAAAATGGCAGCAAAAAGATTAGAGGGTTGGAAAGTATGTGAAGATGAATTACTCTGTCAAGCTAAATTGATAGTTGGAGGTGATCCAGAGTTTGGAGTCAACCAAAAAGATGCAACTATGTGAAAAAAAAGTTCATAGTTATAATGATTTACATCGAAAGGGATGTGAGCGAGATCAAAAAGGTTGCAACTCATGTTGGAAAAAAATTTCAAACGAATGCATGATTTATAGTACATCTTTAAATTTGGTTGAAGTGGCTCAATCAAGTAGTGAAAATTACACTGATACGATAATTTTATTGTATATTTTTTTAAATAAAAATTTATATATTCATATTCGATCAATGACATATTTTTTTGCATTTTGTATGTATTTTAGATATTATTGGCTGAGTCAGACTACTTCAAAGAAGCTAATAAGTCTTTCAAGTTACAACACTGTTGGAATTTATTGAAAGAATCACCAAAATTTCAAAATCCTCCATCATTAGGAACTCCGATTAATCTTGATGACGATGGCACACTAGGATCTAAAGAAGGTACTTCTTCGTTTGCTCAGCCTATTGATATCATATAATGTGATGGCAAAAGTCATCATTGCAATATTGTCTCCAGAGTGATGGCCGAAGATTGTAAGAGCACATTCAGCCATGAAATAATCCGATCATTGAGCTGAAGTGGACAACATGAACTCCCCAATCATGACATTTGACTTAATCATCCATGACTTTTTCTTTTTTGGTTTTGGCCTAAACCGGGTGATGACACTGACATGTGGGACCAAAAAGTCGTGGGCAAACACTCCAAATTCACGGACTTGATTGGTTTGATTTTCAAAAAAAAGTTTCAATATTAGCCACAAATGGTAATTTTTTTTCCTATAAATTGAGTCAAAATTTTATATACTCCCTACAATCTCTACAAACATTTTATTTTGTTCAACATTAGCCATTTTATTCATTTTAACTTTGTTCAAAAATTTTCATTTTATAATTATGGATCCTAATTATCCTAATTATTATGGGAAAAATTTAATGAGGAAGTGGATGATTAAAATGTTTTGTTCCATATCAGAGGGTATCCCATGTAGTTTTTAATATTTCTATGCTTTATTACGCATTTTAATGTATTTTGTTTCGTATGTAATTTTCATGTTATAATTTTACTCCCTCCGTCTCGCCCCAAATGTCTCAACTTTTCATTTTGGGCGTCCCATTTAAAATGCCTCAACCCAAAAAAGAAAAGTTTTTATTACTTTTTTATTTGTGGGACTCAATTGTCATACTCACAATAAATATCCATTAACTATTCTCTACCCCACTTTCTCTTTCCTACATCACTTTTCATACTCACAACATTTAAACTTTTTCTCTTTCCTACATCACTTTCCTTAATCTCCACGCCGAACCCATTTTGAGACATTTTTTTTGGGGGGGAAGGGAGGGAGTATTAGATATAAATTCTTCAAATAATATAAATAAAACTAATAAATATTAATAAAATAATTAATTATAATGAAATTTATAATTAATTATTTATATAGTACAATAATTAATAATTATTTATAGTAGTAATAAATGTTATATAAATTAGTAAGAAAGAGAAAATATTGTGGGGTATAATAAAAAGTAGGAGAGAGAAACTGATGACTTTTGTCATGAATGGAGATAAAATTGTTTGGAGTTGTGTTATTAATGACTGATGACGTAGAGCTGATGTGAAGAAGAGAGTGATGGCTTGAAACAATTTTGAAGTAGCATGAATGAAGATGCTCTAAAACTAAGTTAAAAAAGAAATAATTATTGTTTTATACGATTAAAAACAATCGTATAATTATTCAATTTCTACGACAGCTAAACATAAGCTTTTAGCAACGAGGTCCAACGACAGCCTATTTAATAAATTTCTCTCATTTGTCTCATTTGTTAATTTGTTAATAGTGTTGTTTTTTCTCCATTGCTAAATGTCGTTGTTTATTTTTTTATTTGTTTGCTGCTTTTATCATTTTGTAATTGCGACGTATATTTCATTCATTCGCAATAAAGTAGATGTCATTGTTTTTAATACAAAAAGATGTTTCTTGAATTTTGAAATGTCTTAAAAGTGTTTTCTCGTTAACATGAATTTTCTAGTATGAAGAGTGTTTTCTCGTTAACCCGAATTTTCTAGTATATCGAGTTATCACCGCAAAAATTTATCTTTTAGGAATTTTCTAAAATGCCAAATGGAGGGAGTGTCAAAGTTTTACTTGGAGTGTAATTCAATCATCTCAGGATTTAAATCAAAACATCATTGTTGTAGGTTAGGAAATAGAACTTCTATTGATATTTGGATGAGCATCTAACTTTTGTAGAGTGTCATCTCTTTTCTAAATGGCCCGTTAGGTAGTGAAGAGAATATTGTGAATATGAAAAATTGGGTTGGGGAGAGAGTGAAAAAAAAAAAAAAAAAATTGTATCCTTTTCTTTCAAGTTTTCCTAAAAGTTACGTAGTGAAGAGAATATTGTGAATATGAAAAAATTGGGTTGGGGAGAGAAAGTGAAAAAAAAATGGATCCTTTTCTTTCAAGTTTTCATAAAAGTTATTGACCTGCAAGAAAAGTACAAGGCCATAAATGGGAGAGAATATTTCGTGAGCCCTTGAATTTTTTAAAATTTTTTTTTTTTGGTATCTAGTTTTCAGTTTTGCTGAACTAATTCTGGATCACCGGCCTTTTAATAACTGGTAAAGATAAATCGCAAAATATACCCAAAATAATCAGGATAGCGGTACCCATATACTCCTGACACTTTGGATTTGGTACTACATGTGATTACACCCTACTCACATCACAACCTAACCTAGGATCCTTTTCTTTTATGTTTTCACGATTTTAATTGTGGTGACCGACAGACACCTCCAGTAGTCAATTTCACCCATGAAAGGTCCCGGAAATAACCAAGAAGTTTGCTTTAACTTCTATCATATCAGCAACCTCCACTACACTTTCTTAATCGCTCTTTTACCCACGCGCCAATATTTATCATATACTCTCTCCTTCTCCCTTGAAATGTGATATTTTTTCATATCGGATGGAACAACCTTAAAAAAGAAATA
Source organism: Adenophora triphylla var. japonica (assembly GCA_022495995.1). Lineage (NCBI taxonomy): Eukaryota > Viridiplantae > Streptophyta > Magnoliopsida > Asterales > Campanulaceae > Adenophora > Adenophora triphylla. Next base: position 276,995 of record JAFEMH010000605.1, read on the forward strand.
CTCCCTCCGTCCATTTAGTAGGTTTACAGTTACTGTTTACGCATTAATTAAGGAGAGATTATTATATTGAAAGTGTTGTGAGTGTGAAAGTAAAATAGGAGAGAGAATGAGTGGAGGAAATAATAAATTATAATAGTGTCGTGAGTATTAAAATAATGTAGGAGAGAGAATGAGTGGAGGAAATAGTAAATTATAGTGGGGTAGGGTTAATATTTTAATAATATAAAATTTCCATTTTAGGAAAGAAACAAAGTGTGAACCATGTAAATGGACGCCTAAAATAGAAAGTGTGAACCATGTAAATGGACGGAGGGAGTATTTTATTAAACAGAAATCACCCTTACTTACGCTCTCAATAACTTTTGACTTATTATTCTTTATCCTACTTTCTCTTTAATAATTCAAGTGATCTTGTGGTGTAACTCAACTTGAGCTCAAACCGACTTTTCAACCTCATTTTGTTAAAGAACTAGAAGTATATTAAATCAAAGATAATTCAACATAATAAGAAAAAATAATGATTAGGATTTCAAATCTTAGTTATTTTATTGATCTCATCGAATATACTCCCTCCGTCCCGCTTATTACTTCACCATTTTGGCTCCGGGGCGCAAATTAAGGTGGAGAAAATGTTGTGAGTGTAATTTGAAAATAGGAGAGAGAATGAGTGGAGGGAATAGTAAATTATAATGGTGTTGTGAGTATTAAAATAATGTAGGAGAGAGAATGAGTGGAGGGAATAGTAAAGATTCCTTTGCCAAAAAAGGAAAGGTGAAGCTTTCAATGGGACACCCAAAATGGCAAAAAGTGAAGTTATCAGCGGGACGGAGGGAGTATATAATATAATAAAAAGAAACATATTTCAAAAAGGATTCTAGGAAATTGAATAGGCAACAAGTAAATAAATTATTAACCATAAAATAAAAGGAATCAGATCTCCTAATTACATCAGGAGATCCTATCTCATATATCGTAACAGACTCGTGTTCGACTCGTTTATTCGACGAATTTTGATCGTGCTCGACTCGTTCACCTCGTTAAAAGCTCAGAAAAAAATATTCACAAATAACTTGAGCTCGAGTACGGCTCGATAAGCACATTAACACTTAAAGTTTTAATTTTTGTTCGAACTCGACTCAATAAGCTCGAGTTTGGCTTGATAAGCTCGTTGACACTTAAACTTTTGTTCGAATTCGGATCGATAATCTCGTTGATACTTAAATTTTTGTTTGATTTTTCATGAATAAAAATCTTATCTTGATCTCGGCTCGTTATAACTATTTCGATATTGAATCGAGCTTCTCGCGAACAATTCAAAACTTGATTCAATACGAGTTCGAATGATGAAATATAATTATGCTCGATCTCAGAAAAATTCGAGCTGAAGGTCAAAACTTAAAAGTTTTACTGACTCGGTTTCTTATCGACCCTAATTCCCTTGCACCCCGTTGTCTAGCTCGACTTTCTTAGTTAATTTTATTAATTTTAGTCTATGAAATAATGTTTCTTTTATCCCACTTGAATTATGACAATTTGCCTTTTTAATTGACTCACTTAAAAAAGGACAATTCCAAAATAGAATTGTTTCATTTAATAGCACCCAGTTTCACACTTACAATAATTATTGACTCAATATTCTCTATCCAAATTTCTCTCCGTCACCCCCACCTTTTATAATCACATAACATATCCCATTTACAACTTTTCTTAATTCACGTTTCTTAATTCACTGTCCGACTCAAAAAATCCAATTTTAGTGGAACAAAGGTAATATATACTTCCTCCATTCAAAAAAGTTAATTTCACTTAAATTAAAGACCAACTCAATTAATTAATGTTCAATATTTTATGAAAAATTGATTAACTATTAAATACAAGATGAAATATATTATCAATCATAAGTTTATTATAACGAGTGATGTAAAATTGCTCAATTATTTGGGAACGCGACATTTGTTGAATGCCTAGTAGAAGAACAACCAGATGACCAGCTAGATGAGCAAGCCATGGAGGAAATATTTTTTAGGGAAACAAGTTAAAGGATACATACAAGGGAATTTGACTAATAAGTTACTCGTATTTATTAAACAAATCACTTGCCGTCAACTTACTCATTAAATCAAATGCACCACAGTTTTTATTCAATAATATATTATAATGCATACAATATAAAGTAATTAAAAATTATGATACATTATCATCAATAATTACGTCTGCTATCATCACCGCCGATCGCCGTCCATAATCGCCGGCCGCCGAAAACCAGCACCAATCACCGAAAATCGGCCGAAAACCAGCACCAATCACCGAAAATCGGCCGAAAACCAGCACCAATCACCGAAAATCGGTTGCCAGTCACCGAAATACTTTATTCGTTTCAAAATAACTATAATGTTTGAACAAAATTTTTAGTCCAAAATAATTGTCAATTTGGGGATCAAAAGCAATCATATGTTTTATCTCTTAATTGAAACTTGTTTCCTTTATTAATTGGGTTGTGGTGTAAAGTATTGTAAAAGAGAGAATAATATTAAATAAGGGCAATTTTAAGTTATTACTCCATCTGTCCCACACCAAGGTTTCTTGGTGTGGATTTCACGCTTTTAAAGAAATTTTTTTGAAAATTGATAGAAAATTAGAGGAGAGAGAATGTAAAAGTTAAATGTGGGGTAAAAAATAGTAGTTAATGATTGATTTTTTTTTAAAGTGGGTAGAAGATTAGAGGAGAGGGAATGTAAAAGTTAAAAATCTATAGTATAAATGGGAACTTGCCATTTATAAAAGGAAACCTTGAAGTGATATGAATCAAAAAGGAAAATAAGAATTTTGAAGTGGAACGGAGTGAGTAACACTTTCAACATAAATTTGAGATAATAATTGTCTTTCGAAAGTCAAAATACACAGTTATTTTAAGTCAAAATACACGGTTATTTTACACCGGATGAAGTAATACAACATAAATAATAAAATATGAGAAGAACCATAGGGGCTATTATGATAATTTTTTATAACTTACTCCCTCCGTCCCAATAAATGTTTCATCATTTAGGGCCGACACGTATGAGCATACCAAAAGTAGCGAGTTGGTCCAAGCAAGTGGGGCCCAATCCTCAAAGCAATTACTGCCTCAGCATATCCTTTGGGCTAGGCCCAATCAGTACATGGCCCAAAACCCATCTCAGTATCCGTCGATTAAGCCCATTGTCCGACCTCAAAGGTCCCGATCTAGCTTGATCCGAATCAATGATCCATACTATACTTCGGGTACGAACCATGCTCTACCAGCTCGAATTGGTTTCCTCAAATGGCGACCTCGACTAATCACCAAGTGTCGACTCCACCTAACGGATGTGGGCGCACGTGAGTCAAACCTTTTCATAATTGTATCCCTACAAATCGTGACGATTCTGACGTTCCCATTACAAGTAACTGCCGCTGGAATCTAGGAGCATACATCGCTCCTCCAAATAAACAACATTCATCACCTATAAATACATGATCACTACCAACAGTAAAAGGTAACTGCAATTTTGCTATTTGAATATACTCTGTTCAATACATTTTGCTCTCCCATCATCCAATACTTACTCTCACGCCCGAGGGTCTAAGCCGGAGACACATCCGGCTAGTCGTGGGTTCTGATTTCAGGTCAAGGCCAGTGATTAGTCCCGTCACGTGGAGGATTACCGATAAGCACAATTCCCGCAAAGATCGCTTGATTCCATTCTTAGGAAACGTGCTTTAGCTTCGACCTCGAAAATTTCATCAACCTACAACAATGGTAACCCCCCGGAGACGCGCATGAGGCTTACGATGAACTCAATGAGGTGAATGCCAACACCAACGCAGATACCAATGCAAATGCCGAAAAACACGAATCTACCTCCTCCCCCACCAATCGCCCTCACGGTAGAGCAACACGCTCTACCAGTTGTTGATGGCGGTGGATTGCCGGATCACAAGAAGAGGGAAAAGACACGTGGAGGGACAAGGAGCTCCACCTCCCCTAAGCGTCCAACTGCCACGTGAATGTTGGAAATAGGGCAGGTCCCTCATCCAACCCATTGAGTAGAAAGGAAATGCTATTGGAGCGAGCCCAGATTCTGGCCGAGTTACTGGCTATAGAGGAGGCTGAGAAGGCGGATATAAGATCAGAGAGGGTGGCTCCCTCTCAAGTCTCCAACAGGCAGTAGGCCAGGAGTGCTAGGCCTAATGAGGGTGTGGGACAGAACGGCCAAGACAGGATAGTTCAATAATATATTATAATGCATGCAATATAAAGTAATTAAAAATTATGATACATTATCATCAATAATTACGTCTGCTACCATCACCGCCGATCGCCGTCCATAATCGCCGGCCGCCGAAAACCGACACCAATCACTGAAAATCGGTTGCCATTCACCGAAATACTTTATTCGTTTCAAAATAAATGTAATGTTTGAACAAAATTTTAAGTCCAAAATAATTGTCAATTTGGGGGTCAAAAGCAATCATATGTTTTATCTCTTAATTGAAACTTGTTTCCTTTATTAATTGGGTTGTTGTGTAAAGTATTGTAAAAGAGAGAATAATATTAAATAAGGGCAATTATAAGTTATTGCTCCCTCCGTCCCACACCAAGGTTCCTTGGTGTGGATTTCACGCTTTTAAAGAATTTTTTTTTAAAATTGATAGAAAATTAGAGGAGAGAGAATGTAAAAGTTAAATGTGGGGTAAAGAATAGTAGTTAATGATTGGTTTTTTTTTAAAGTGGGTAGAAGATTAGAGGAGAGAGAATGTAAAAGTTAAAAATATATAGTATAAATGAGAACTTGTCCTTGCTACAGTACTATGAACAGTACCAAATGTCAAATTTTCCATTTTGCCCTCACTAAGTTGTCCATTTTCCATTTTGCCCTTTAAAAAAAAATTAATTAAAAAAAAAGTGACATCGGACACGAGTTTTTACTAGTATTTAATAGGAAAGAGAAAGAGTGAGAGGAATAGTAAGTTAATGATTGATTTTTTTGTAAATATGGTAACTTTATAAGAGTTTAATGAATAATTTTTTTGTAAATATATTAAATCATAAAGGTATAAATATATTCAAAACTTGTCATTTATAAAAGGAAACCTTAAAGTGATATGAATCAAAAAGGAAAATAGGAATTTTGAAGTGGAACGGAGGGAGTAACACTTTCAACATAAATTTGAGATAATAATTGTCTTTCGAAAGTCAAAATACACAGTTATTTTAAGTCAAAATACACAGTTATTTTACACCGGATGAAGTAATACAACATAAATAATAAAATATGAGAAGAACCATAGGGGCTATTATGATAATTTTTTATAACTTACTCCCTCCGTCCCAATAAATGTTTCATCATTTAGGGTCGACACGTAAATTAAGAAAAAAGGTAAGTAGAGAAAATATTGTAAATGTAAAAGTAAATTAGGAGAGAGAATGAGTAGAGGAAATAGTAAATTTGAAAAGTGTTGTGAGTATAAAAGTGAAATAGGAGAGAGAATTAGTGGGTGAAATAGTAAAAATTCTATGTCATTTTAAGAAAGGTGAATCTTTTAACGGGATGCTCTTTTGAATAATTGATGAAGTTTTTATTGGTACGGAGGGAGTATTTATTGAGCACTAGCCTAAGCCCGTGTCCAAGGCCACGTTTTTTGTTTTGTTTGTTTTTTTTTTTTAATTTTTTTTAAATTAAAAAAAAATAAATTTAAATTTTTTTATTTTTTTTTTTGTGCAAAATGTGAAAGAGACCAAATAGTTTCTCCATTTTGAAATTCAAACTGAATGGAGAGAGAGTGAGAGAGAGAGAGAAAGCGTGGGTATGTGTGTGTGCTTTTAAAAAAAAAAAGATTTTTTTTTAAAAGGAGGGCAAAATGGAAAAGTGACAAAATAGTGGGGGCAAAAAGGTAAAGTTGACAGATGGAACTGTTCATGGAACAGTACCACCCTGCTGCCATTTATACTATAGATTCTTATTGGATACAAATACATCAACTTGGCGCGTGAAAAAAGGACGCGTTGGTGGCATTGCATCTTACCGAACTTGAAAAGACATGACGAATCATTGAGCACGTCATCCAATGGCATCATTTTGGTGCCGTCAACTTTACACATTCCCAAAGTTCACGAAACTTCGCATTATAGTTCTCCACGAAAAAAAGAAAAAAAAAAAAACACTAAGACTTGGTTATTAAATTGCCTTTCAATTTATCAACGACTAATACATCTCAAAGTCATTCTAAGATTTCCAATTAACACCTTTCGCAATGGAGAGAGACAGGAAGCGCAAGAGAGCGGTGGTGGACGGCGGCAGCCGGCGGAGAACGGAGAAGGAAGAAGAGATAACTGTTCAATCGACGCCACCGCCAACGGAGGATGAGGTGGAGGAATTGTTCGCAATTTGGCGGCGGATGCACGTGGTGGTCAAGTACTTCGAGAGGAGTAACGTTGGACTTGATGGCCGTAAGTTGACGGAGAAATTGGAGACGGAAGTCTTACCGGTTGTTGATGATGAAGACGAAGTCGTACAGGAGGAGGTGGCTAATGATAACGTTTGTAATAGTAACCTGGTTCTGGATCTGAACGTGATTCCGGAAGGAGAAAGTAGCAGCGTTTAAGGTATTGTTATCTGACTGACGCTCGGTGTTGCCTACGTAAATTTAACGTAGTATAAATGTTTGTCGCAAATTACTTTGACCAGATATTCATTAAAAATAAATATTCATGTAATATTTATATGATTATAATAATTATTATTGATGAATTTTATGTATTACTATTTTCATTTTCAATTGTTTAAGGTTAATTTTTTTAATGGGCAAATTGCATGTTAGTTACTGAGTTTGTCGAGATATTTTTATTTGTTATTGAATTTACATTTGTTACAAGTTGATTATTGAGTTTGTCTTTTTGTTGCAATCAGGTGTAATTTTGGATGAATCGTTAAAAATTTAACGAAAAGCATAACATATGTCGATCACGTGAGTTACTTAGGGGTATTTTGGTAATTCTTATTGAATTTTTAATTAACTTTAATTTATCATTCTCTTCAAGCCAAAATCTTAGGAAAAAATTTTCCTGACACTTAGGAAAAAAGTGTTTTGTTTTCCCCGTTTGTGCAAGTGCCAATTTAACAAAGTGTCAATGTAAAAATGTGTCAATATCAGTTTAACAAAGTGCCAGTGCATGTGTAACAAAGTGACAGTGTCAGTTTAACAAAGTGCCAGTGTTAGTGTAAAAAAGTGTCAGTGCAAAAAAGTGTTAATGCATGTATGTTAAGTGTTTCGGGTCGGACAAGTAAAAAATGGATCGGATCCATGAAATACAATGTATTTTAGTTAACAAAAATGATGAAAGTAAATAATTCAAAGAACGATTGAAATAATGTTGAAGTATTTAACGCAAACAATTTATTAAAATATATTACTCGTACAAAAAAGAAATTCAAATTTGCTAATTAAACTTGGGATAATAGGAAGAAAGACCAAAAACAAAAAAAATGGGAAAAGCCTAACTAATTAATTAAGATTGAAAAAATGTGAGGAAATTAGGAGAAAGAGAAAGAAATGGAGAGAGAGAGAGAATAGCAAAGATGGCTTACAAATAAAATTAATTGAAAATGTAAGTAGCAGGATTCGAACATGGATTTGAAAGGAAACACCAAAGGCTTTAATTTCACCCCTTCTATCGCGGAACTGCACCACTCACTGGTGTTAATTTTGAAGTTAATTATATATATACTCCCTCCGTCCCGGAACTTACTTCACAAACACTGTTTGCACTGGTTTTAAGGAGGGAGTATTATATTGAAAGTGTTGTGAGTGTGAAAATAAAATAGGAGAGAGAATGAGTGGAGAGAATAGTAAATTATAATGGTGTTGTGAGTATTAAAATAATGTAGGAGAGAGAATGAGTGGAGGGAATAGTAAAGATTCATTTTCATTTTAGGTAAGTTTTAAATGTGTGAAGTAAGTTTTGGGACGCCCAAAAGGGAAAGTGTGAAGATTGTTCCGGGACGGAGGGAGTACATATATAACAAAAATATGGGGGGGGGGGCAAAAAAAAATTTTCATTGCATTTCCGCCATGGGGGCGAGTGCCCCCTCCAGCCCTCCCTGGCTCCGCCCCTGGTGTTAGTGTTATTAAGTGCCAATGTAAAACACGTTTTTCTAAGCTTAGAAAAAACGCATTTTTTGTAAGACCAACTCTCTCTTCAATATTATATATTCAATATATAAGTATTATTAATATGAAAAATAAAATAACAATTACTATGTAAAATAACAAATTCATTTATGAAAAAATATGCTAACAACATAATATATATATATATATATATATATATATATATATATATATATATATATATATATATATATATATATACTCCTCCGTCCATTTAGTTGGTTCGCGATTCTTGTTCTCACGTAAATTAAGGAGGAAATATTATATTGAAAGTGTTGTGAGTGTGAAAATAAAATAGAGAGAGAGAATGAGTGGAGGGAATAGTAAATTATAATGGTGTTGTGAGTATTAAAATAATGTAGGAGAGAATGAGTGGAGAGAATAGTGATTTAAGGTTTCCATTTTAGAAAAGAAACAAAGTGGGAACCATGTAAATGGACGGAGGAGTATATATATATATATATATATATATATATATATATATATATATATATATATATATATATACACGTGTCCAAAATCTAATCGAAATCGGTTAACCGGAGGTTATTAACCGGTCAAAACCATCAACCATGATAATCGTAACCGCTTTAACCGAAATCAGCGATTAATCAATTCGATTAAGGTTAAGGATTTTCAAAAACCGGCAACCGGCGGTTATAACCGTCGGTTATTTAACCGGTTATAACCGGGAAAATAATCAGCGGTTATAACCGCCTTAGCCGGCCAAATTCAAAATACTCCCAAACCCTGGTACCTTCTGTAAACGTGGGCGGCCGCTGGGCCATGCATGGGCGACCGCCGAGACAGGCTGGAACTCCCCAACGGCTAGTTTGACCCCTAGTCCCATGCCCCATTTTAGCTCAAATAGTATTCTTTATTCAAAAGTGGATTAAATATTTTGCCACTATTTCGTCTTTATTTTTTGTTGCAAAAGTATTAGATCCCCGTGTTAAATTAGATGAGTTGGCGACCATTTTAGCTTTTTATTATACTAATTTATACCCCGGAGGTGACGGTGATCATGAATCTCCGTCGAATATTGTTGATACTACAAAAAATTATTTGGTGTCTCTTTATAACGAATATAATGCAATTCATGGAAATCCTTCTCAAAATGTTGACTCTACTTCTTCTCAAGATGTTGGTGGTGATTTAGTTGAGGCGGATCCGTATCATTTTTTTGCTAATTTGTATAGCAAAAAGAAACGTTCTCGAGTAGGAAATTCTTCTTCCTCTAACATTCCCTTGGAGTTAGAAACATATTTCAACATTACTTTTGAATGGAATCAAAGTAGTGATAATCCAAATGATATTGATGTTTTAAAGTGGTGGTCAAGAAGGAACGAAAGTTATCCTATACTCTCTATAATTGCAAAAGAAGTCTTAGCTTCTCCCGCGTCAACGGTGGCGGTCGAATCCGCATTTAGCATTGGAGGAAATATTTTGGATGAAAGATGTTCCCAACTAACGGTTGAAAACTTGGAAAATCAACTATTACTTGGGGATTGGGTTAGATCGAAAAAGAGAGAACAAGATATACCTTATGAAGATGATACACTTGACCCAAAATATCAATACGATGTGGATGACTTTACGGGAAGTGACTAGTGATGATTAGATTAGATTAGTTTTTAATTTTAATTTTTTAGATTAGGTTTATTTTTATTGAATTGTAATAGTTAGGTTGAGATAAAGGCTCCTAAATGTCTCCCCTTAATTATAAAAGGTTAAGGTTGATTGTCTCCCTCTTTGTAATTTTATTTAATTAATAAAATTTAAGGGTACCATCTCTTTTTCTTTTATATACTTTCGTTTATTTAAAAAAAGGTTAAGTTTTACTTCTTTCAAAATTCATAACTTTTTTTATATAACTATTTGCAAAAAATGTATGTAGTAAACAAAAGTCTAAAATGGTCTTCTTTATTCAATTTTTTTTTTTAAAAAAAAGGTTAACTTTTTCATAGAACTAGTTAAAAATCTGTTAAAAAGTTAACTGTTTTCTTCAAAAAAAATGTTAAAAACTGTTTTTAACAGAAATATTTCTCAAATAGCTTTGCTTAACAAAAAAAAAAAAAACAGTTAAAAAATCTGTTAAACACATTTTCCGTTAAAATTTCATTTATAGAAAAATTCTTAACTTTTTTTATAAACTTTTTTCAAAAAAATCACTAATAACTAACATCTCAAATAGTATTCTTTATTAAAAAAAAAAAAACGGGGGGTGTAAGTGCTCCAATTTGAGCTTGTTAGTATTTTCGTTAGAAAATTAACGAAAGTTATAACATTCCTAACAATTCCTAACATTTCTAACATTTCTAACCAAGCAAGGGTAAAGTGGGCATTGTTATTTAAGGATAAACCAAGAAAGGAATCCTAAAAAGCAAAAGAAATTAAAGAAAACCAAAAATAGAAATGGCTGGAACAAAAACTGGCTGCCTAATTTGAATTTTCAAAATAATATTCCTCTTGTCCAAAGCCTGAAGCAGCATTTAATGAACAGTGCACGCTGAAGACCTTGTCCGCGCGGATGACTTTGACATTTTCAGAGGGCTATAAATTGAGCCCTCCAGTCTCAGAAAAAAAAGAGGAAAAACATAATTTGCAACTGCACCTTGGCGAAAATAGTGAGAAAACAGTGAGAATTCTCTAGAATTGTCACCTTTTTCTCAACTATTCAATCAAAATCACACTCACTCAAACACTCTCATATTCAAGCCTCAAACACTCTTACATTCAAATCAAAAACTCCAAAACACAAAGAAGATAGGTATAACCTCCCTCTTCTTACCCTAAATCTCTCATCCATGCATGCATTTCCAAACTACAAAATTTAGTTTGTTCATCTTCTTGTCCTAGATCCAAGAAGATCACCATGGAAGTTCATCTCCATGGTTGATCTTCTACAAGGATCAACATCATTTTCAAAGTGTTCTTACTTTCTTGCAAAGAAAACACATTTTCAAAACCCTAAAAATCATTTTCATACATCAAATCTCATTTTCAAAGGATAAAATTCCCCTTCCCAAGCAAATGAAGTGCTTAGTCCTAATGTACCCCAAGGATGGTTTGATATAGTTGATTCACCACTAAAATGTCAAGTGATCACTAATCAAAACCTAGGGAAATGGGGACAAGCATGGATGCAAAACCCCCTTTAAAATCACATTTTCTTTCTTGAGAAGTTGCTGTCCAGTAGCAATTTCCTAAAACCCCAGTCCATGGTCTAAAATTTTGGACACAGATAAACTTGGAATTTGGTGTTGACTACAAAACACTTCTTGTAGCCAACATCCAGAGATTTCCAGAAATATTTTTACTTTATTTTTTGCGTGAGTAAAACTCCATTTTCCAAATTTTCTTTTGAAGGTCAGATCACCAGTCTCTGGGAGTCCAGATCTCATATCTGATATTTCCAGAAGGTTTTTAGTCCTCAAATCTTCTCTAAAATGAAAAATTCTTTCACAGAAATCTTATTTGAGGTGTCTGGAACAACTTTCATTCTTTGAGTTTTCTCAGATTATGAAGTTTTGAAGCCCTTAAATCAATTTCAAAGTCAAGTGTCCACTGCCTTTTTCATTCTGGCAGAAGTGTTCTTCAACTTCCAAAAATCTTTTGAGCACCAAAACTCAACCCAAAAATCACACCAAAAATCATGGGATCTTTCCAAAGTCTAATAAAGAATTCCCAATTTTTACTTTTCTGAGTTTCAACTTATTTTGGCCAAAACACACACACACACACACACACAAATGATTTTTAGCTTGGAAGACTCGTTTTACGAGGCATTCCAGGTGCACACTAACGTCCTTCCCGGCATGTAACGTGACCTCCGAACCCAAATCTCTAATCTCGGGCATTTTTCAAAGTTTTGGCCCTTAAAACAAAAACGGTGTGGCGACTCCGTCTTTTTCCGGTTTTATTTGATTTTCAAAGAAACGCAAAATCGAATTTTCCCGCGAAATTGGAATTTCAACATCGTTACAGTGGCGACTCCGCTGGGGATTAATTAAGCTTTTTCTAAAAAAAATGAATGATATTTGGTATATTGGTGGAAACCATTAAACTTCCCGTTATCGCCTCCTAACACGAGTCGGGGATAAATTGTGGTTTAACAATCCCACGTACCGGTATCATCGTTTTCAAAAAAAAAAAAAGCTTTTGAGGGTCAAGCTTCCGTCCCGGCATTAAAAATCATTTGTTGTGTGTGTTGATTTTTGCACATTTTCGTGTTGTTTTGGCCGCCTCGGAAAAAGTCAAAATTTTGACTGTCGGAATCATGTCCCTAACTGTCGGAATTCTTGTGCTTATGTGCTCATTTCAAAAAAAAATTCAAAAAAAAAAGGATTTTCAAAAAAAAAAAAGAAAATTTTCAAAAAAAAATCATGCATCATATTTTTAAGACACATAAAAAAATTTCTATTTTACTCAGAAAAAGAAGATAGACTGCTTGCACACTACGCGCACGTGACCGTACACTGCACACTACGTCCCTAACCCGGGGAAATCCTTGTCGCGGCCCGTTTGGTCTTATTACGCCTCTCGGTGCAAGCACAGGACTACCCAAACATCTCATGGAGCCTCGTGTCGACCATGCACTTGTCCGTGACACACTTTTGTCCGAGACCCGGTTGGTTTTTAGTCTGGTCTGTGTCATGCCCTGTCTGTGTATAGACCTTTCCTTTCAAGCCTTTGTTGGAATACCGACTCAATATCTTTCGGGGACCCTAATCAGTCGAAGCTCTGCCGGTTTTTCGCCGCAGACTTTGACCAAGATATTGACCGGCGCCTTGACTTCGGCTCTGACTGGCACAAATTATACACTGACTCCCAGCATGACACTGAGTCATCAAGGATTAATGATTATTCCATGCCTAATTACGGCTTAATTGACGACAAGTCAAGATCAATTGTGGACGCTTATCAGTCCAAATCATGCCGACTTTTCGTCGAGCCCTCGGATATGATCTTGACTTTGACGTCAGTTTTGTCCGTAATTTACATCGAATGCTCGTTAAGACTCGATTACCCGCCAGACTTTTAGGATCGTTTTTCTTTCGGTCGGTGGGACCCGCTTGCCCTATAGGACCCTCGCCCGGGGCTGTCCACCCTGGGAGGTCGAAATACAGGTGGAATACGAGGGGCTTATAGACGTAGTGACGGGGCCCACTGATCCAGGATCCAGAGTAGTTTGCGAAAAAGAAGAGCAATCTTTTCCAACCGATTAGGTTAATAAAACATGTGTTAAGTAAACGTGAACAAATAACTGCATGTTGCATGAGCCCAAAGCCCAAACACTTACCCTCCTTCAATTCCCGGACATCTGAACCCTCGTACCTTTTCCCCGCAGCTCCTCACAAAGGTTGGTTCCGGACACCGGGTCACCGTTTGATTAGTTGGGAAGAGTCAAGCGCATCATCAGCTTCGCCGTTTGTTCCGACTCCGAGTTTCAGAAAGTCTGCATCAGCCGGTAATGATGGGGATAACGTCACTCCGCTTCCCGGGACCCCTCAGACAGAACAGCAGTGGAATCAGTTAGCAGAACAGATGAGATTGCGACAGGAAGCACAGCTGAATAGCCTTATGGAGGCTATCAAAAGCCATGGTTTGGCCGCCAGCCTCAATCCCGATGACACCTTCATCGTGGAAGAAGACGAGGATGCCAATCCCACTCTCAGTCGCCCTGATTACTCCAGGATGCCACCACCCACCTCCTATGGCACCACTACCAGAACCCATGTGTAAGTACCCAAATCTGGCTCATGCCTTCCGGTTAAATTTCCCGGCAATTTCGGTAAGTTTCCCGGTAATTCCCCGGACCTTCCTAGTGTTCCGGAAATGTTCCTCGGAACTCCCAAATTAAATTAAGGGCTGAAGGGAGCCTTCCTAATTAAGAAACCCGTTTTTCTTAATTAGGAAGAAGGTTCTAGAATAATGCCACCTTGCATGGTTCTAGAATGCTGAGTCACAATGGATAAGCCCGCACGGCTGCATTAGCCCAAGGTCTCTGGCCGCACGGCTTCATTAGCCTTATCCAGATCAGCTATAAATAGAGCCCTCCTCTACCCATTTGAAAGACAACAACAATACACACAATCCATAGCAATACACTCAGTCACTCCCAAGACGTGAAGAATATTGGTGAAGGCTCAAGAAGGTGAAGAAGAAGGCCAAGAAGCTCCCTCCCTCCTCCTTGAAGATCCAAGACCAATCTCTCCTCCTAGCTCCGACCAAAGAAGCAAAGGAAGCAATTGGTAACCTCGCACGCCCTAACCTTGCTTTTAATTGATATACTTGCTCATTGCATTCATATATCTTGCTTGGGACTTGGCATTCATAGTTAAAGATCACATCTTTATCACCCCCTTTCCCTTTTTGCATGCATTAAGACCTCATTTGTCATAAAAATGTAGTCTTTTTTCATAAAGGTGCATCCTTTGCACCTAAAACTCCCATTTTCAAATAAAAATGTCCTTTTTATGCATCATTTGCATATAAAAATCCAATCTTTTCAATAAAAATGCATCCTTTGCATTCAAAAACCTTTTCCAATGCATCATTTGCATAAAAATCCTATCTTTACGCATCACTTGCATAAAGATCATTTCTTTCAATCAAAAAGCATCATTTGCAACCCAAAAATGTCATCTTTTCATTAAAGAGTCATTTTTCATCATGCATTTCCCCTATCCCCCAACCTAGGAATGGACCGGTGTAAAAGATCCTATCTTTACATCGTTCCTTCCATTAAAGGTTCCATATTTCTTTAGAAAGGGATACCTTGAACCCTATATCTCCGATTATCGCTTAAGAAAGAGTATGAAGCCTCTATACGAGCTCGACCATCTTAAAGCGTAGGATTGATGGGCTAAGGACCCTCCTTTTCTAAAGAACCTCATCTTTGACCAAAAGAGAGTCATTCTCTCGATCACGCAAGTCCCGAGGGTCCCGAGGTTTAAAATGCGATGATCACAAGTCATAAGATAAGGACGGGATCATAATCCCAAATACATAAAATTCCAAGGAATCCCGAGCAACAACCAACAAATGGTTTGTACGTCCGGAAGATAACTTGG
Organism: Adenophora triphylla var. japonica; assembly: GCA_022495995.1. Classification (NCBI taxonomy): domain Eukaryota; kingdom Viridiplantae; phylum Streptophyta; class Magnoliopsida; order Asterales; family Campanulaceae; genus Adenophora; species Adenophora triphylla. Next base: position 292,264 of record JAFEMH010000605.1, read on the forward strand.
GACATTCCCCCCCTTATTTTCAAACACATGCACACAAGAAAGCACGCAAGCAAGCACGATTAATGAAATCTTGGGAGACTTGCTCCGGCAAGGCACTTTGGGTGAGCGCCAAACGTTCTTCCCAAGGGGTAACTTAACCTCCGAACCCAAGTAAAACCTTTTTTTCAAAGTTTTGAGGTAATCAAAATGGCGTGGCGACTCCGTTTTTCAAATAACTCGGATGTCTTCAAACTCGCGTGAATCCAACACCAAAATTTGGGCACCACATTCACAGTTTGGCGACTCCGCTGGGGACATCCCAAAGGAGAAAAGCTTTTATTTTCAAAACAAAAAAATCGATACTCGGTATATAGGTGGAAACCACTTACCCTTCCTGTACACTCCCTGATGTGGGAGTTGGGATAACCGGTGGTTTAACAATCCACGTACCAGTACCCCTTTTCGAAAAAAAAAAAAACAATTTTGAAAAAAAAAAAAGAAGAAAGCTTTTCCCTTTGAGCGGGTTAGACTCCCATCGCCGATTCCATTAATCGCGCTTGCTTTCTTTACCATGCATTGCATCATTTGCATCTTGGAATCCGTGCATACTTTGAAACGGGAAACAACCCGAAAAATAGCAAAAGGAGTGGAACCTGGAAAATTGATCCATGCGGTTATGCGGCTCAATCCTCCTTGGATTCTGACCAGCGACCTCGATGGCAATTCCACCAGGAAAAATCATGGTTAATCTGGCGATTCCTAGCGGCTTGGGGCTATTCGGCTCCATGGTGGACCGGGGCTCCCTTAAAATTTACATGCTTATGTGTTGCATTTTCCCCGTCCCGAAAATCATTCCTTTAAAACACATTTACGAAAATCTCTGTTTTAACTCAAAAGGAACATTTTTAGGGAGACCGCACACTACGCGCACCTGATATATCCCGTACACTTTTGCACGCACGTCCTTCAAACCCGAGGGTGGTTCCAGTGCAGTCACGGACAGCCTTACGATGCTCCCGGCGCGCACGTAATCATCCCAACCTCCCTATGGCAACGGTGTCGACAATGCACGGTTCGTGTCACACGTTTCAAAAACCGTGACTTTTGGTTGGTTTTTGGTCTAGTCCGTGTCATATAGCCCACTTGCATACCCACGTAAAGGTCAAGCCTTAGCTCATAATCGGAAGCCAAGATTTTCGCTCAAGCGAAATTCGCCGAAATTCCGACAAGGAAAAATCGGTGGAATCTTGACTCCGACATTGACTATTGACCTTGACCCGCACGGAATGCGTAAGAGTCAAGACCGAGTCTTTGCCAAAAATCAAAAGATCTTTCGCTCAAGCGAAGCTCGCCAAAATTCCGACAAGGAAAAATTGGCAAGATCTTGGCCGGCATTGACTTCGATTTCGACTCACGCACCGCGTATGCAACGAAGTTCAATGTGACCTTTGTGTCATCCGGCTTTTACCGCCCGACTCATGCCTATTATTCTCTCGGACATTACCGAAAGTCAAAAACCGTCATTCGCTCAAGCGAAACTCATCAAAGATCCGTCAAGGCGAGAGACGAGACTTTCCCGTATTGCCTTGACTATAATCCGCATCGCTCGTGCGTTGAAAAGTCCTATGACCCGCTAGACCCGATAGGAGCGTTCTTTACTCTCGGCCGGTGGGATCCGCGTGCCCTATAGGACCCTCGCCTGGGCCGCTCCACCCTGGGAGGTCGAAATACGGGTGGAATACGAGGGCTTATAGACGTGAGTGACGGAACCCACCGATCCGTGATCTAGAGTAGTCATAAAAAAAGAAGGGCGTAATCCCTTTTCCAACCAAATAGATATTAATAAAAGACACTGTTTTAAGTAAACTTGAAGATTCTAATTTGCATATTGCTTGAGCCTTCAAATTCAAACACCTACCCCGAGTCTAAACCTTTCCTATCCCTTTCCCGCAATGAGAAAGAAGTGGGTGAGAACACCGGTCGCCGACTTGTTAGCGCAGAATCCTCGCACGGTTCGCTGTAATCCTCGGTTTTGTCGCCTTTTCGGTGTCAAAATGGCCAACATGGTAATCCACAACGGTAATGACCAAGCAATTGGAGGGCTATCCCAGTTCAACCCAAGCCTCACATCGGTATGATGTATGTGATTGTGAAGATCGCTGTAGTATGAGTATCAAGAATGGATCAATGAGGACGCTCCTTCAAGGAAGAAGAAGAAGAGAAAGTCCACACAGCAGAAGCTTAAGGAAAGATACGAAGGCGGGGACAAGAGCGTAGGAACTTTGGGAGAGCCTTCGGGCAAGTTCGACTACTATGTCAGTTATGCCAAGGAACTGTCAAGGAACCCGTCACCCCAAGCACGATCCGGCTCGATATCCCCATGTATAGTGATCCTCTTGAAGCAAAAAGTGCTGAATTTGTGGCCATCGTGAAGTTCAATGAGAAGCTAGCAGATCTAGAAGCGAGAACACAAAAAGCCTATTGAATACATAGCCGATCAAGGAAGAATTAAGATCCCCTCGAAGAAAACTTCATCGGCATTATCCAAAGCCAACCCTTCGGCTGGGCTACACCGGGTCGTGGTGTCCAAGATCGCAAAGAGAAAATGAGTTATCGCTAGCAGCATTGATAAGATGAGTCGAGACCCTTCATCAATGAGTCCAGCCGCTACGGAAGAGCTAGCCGAAAGATTGCAACAAGTTACTTTAGTTCCCCTCACCATCTTTCCACGCATCACGGCACGTTAAAGATTTCCGGCAAGCTTTTGATCGGTTCGAAGTCTCCAACTTTCTCTCAAGAACGCCGGCAAGACCGCTACTCCCAGTGGCAACAACAAGAAGGAGTGAGATCCCGGTCCAACCCTTGTCAAGTCCCCCTCGAGTCAATAAGTAGCGTAGGGTCCAGAAGTCGGGTTGTCTATTCGTCGAGTCGGGAATCTTTGAATTCAGTCCTCGTAGTCATCCGAAGGCCTCACGCCCGAGGATTATGAAAATGTAATCGATGTCATCTTTCCCCTTATCTTGAATGAAATGACAAATCTTTCGATTATCCTCTTATTGCCAACTTAACAAATGATAAATTAACTCAAAACTTAACAACAAGCTTAATAATGAATCATTTGAACAAGATGCAAACACACTAAACGAACAATACATTAAAGAAATCTTTAAGCGGGTTTCGTAAAAGAGGAAAACCTAGCCCAAGCCGCCGAGGAGGTTTTGATAAGTGTGAACTTGGATACTATTGAGGAACCTAAAGAGACACAAACATTGGAAGCTTCTTCCAGGGGTTGAAAGGGACAGATTGATCGAGCCGCTCGTAGAATACGTCGACGTGTTTGCATGGTCATACAAGGATATGCGGGGCTAGACAGTTCGATAGTAGAACACGAGAATCCCTCTAGCACCGGATGCTAAGCCGATAAAGCGTAAGCGAGAAAGATCAAGCCGGAATGGTCTCTACGGGTCAAAGAAGAAATTGAGAAGCTACTGCGGGTAGGGTTCATCGTAGTCATTGAATACCCGACATGGTTGTCCAACATCGTGACCGTAACCAAGGCCAATGGGAAGGTGCGCTGCTGTGTGGATTTCCGAGATCTGAACAAGGCCGGCCCAAAGACGACTACCCTCTCGCCAAATATAGACATCCTGGTGGACTCCATGCCAACTACGAAGTCAAATCCTTCGTTGATGGTTTTGCAGGCTACAACCAGATCAAGATGGCCGAGGAAGACCAAGAAAAGACAAACCTCTTCACCACACCACGGGAACCCATCTATACAAGAATGCCATTCGGCTCAAGAATGCCGGCTACTTACCAAAGGGCACGACCGCGCTTTTTCATGACATGATCCACAAGGAGATTGAGGTCTACGTAGATGATATGATAATCCACTCCAAAGGAGAGGGTGGGCAAGACTTTGTTGACCTACGAAAATTCTTTGAGAGGTTGAGACAAAGATTCCATGAGACTAAACCCCGCCAAATGCACCTTCGGAGTGACAAGGGGAAAAGTGCTTGGGTATATGGTCACTGAGCGAGGTATAGAAGTTGACCCCGAAAGATCAAAGCCATCATGGATATGAGGCCACCTCAAACCTGCATGTAAGTCAAGAGCTTCATGGGTAAATTGCGAGACATCATCCGTTTCGTCAATCGCCGACCACTATGTGCGAGCCCATCTTCAAGCTCATGAAGAAGAATGTGGACACGTAATGGACCGAAGAATGCCAAGATGCCTTTGACCAGCATCAAGGCATACTTAGTACATCCCCCGTACTATGCCCCCACATAGACGTAAGCCTCTTCTGCTCTATCTCACCGTCGCGTACACGGCAATGGGGCTATGCTTGCTCAGAAAAAGAAAGACTCTCGGTAGAAAACGCCATTTACTTTGTCACCGGAAGCTACAGGAGTGAGCTCAATTACTCAAGATGTGAAAAGACTCGTCGTGGACTGGTGCAGGTAGTCGGCAAATTGAAGCATTATATGCAAGCCCACCCCGTGAATTTGGTCTCGAAAATGGACCCCATCAAGTACATCTTTGACAAGCCTTCCCTCTCGATGCGTTTAGCGAAGTGGTCCTTCTTCTTGGCGTAATACGACATCAACTATGTGACCGAAAGGCCATCAAGGGTCAAGCATTGTCGATCACCCGGCGAATTTCCCCTGCAATGAAGACAGAGGGCCCGAACCCCAATTCCTGCATGAAGGGATCTTTGCAGTTGAGCACGAGAATAGATGGCAATTGTTCTTTGACTGAGCCGCTAACAAAAGAGGAAATGGTGTAGGAATGCTATTGGTCGATCCGAAAGATGAGCATACCCCCATAGCCCTCAAGTTGAACTTTCCCGCCACGAACAATGTCGCCGAGTATGAAGCCCGCATTGCCGGGTTGGAGGCCGCCTTAGAAAGAAATGTCAAGGAGATCGAAGTTTACGGAGACTCGGCCCCGATCATCAACCAAGTCTCCAACAAGTGGAAGACTGTGGACCCTAATCTGCAACGGTATCATGCCCATATGGAGGAGTTGGATCGGACAAGCCGTAGAAGTGACTTTCCACTACTTGCCGAGGGAAAAGAACAGATTCGCAGATGCCCTAGCTACTCTAGCCTCATTGGTAGAGATCCCCGAGGGAAAAGCTATAAAACCCTTCAGAGTGGGTAGAAGAGAAGCCCCACCTTCGTTATGAAAGTGGACCTGGGACCCGAGCCCATAAAGGAACCTTGGTACAATCGTATTTACCAATTCCTCAAAGACGGAGAGTCGCCTTTCGAGACGAAGAAGGTAGACCAAAAGAAGGTGTCGAGCCAAAAGCTTGCGAGCCACGAAAGGTTGGCCTCCCATTATGTCATCCTAGGAGGCAACCTGTACAAGAAACGCTATCAAGGACCACTCCTCTTATGTGTCACTCAAGAAAGAGCCGTGAGAGTTGATGACCGAAGTCCACAATGGTCCTTGCGGTCCTCACATGAATGCCAGAGCCCCGATGCAAGTGATCCTCGAGAATGGGTTACTACCGGATCTCCATGGAGACAGACCGGCCCGACGTCCGAACTGCGACAAGTGCCGCCGGTTTGCCAACCTCAACCATCTCCCACCTCATGACCTGTACCGCATGACGACTCCTTGGCCGTTTGCAACTTGGGGCATTGACGTGATAGGGAAAATAGCCCCGACAGAAGCAATGGGCACGAGTTCGTGTTGGTAGCCATCGACTACTTCACCAAGCGGGTAGAGGCCAAGTCCTACAAGGTCCTCACTTCCGTAAAAGTGGCCCAGCTTCATCAAAGAAAACATAATGTGCGTATATGGGGTGCCCAACGAGATCATTTCGATAATGGGTCACACTTCAAAGGAGATCACGATAGATCTCGTCGAATTCGAGTTACTCGCCACAAGTCGTCCCCGCATGCACTGCACCAATGGAGCCGTGGAAGCCGCTAATAAGACACTCGAGCGGATCATCCGAAGATGGCCACCCGTGGTCGTGATTGGCCCGAAAAGCCGCACCTAGCACTCTGGGGCTGGCGTAACGTCTGTCGAACGGCACAGAGAAACTCCTTTTGCCCTAACTTACGGGATGGAAGCACAAGTGTTACCAGTAGAGTTGGAAATCCCGTCATTAAGGGTCCTCCTCGGAAAACAAAGTGTCAACGAAGTAGAATGGCTACGCAGCGGCATGATGAGTTAGCCCTGCTGACGAGAAAAGGCTAAAAGCCATGGAACACACCCGAGCCTACCAGAGGCGAATGGCCAGAGCGTTTGATAAAAAGTCAAGGCCGCAGACATCAAAGAGGGTGACTTAGTGCCGAAAGTAAAGCCCCTACCGCAGACAACCCCTGGGAAAATGGGAACCCGTCTGGATCGGCCCTTATGTGGTGCGTAAGATATTATCGGGAGGAGCCATGAAGCTTGCAGACTTGGATGGCAATCCCTTTGTCCACCCAAATAACGGTGATAAACTCCGAAGATACTATGTCTAATAAAAAAAAAAAAAAAATAATAATATAAAAAAGGTGCAAAAAGAGTAATACCCAAATACTAAAACCCCAAAAAGGGCGGTCTAGGCAAAAGACAGGGTTGCACATATAAAAAAAAAAAAAAAAAAAAATCTTAGTGCAAAAAGAGTAATGCCCAAATTAGGCCGAAACCCCAAAAAAAGGGGCGGTCTAGGCAAAAACAGGCCGCACACGAAAAAATTAGTTCACCGTAATGAACTACGTAGACTCTGAGCCCCTTAGCCTTTCTTGTAAAAGGGGAACGTAGGCACCATATATGGTTCGGTCTAAACAATAAAAAGGACGATTAAGTTTCCATGAAATATGTCCCGATCAATAAAAAAAAAAAAGACATTTGAATTTCCACGAAATGTGTCTTGACTAATTTCTAAAATAATATTTCTTGTTCATTACAAGTTAAAAACTTCTTGATGAGTTCAAGCACGGTCTACCTCTTGACTCGCTAACCTCGCTACAAAGATCTAAAATACAATAAAATGCCTAAATAAACTAATGTGTTTGCAAAATGGCAATAAGGGAATCCTAAGAAAAGATCATCGCCGTCATTCGCCGAGTCTTCTTTGGTCTTCTTCCCTTTTCCTCGGCCCCGTCGAGTCTTCTTCCTTTTCTTCTCAATAATGCTCGGTATCTCTCATTCCGACCTCGTATCCTCACCGGAGCCTCTACCAACCCCGTGTCAATGAGCGCTCTCTATCCGAGCACGAGTCCGCACCTCCTCCCTCCGAGCCTCAGCCAAAGGAGCGACTCCTGACAACCTCTTGTACCGAGCCTCCATATCTCCGACCAAGTCACTCGACCGGTTATGGCAACTCGCCTTAGCCTCGCCTCCCTCGTAGTCCTACTCGAGCCGTGGTCGCCCCCAATAAAGCTCGACGTCTCTCCTCCAAGATGACCTCGAGTCGCTCCCATCTCTCTCTCGTACTACCCAAGTAGACAAAGGGTCAAGATGGTGCTCTTCCCGCTCCCGAAGATAGCCCTGGGTGGGAAAGCAAGATGTGTCCAAGCCTCGAGAAGAAAGAGAAGCCGGGCCGGATCCCTCATGTCCGATGACACCACCTCCATGGTCCTGATGTCCTCCCAATCACTCAATGGCTCCCGTAAAGCCCCAAACCGCCCGGATACCAAGCAGGTATGTAGAAGGATGACCGGTAGAATCCCGGAACCCTCACAAGATAAGACTCCCGAAATATCCTCCCGGCTTTGCAACCTCCAATATGGTATCCACCAACGGATGTCCGAAGTGGATAGCCTAGCCATCATCGCCCTCCCGCCTACCCCGTTTCTCGCCGCCTAGGCGCACCTCTCCGAGAAATCACCCAAGGGCACCGAGCCGGCAAAGCCCTGTGCAAAGCCCCGAGCCTCTCCCCGCAGCCCACAAAGTCAACATAGCCGGACTCCTGACCTCATGAAATGGTCTCCCCGAGCCATCCCGTCGATCCCATGAAATGTCTCTCCCAAAACCAAGGACAATATCCTTCCCAAACTTCAGCCTCGACCATGCCCAAGAGGCCACTATGACAGATCCCCACTGACTCAAGAACAAAACAGAGAATACGCAGAGAATGAAAGCATCCATAGCCACCGTGGTCGCAGCCTATATCTGGAGACCCAAACTCCGCCCGGGATATCGAAAGGTCAATCCTATCCGGCTACCATCATCCTCTCTCTCGGCCTCTCCCAAAGGAATCTCGCAGAAAAGATGCAAGCTTTACCGTCACCGGCACGTCTCCGATCAGCGGAATAGATATAGCCTCGCCCTGACCCCCAATCAAGGCTCAAGTCTTCGTGGCGTTGGGACAATTTTGTTGTAAGAGAAGCAAGAAACATGTCTCCTGGGACGTCCCCGTAACTTTGTCGCGGCTCTCAACAAGTCCCAATCGGGCGGGAGATCCCTCAATGCCATAAAGACTTGATCTTGAAGAAAGAATCAAGCGAGTCCCTTGTGATTTTGGAAGTTATGTCTCGCCCAAGATTGAAGACCGGATAGAAAATGGTCTCGCTTCCCCTTTGCAACTGACGGGCTTCTCCATCGCAAAGTGTTCAAAGATGGTGCTTTTAGGTCCAAAATATGCTCGGGAACAATTGGGACAAGTCTAGAGTGAAAATGAAATGAAATGGCCAAGCCTTGCTTTTATTCAAAATAACCAGCTCGTATGTAACCGTAAGCCGCACGGCTTCATTTTCCCTCAAGGCCATGCCGCACGGCTACATTAGCCCTCTCGGGCAAAAAAATTCTGCAAAGAACCAAAGTTGCTGCCCAAGGGAGTTTTCACCCCACTTTTTCAACCAAAACCCGTACAAAACATATCCGTAAGCCATTCAAGCATTTATATACCATTATAAATCATTTCGCCCAAGCCACCCCAATTCCAGCAAAAAGTCGCCCCAAGGCTCGATAATATGCAAATTGAGAAAGCATAAATTAGAAAAGTAAATAAAATGTAAATACAATGTTTTCGCCCCATCGGCGCCCAAATAAAGCAAAAATAAACAAAGTGCGCATAAAAATTGTTCATTGTTTGTTTTTGTTCCAAATCTACTCTAGAGACCTCCTAGGCCTCCGATTCTTCTTCCTCCTCATCGCCGCTCAACTCATAAATGCTAGCCTCCTCATCAAGTCCTCCCGGTGGCTCACGTCGACAAATGGACATTATCGTGCCCGTACTCACCACCGCTCCTGCACGTCGGCTGGGTCCCCGCCCCGAGGCATGGCACCGGGAAGAGTATTCCGAGGCCGATGAGGTAGACGTCGTGCCCCGACGTGCCGTCTCTTGCGCCTGTGCTCCTGTGCATCCGCTGCCGCCTTCGAAGCGCAGCGCCTTCCTCGAAGAGACCGACACATGTCCTTCCACCCTATTTTGCCCGACCACCCTATCGTAAGTGCGATCCGGAACCCGAGAAAAGAAGAGAAAATCTCGTAAAAATCTCGTAAAATTGCAAAAAGCGTAAAATCAAAGCTAAAAAGGGAATAAGACCCTAAGAGTATACTCACAAAGTGCTATCAGGGTGGCGGGGTATACTGGGCTCCCTAGCATCGGGGACAGGTATCCTCATCCTCCTCGGCACTCCATGGACCACGTAGGACAGATGCAAGCAGAGGGATCGGCGGGCCGCAGGCTCATCCTCCCCATATCCCCGAGTGACCGCGCCTTCACTAGCTTCGTGGCGTCCTCAGTGCGCCGCTCCACAAACACACAGAGGGGTGTCCATGTCAGCATACTCCTCTCGCAGCCACGCCCGCTCGGTACCTCGCTATCTCATCCTCTCGGCCAATCCCCGGGCCGTAGCATCCGTGGCCGAGGATCCTGAGGAGTAATGGCGTCCAATGGAGGGACATGGTCATGCCGCTCGAGAAACGGTCCCCAAGTAAATGACATCACATGTCGCCCAGTGAGCCACCTCCTCTCGCCTCGTCACATCAATGGCATCTCCCAAAGAAGATCTCCTGATACTCTGCCCCAAGGGTAGAAGTCCACTCCGTCATGCCCATCCCCGTTGATGATCGGCCTCACCATTTTGTAGTCGAAAGTGATCCGGGTCTTCCCCGTGAATTTATCCTCGCATCTCCTCCAAATAACCATAGCAGGAAGATGGTGACATCACTCGCCGGGTTCCAAGGGAAGAACCCGATCACCTCACAAAACCAGCCCGCATATTCAAAGCATCAAAAGGTCATTCTCTCTCTCATAAAAGTCTCAAGACGGAAAAGAGAAAAGAAAAAAGAAAGGAGACTACCTCAAGGGCAAATGAGAAGCGCGCATGGAAGCGGCTTTGTTCCGACTGTACATGTCCAACGAGAAGTACAACTCCGCCAATCCGGCCTCGCCCCAAGAGACCGTCCCTATCCCATCCACATCCTCCAAAGAGTCAAGGAGGCAAGTCATGGCGCGTCCCTGCACTAGCAAAGATAGTGACTGATAGCATCAACAATATGAATGCTTCTAGCTACTGCCAAGGGCCACATCATTAGCAAAGAAAATTCTCGCATGCAAGTCTGAATCGCCACCTCGACGTTCCGCTGCCTCCATCCCTCAGCCCCTTGGGAATCGCCAAACCCGACCAAAGCCTGGAATTCCTCACCTGTAATGTGGTCTCTCCAAGTCACGGGCCTCCCGTGAACTGTAAGCCGCAATAGCCGTGGAAGTCGGCAGAGTCACTCGTCGCCTCTCCCACCTCAGTGAAAGCTATGGGTACTATCCCACTGTAACTCGTAAAGGGCCCGGACCAAGCCCTTGCTCTTAGAGGTGATGTGAACACCCCCGCCGATGGCCTCTACGAACGCATCCAGGCTGGTAGCCCTCACTCAAATTCTTGGGGTTCACCCCATTCTTCTCAAAATCCGCATCCTCTCGCCAAAGCTTAACCGCTATCTCCGATGGTCCTCTAGACTTGTTCTCCTATAGACAAGCACAAAAAGAAGTGTCACCCTTCATCATTTTCAAAAGCATGCATATATTCACAAAAGTGCACATATTTTCAAAAGAAAAGCATTCACAAAAGTTTTTCTAGCATTATTTGCATCAAAAAAGCGCCTTTCATCACTTGAAACGCGTCATGTCAAGTCCCATTGCTTTCCTAAGGCACAAAATCACAATTTTCACAATTCTTTGCACATAAGCATTATTCTTTCAGAAATGGCATGCATGAATCATTTTCATCTTCCAAAATCATGTTTTCTCATTGAAAATCAGAATTTTGACCTAGTTCTAGCACAAGGCAAGAACTCCGTCTCATATTTTGAAAATTCTCATTCTTACTTCATTTTGCGAGAAAAAAGTGAGTCATTCTCATAATTTTCATCAAATAAGTTGCACATGCATATTCTTAGCCTCATAGGTTGTTCATGCATCTCAAAATCATTCAAAAAATCATTCAAAAATCCTAGAATTTGGGTCAAGCCCTAAATCATTCAAAATTCAAGCAAAATCATCGGAATTGAGCAAATTAAGAATGCTTACCTCAACCGATCGCGGGTTCGTTGATTTATGCTCCCTTCTCCCCGGATAAAGCTCTGATGGAGGCGTAAGGAAGTCATACTTCCTCTCCATCCGAACGAGCTCCTTTCTCCTCCTTCTCGCAGCCGCAGAGATGTTCCTTCTTGCTTGCCTCGGTATGGGATTGCCCTCCGGATCCATTCCAATCGATAGAAGCAAAGGGAATTGAAGAATTTTGAAGAAATTCTCTCCTTTCTCTCTCTCTTCCTCGGCAGTTCTTGGGCGGCAATAATGCCCAATGCCCGTTCAAACCTCGTTTTAAATAACTGAAAAAACAGGTCTCTAGCCGTACGGCTCCTTTTTCTCCATCTCATGCCGGGCGGCTTCATTCGCTCTGAGCAGAAATTACAATCCTGCCCCTGGACCTTCCACTTGGGCATGCAATTTCCGTTATCTTTTAACCAAGAATAACATCTTTTTCAGAAAATATCCCTTATCTCTTTAGCAATCAAGCTCTATTCCCAGTCGCCTCCGTTAATTCCGTTATAACGGGATAATGCTAGGTGACAACCTCCGAATTGTCAAGTTTCTCTCAACTTAAGCTACCTCTATCCCGAATAGTGCGACGTATGCAAAGTTTCTCTCAACTTAAGCTACCTCTATCCCGAATAGTGACGTACGCTCAAGTTTCTCTCAACTTAAGCTACCTCTATCCCGAATAGTGACGTACGCTCAAGTTTCTCTCAACTTAAGTTACCTCTGTCATGAATAGTGACGTATGCTTTGGCAACCCATATCTCTGATTCGAAAGAGATTGAGACGTATGCTCAAGTCATTGGCAACCCATATCTCTGATTCGAAAGAGATTGAGACGTATGCTTAAATCATTCTAGCTTTGGCAACCCATATCTCTGATTCGAAAGAGATTGAGACGTATGCTCTGGCAACCCATATCTCTGATTCGAAAGAGATTGAGACGTATGCTCAAGTTCACCAAACTCTAGCTACCTCTATCCACTCGATAGTGACGTAAGCTCTAGTTTCAACCAGGTGACAGCCTCCATTAATTGTCAAAATCTCAAGAATCCTAGACATCGTTCCTAACTATCTAGTGATGCTTGAACTACAATCAAGGCTTGATTCCTCCGGGATACGTAGGTAGCCTTTTATAAAAGGTTCAGCCATTCGACCACTTTGGTCACCCTGTTTCTATGTCACTCCTCAGTGATAAAGCAGCCCCTCATAGAAGTTCAGATATCCGACCACCTTGGTCACTCCTAGCATATCCCCAGTAGGATCAATTGCTTGACCTCCTAGGTCATTTTCTCTTCTTTTTCCCCAGCAAGAAGAGACCAGCTTCTCTTCTTCCTCCCCCCGGATCCTAATTCCGAACTACGGCCTGGCTTGATTCCTCCGGGATACGTAGGTAGCCTTCCAAAAGGTTCAGCCACTCGACCGTCTTGGTCACCCAATCCGTCTCGGCATTCGCCAGATCGGATCCTTTTCTATCGACAACCCCACTCGCCTTGCAAGTGACGTTTCCGAGGGGCTTATGTAAGTACCCAAATCTGGCTCATGCCTTCCGGTTAAATTTCCCGGCAATTTTGGTAAGTTTCCCGGTAATTCCCCGGACCTTCCTAGTGTTCCGGAAATGTTCTGGAACAGTCCCAAATTATATTAAGGGCTGAAGGGAGCCTTCCTAATTAAGAAACACGTTTTTCTTAATTAGGAAGAAGGTTCTAGAATAATGCCACCTTGCATGGTTCTAGAATGCTGAGTCACAATGGATAAGCCCGCACGGCTGCATTAGCCCAAGGTCTCTGGCCGCACGGCTTCATTAGCCTTATCCAGACTGCCTATAAATAGAGCCCTCCTCTACCCATTTGAAAGACAACAACAATACACACAATCCATAGCAATACACTCAGTCACTCCCAAGACGTGAAGAATATTGGTGAAGGCTCAAGAAGGTGAAGAAGAAGGCCAAGAAGCTCCCTCCCTCCTCCTTGAAGATCCAAGACCAATCTCTCCTCCTAGCTCCGACCAAAGAAGCAAAGGAAGCAATTGGTAACCTCGCACGCCCTAACCTTGCTTTTAATTGATATACTTGCTCATTGCATTCATATATCTTGCTTGGGACTTGGCATTCATAGTTAAAGATCACATCTTTATCACCCCCTTTCCCTTTTTGCATGCATTAAGACCTCATTTGTCATAAAAATGTAGTCTTTTTTCATAAAGGTGCATCCTTTGCACCTAAAACTCCCATTTTCAAATAAAAATGTCCTTTTTATGCATCATTTGTATATAAAAATCCAATCTTTTCAATTAAAATGCATCCTTTGCATTCAAAAACCTTTTCCAATGCATCATTTGCATAAAAATCCTATCCTTACGCATCACTTGCATAAAGATCATTTCTTTCAATCAAAAAGCATCATTTGCAACCAAAAAATGTCATCTTTTCATTAAAGAGTCATTTTTCATCATGCATTTCCCCTATCCCCCAACCTAGGAATGGACCGGTGTAAAAGATCCTATCTTTACATCGTTCCTTCCATTAAAGGTTCCATATTTCTTTAGAAAGGGATACCTTGAACCCTATATCTCCGATTATCGCTTAAGAAAGAGTATGAAGCCTCTATACGAGCTCGACCGTCTTAAAGCGTAGGATTGATGGGCTAAGGACCCTCCTTTTCTAAAGAACCTCATCTTTGACCAAAAGAGAGTCATTCTCTCGATCACGCAAGTCCCGAGGGTCCCGAGGTTTAAAATGCGATGATCACAAGTCATAAGATGAGGACGGGATCATAATCCCAAATACATAAAATTCCAAGGAATCCCGAGCGACAACCAACAAATGGTTTGTACGTCCGGAAGATAACTTGGGACATTCCCCCCCTTATTTTCAAACACATGCACACAAGAAAGCACACAAGCAAGCACGATTAATGAAATCTTGGGAGACTTGCTCCGGCAAGGCACTTTGGGTGAACGCCAAACGTTCTTCCCAAGGGGTAACTTAACCTCCGAACCCAAGTAAAACCTTTTTTTCAAAGTTTTGAGGTAATCAAAATGGCGTGGCGACTCCGTTTTTCAAATAACTCGGATGTCTTCAAACTCGCGTGAATCCAACACCAAAATTTGGGCACCACATTCACACCATGCTCCTGGATCTTCGGGTCACCACCCCTTCGTAACCACCGGATCCACGCACCCGACGACACGAATCAGGGCCTCACGCTCGGTGGGGACAAAGCCGCACGGGAATGTCTTCTCACGGGGGTTATTTCGAATGCCGCAGCCTAATTGGGATCCCGCCTCGCTTGGAACCGATCAATCCGGCATTCGCAAAGAATCAGCTCAAAGGGCCACAACAACAGCTCGGCATGCCTCAACAGCTGTCAGAGCCCCTTCTCGAATGGTGTTAGCTCACCGCTCCTCCCACATTTTCACGAACCCATTCCTCACTCAGGTTCGATGGGTTACCAAACCTCCATCCCGGGCCATCGAATCACCGGGACCGCAGTACCCCCTGTGTTATACACCATCGCCTCGGCCCATGCAATTCAACAAAGATGACAGCCCACACATAAGCCTACTTATGGGACTCACTGAAATCCAAGCTATCCTGGCTACATCAGACTGCCTCCACCCACTTTGCCGGTTGAAAACCCACAAAGAAGCCGTAAGGTTCTATCCTTTTGCTCGTGGTCCTATTCATGCTCCCCTGTGGTAATCCCTGGCCCTCAAGGACAAAGTTTTCACTCCCACGCCCCCGGCCGGCCATTCCATCCACCCGCCCGCCTCCAGCTGTAACCCCCTCTCCGGTTCAAATGCCATCCGCTCCGCCACAAGACCCTTATCTCGGCCCGGTTCATGGAACAACACAAAGAAATGAAAGCGCAGATCGCCGAGTTGATCGCCAAGAAGTCCGCCTTCCGCCTACGGACCCTGACTCCATCGTTCCCCGCCCCACAAATTCGTGATGCCTAACTTGGATCTCTTTGATGGGACCGCATGCCCGAAAACCCATTTGGACACATATACCTTGGCGATGAAGGCCAAAGGGTGCACCAATCACCAGCTAGCCGACTATTTCGCCTTTTCTTTGAAGTCCAAAGTGCCTTAAAGTGGTTCTTCCGTTTGAAACCCGAAGCCGTGGCTACATGGGACCAGATTACCAATGCCTTCACAGAGAAATATAAGGCCAACTTGGAGTGGGAAACAAATAGGGTTGACCTACAATCAACAAAGGCAGTCATTCCGATGAGAATGTTGGGGACTTCTACAAGCGGTGGAATCTCGAAACTCGGTGAAATGGCCATCCCTCCTTCCGAAGAGGAACAACTGACATCTTCCACCATGCTCGAAACCACATCTAAGAGCCTCCTCAGCCACTTCCCGTACTCGGACTTACGGGCCATGGTTAACTCCGCAGCCTAAGTTTGAAAAGGCTTACAATCAAAGAACCTATCGCCGCACTCGCTTACGTATATCGGGCTCCTCCTTCAAACACCGCCCTCGCTCCCGCTAAAGGCAAAGAGATGATTAACTATGCGGACAGAATGTAATAACACAACTCCTTTTGCTCCCGTAAAACCAAATGAGCCTGCACCACGGGTCATGAACCTCGAAAACTTTGGAATGCCCCTGAATGACATCTTTAGGGGACTGGTGAAAGAAGGCTTGCTGCGGCCTTTGGAGAATTTCCAACCCAGAAATACGAATGCTCCCGTGGATACCTCAAAGTATTGTGCTTTTCATCAAGCTCACGGACATCTGACTGACAACTGCTTTACTCTGAAAAAGGCAATCCAGGGACTAATAGAGCAAGGAAAGTTGGAAGGCCCCGAGGGGCCTAATACAGTCAAAAATCCTCTGCCAAGGAACCATAATCAGGTGAATATGATTGAATGTGGAGAACCTTCGCATGCCCAGGAAGATGCCGATGAAGCTTCCCAAATACCCATGGCCAACCTTGTCGAGGATCCTGAATTCGGATTCCCCCTCAGCCTTGAGGATATCGAACGAATCAACCCACCTTGGTCTCATGTCAGAGACTCCCTGCAAGAATACGAGGCCCGCTATTTCTCGGATGAAGGGAAAGCCGATATCAAGAATCAAATGTTCCGATCAAAATATGAGAGAACCATTTACACAAGATGGTTAGAGCAGTCAAGAAAGATTGAACAAGAAAGCTTCCGGCGAGCGCCTGTACTGGGGCTTATCAGCAAAGAGGCCGAAGAGCATCTGGAGCTAGTACACTTCTGCAAGTTGGCTTTGGGAGAGGCTGAATATGATCCCGAGGACAGCGAAGAATCAGAGGAGGAAGACTCCTTCTATATCCTGCCGGGAGTCAAATACGTGCCTCCCCCTCTCACTCTTCCCCCGCAGTTTCTGGGAGGAGAAGCTGAGTCGCAATTATCACTTCCGAAAATGGGAGCATATGACAATTTTTGCGGCTGCACGCACCCATATTCCCCTAACGGGTTCGATCGGCGTTCCCTCTCAGCCGAAATCCCGGAAGTATGGGAAGATGATTCCGATGACAGCAACAATGACGATGACGATGACGAAAGCGAAGAGTCAACTGAGGCCCCAGATCAGGAATCGATCTGGAACAATCATGCCGGAAATGAGCCCATGGGAGCCAGGCACAATGGTTGGTTGTCAGCAAGCGACGACGAAGAAACTTCGGAAGACGAATATGAAACCGAGGACATGAAGGCCATGAAGTTTCCTGGGTCTGAGCACGTGGATGTCTTAGAATTCAACACTGCCTACCATGCTTTGGGGAAAGGGTTTTCAGGCGTCCGATCCAGGCTGATAGTTGAAGATCTGATAGAGAGAGGGAAACTAACTCCCATCCGCCCAAATGAGAAAATAACCATGGTTAGATCAAATCCACCCTGCAACAAAGTAACACTCCTTGTCGAGTTACCCAAGAAGAGGTCACCTTCCCCGAATGCATGTCGCCTCTCGTAGAAGTCCCGGAAACCGGCATGATACCGGATGCACCTCCCACACAAAATGCTATAATCATTTCCAACTCGAGTATTACTGTAAAGGAACCAATGGTTGCACTATACCGGGATGAGATCGAAAGCCACCGAGCCCCGACAATAGCGACTCTTGTTGCATGATAACCGTGAGCAAGGCGTACTATGGGAGCGAATCCGAGGACGCCCTAGCTCTATAGGCCATCCAAGGGGCAACAACACAACCCCGCACTCAAAAGCCTCGTGACTTGGGAAGCAGCCATGAGAGCCGCCAGAAGGGGCCAATACAGCCAACCCCTCACCGTTGCTAGACTCCGTCGTAACTGGGCCGATAGCCAAAAAGGCTCCCCCGTCGACCTTAGCAAAGTTGAAGAAATCTAGTCAAGAAGCAACCGATGAGGAAGTTAACCCGTTGACCCGATCCTGGCAAATCTTCCAAGGGAATCCCAAGGCGTATAAGAAGGCCACGCATCAAGCACCCGGGAGAACCGCCGCCCCTATGCTAAGACAGCTCAAGCTCCCGACCTCGGAAAGGAGGATCACGTGCTCACCCGCTTGAAGCAAACACAGCCAACATCTCTCTCGTGGTCCCCGCTCACCTCATCCTATCCCCACAAGCTAAAGCCGGAAGAAAGCTTAGCCCGCACCTTCGTCCCTATCGATGATACTCCCGATGACGTGGTACACTGATTGGAAACATCCACTACGGGAACATAATCACTTTCACGTATCTCGACCTCCCTCAATTTGGGGCCGATCATAACGAGCCTCTCTTCATCACACCCAATTGGATGAATGACGCCTCCTCGGGTCCCTGTTGATAATGGGTCCCAATGAACATTCTTCCGGCAAAGATCATGAGCCCGCTTGATATCAAGACTACGTACTTGAAGCCTTCCTCCCTCACAGCCAAAGCTTACGACTCGACATCTCGAGCAAACTCGAGTTGCTACCTTGGACCTCCGGGTTTGGACGTAAATTGATACTGTGGAATTCCGTGTTATTGACATCACGATCACTTTTAATGCCTTATTGGGAAGACCTTGGCTGCATCAGGTCAAGGGGGTTGCCTCAAGCCTCCACCAGTGCGTGAAATTCATCTCGAATGGGGACATGCCGACCATTTATGGGGATTTAGTCACCTTGGAGGGCACGGATACAGGTGGAATACCTATTCTGGAAATCAAACATGATGAGGAAGGTCTCATGCTAACGGGCTTCACGGTCGAGCCTCCCAAAGCCCAAGTGTGCAACATAGATCTGACGGTCACTCGGGATAAAATCCCTCCAGTCTTGAAAATGATGAGAAAGATGAGCTATCTACCTGGCCTCGGTCTGGGAAAGCACCAACAAGGAACTCACAAACTCATCGAGGTGAAAGGACACAAAACTCGCCACGGCCTGGGATATGAGGCCTCCTCAGTGGACACTACAAAAGGAAAAAGATTTGAAGCTGCCACAGGAAGGGTCCCGGTCGACGACCCTAAATCTCTCCCCTTCAGTCCTAATTTGGCTGACTACTTTGTAAAGGGTCCCACACAACCGGGTAACATCACAGAGCCCACTCCAACAGAAGGGTGGCTGAAGCTACAGGATAGCCTCAAGAAGTTCAGGGGACCCAAAGCTAACCCGGTCCGCAGAATGTTCCTGGACCTACCCAAGATACCCGGGGCTACCACTACCATGAAAAGTGAGTACACCTTCAAAGGCGTGCCAAGCCTAGTGGAACAGTTCGAAAAGATTACAACCACAATCCCTACTGCCCAGGAAGGTCCGAAACCTGAGTTCGAATTGACCACGCCGAAAGCCAAAGCCACAGAAGTCTTTTCAGATGATTGGGATGGTCCGATTATCCAACAGTTATTCGAGGAAGAGATCCAGGTGCCAGACCTGATTGATTTCAGTCAAAGAAATGGTAGCAATGATCGAGGGAGGAGAACAGAACGAGATGCACCGAGTCATGAGATCACCGACAAAGAATGCCATTAAGGAATTGGGAAACTCTCTCAGGCCCGTCCGCGACCAAAGAAGAAATGATCACCAAGCCTGGATTGGTCTCCCATCCCTTTGTGTCAACCTAGGAAGAGTCCTCCGAGTCTCTCATTGTTAAGGTCGAGTCTCTAGGTTCGTCCGATGGCCTTACGCCTGAAGACCGCGAGTCTGTAGCAAACGCCGTACTTCCTTTTCGTTCCTAATGAAATGACGAACCTTTCGAGTATCCCTTGATTGCCACTTTAACTAATGATGAATTAATTAATAAATAAAAAACATTTGATAATAATTCATTAGATAAAGAAGCAGACACATTAAAAAAAAATCAAACAAAAAAAATCTTTAAGCAGGTTGTTCGAAAAAAAGGAAAATCGAGCCCAAGCTGTCGAAGAGATTTTGACGAGTGTGAATCTGGGAACTGCGGAAGAGCCTAAAGAGATGCAGATTGGTGATTTCTTCGAAGGAACTGGAAAGGATGCCTTGCAAAATCCTACAAAATCCTCAATTCAAGGAAAGTAGCCCTCTTCATCAAAGAGAACATCATATGCAGATACGGGTTGCCAGCCGAAATCATCTCAGATAATGGATCCCACTTCGAAGGGGAATGCGACAGCCGGTGGCGTAATTCGAATAACCCGTCACAAGTCATCTCCCTACAGCCCCAAACCAACGGAGTCGTCGAGGCAAAGAAACAAGACTTTGGAAAACATCATCCGGAAAATGGCCGTCCGAGGCAGAGATTGGCCCGAGAAGCTACACTGCACTCGGGGCTACGTAACATCGCCGAATCGGCAATCGGGAAACACCGTTTGCCCTCACATATGGAATGGAAGCCGTGCTCCCAATCGAATTGGAAATCCCCTCACTCCGCGTGCTGTTGGAAAGCCAGATCAACGAGGTCGAATGGCTCCAGAGTCGCCATGATGAATTAGCCCTGCTAGATGAACGCCGATTGAAGGCCATGGAACACATCCGAGCCTACCAAGGGAGAATGGCCAGAGCCTTTGACAAGAAAGTAAAGCATCGGGAGATCCGAGAAGGTGATCTCGTCTTAAAAGAGAAGCCCCGGTCCGTATCAACCCCTCGGAAAATGGGAGCCTCGTCTGGGTTGGGCCATACGTCGTCCGTAAGATCTTCTCCTGAGGAGCCATGCAACTTGCGCACCTCGACGGAAATCCCTTTGTACACCCAGCGAATGGTGACAAGCCGATGCATATTACGCGTAAAACACCGAGTCAAAAAAGTGCCAAAAGAGTAATACCCAACTAGGTTGAAAACCCGAAAAGGGCGGCCTAGGTAAAAAACAGGTTGCACCAAAGAAAAAAAAACAAAAAAAAAAAACAAAAAAAACAACAACAAAATCGACTGTGTTGAACTACGAAGACCTGAGCTCCTCAAAATGAGGGGAACGTAGGCACCGGAAACGGTTCGGTCTAAAGCACAAATAAAAGTCATACTCGACATCAATACAATTGATCGACCATGAAAGCTGTCTCGAAAACTCGAAGCAATTCAAATATTCATTACAAGTTAAAAGCTTTTTGATGAGTCTAAGCCCGGTTCATTCCTACAACCGGCAACCTCGCTAAAAGAAATCTAAGATACATAATCAAACTAATGTGTCTCGCTATGACAAGAAATGGATACTGAAACCTCGTGAGTCACTCCATGCCACTCGAACCGGCCTCTCCCCTCTTCTTCCCCTTCGAGTCTTCTTCTTCCGAACAGAAAATGTCGGTCTTCCTCCTACCAAGCTCCTATAGGAACAGGATCTATCAAACCAGCCTCCGTCGTGGCCTTAGTAGCCCTAGCGTCATCTCTCATCTCCTCGTAGCCTAGCCGGTAGCATAGGAGTCCTCCTCTCCCGCCTCTTGACATAAGCTTCATAATCGGTCACCACATCTCCGCTCCTGTCATGAGGGTTGGCCCTCGCCTCGGCCCTCCTCCTCTCCGAAACTGTCAGGTCCTCCGCACCCACAATGGCCTCACGCTGCCTCAAAATAGCCATCTGAGTCTCTCCAAAATGCCTCTCGTACCAATCCAGGTACCAAGTGGTCAAGAACACAGGTCTCGGACGCCTGAGGATAACCCGAGGAGGAAAGACATCATACCTCCATGCTCGGGAAAGAAAGGAAAACATCGAAGGATCATCCATAGAAGCAGAAGCCACCACCCTAGTGGTTATATCATCAAAATCCTCCAAAGGAACCTGCTCCAAGCCGAACTGTCTCAGAACTAAAGCCGGAATGAAGAAGCTGGACTGAGAAAGCCCCGGAAGCAAGACCACATGAGACCCGTCCTGAAGCACTCTGCAAGTCTCCACCCGCCAACAAGGCACTGACCATCTAATATCTTCTGTCCGGCGACCAGCCATCCAACGCTCCCATGAGCCCTGATCATCAAAATCTACAGCAACCCCTCTCCTGGCGAATGTCCAAGGCTTGATCATATCAGAAGTTTTCCGAAGAACCCCCAGGCGTTCCATCAGCCACAGGGTCAAGAGAAACGGGCTGCCCCCATGCATATACCATCTCCCGGTAGCCAGCCTGTCGAGAGCATGAAAAGTCTCTCCCAAGATCAAAGGTACAACGTCTCTGCCCAAGCGACAATGAACAACGATATCCAGCAGAGACCGATGACAAATCCCAAAAGAATAAACCATGAACAAGGTCCCAAACATGCAAAGTGCAAAAGCGTCCCAATAGGCATCGTCAAGCAAGCCTAAGCCCCTAAATCTATCAGGGAGACCAGAAATGTCAAAATGATCGGGACCACAGATCATACCTTGTGCCTCCTCCGGTGAAAGATGAAGAAGGTTGCACAACCTATCAACGAAAGAGTCCCCTCCGGGCAAAGGAATTGCAATCTCCTCCACCTCAGGACCACCAAGCAAAGCCCGAAATTCTTCGACAGTCGGGACCATCTCATTGTAAGAAAGGCAAAAGACATGCCTTCTAGTGTCCCAAAATGATGAAGAAGCTCTCAAGAGGTCGTAGTCCGGAACCAATTCTTTGAGGGACCATAAGCACTTCACCTTGTACCTTTCTTCAAAAAATGACCTCCTTTCATGCATAATCTCCCGAGACCACTCTTTAAACTTGGTGAAGAATTGCATTTGAGAATTTTGGGACAATTTGGGTGGATTTCTCATGCTCACAATTCTCTCCATGGTTTTTCTCTCCTTCTCCCGAAAATGGTCAGTTGAACCGTGGTTGAAGAAGTTATTTGAATTTGAAATAAAGGGAGACCAGATTCAAGCAAAATTAAAGGACAATGTCGAGATGCGAGGTCCTGTCCGCGCGGATATGTTTGCCACCCACGTAAAAAATCTTTGCAATGTACCAAACCGCCGCACCAAAGGAATATTTTGTCCCAGCCAAAGCCAGTTCAAACCAGTTCATACACCAAACATCTACACCCTTGCCAAAAAACCGAGGCTCATGCAACATTGCATTCATACAGCATTGCATTAAAAAAAAAACAAAAAAATAATAAATAACAATAATCCTGAATTAATACATTCCAAAAAAAAAGGAAGAAAAGCAAAAAAAAAAGAGAGAAAAGTAAAAAAAAAATGAATGATGTGCAAATACAATCTCAGTCTCAGAAATCAATCTCAAAATATCAGTCTCGAAGGATCGTCAGTTAGAGTCCTCGGTGGCTGGGCCCTTCCCCCGGTCCCTCTTGCGACTCGGGCCCGCCTCCTCTGTAGCCATGAAAATCTCAGGCTCAGAATCATCGTCCTCGTCCCCGGAAGAAGGCTCGTCAGGACCGACTGGCACGCTCTGATAGGGCAAGCCAAGATCTGCAAAGAAATCATATCCGAAGGTGAAGGCGTCAGACTCCTGGACGTGCGAAGAAGATCCACCATGCTGCCAGATGTGTCCCTGCTCGTAAGGATCTCCAAGAATGACGTGGTCCGAAGGTAGTACCACGCGAGGATCAAGGAGAGGAGAAAGAGGAGTCTCGGAGGAAGTCTCTGAAGGAATAGGGGAAGCCTCCCGCCTGATAGGCGCCGGCCGTGGTCGCCTCGCTCTAGCCTGAGGAGCCCCGCAAGCAACCATCCTCCTGATAAATCTCTTAGCCCCGATCACTTGTTTCGTCAGCTTCTCAACGACCACCTCCGAAAACTGCACCAAAGCAAAAGCGTCAAAAAAAAGAAAGGAAGTGATGATGAAGCAAATAAAAAAAAAAGAAGAGGCAGAAGCATAAAAGGCCATACCTTCATACCCGGACGAGGCCGGAAAGCTCGTGGAAGCCGCTCAGGCTGAGGGATCTCCACCCTCAATCTAATCCCATCCTGGACGTACGAAAAGTTCGTCCGAGGGTATCGCGGGATCCCTAACCCCTCGCTATCAAGGACCTGGGGCGTCCTCAGCCTCCTCAAGATAAATGCCGAATACTGCTCAATCGCCACAAATCCCGAGAAGTGCTGGCCGGCTCGGTAATCATCCCAGGTCGCAGATCTATCACTCGGGTGCATCATATCGGCAGGAGGCTCCATCGGTGTCAACAAAGGCGAATTCACGCCATGCTGGCGCGTCACCCACTCTCCCAGATAATAGACGTCGCAAGTCAGACCTCTCAGAATCCTCCGCTGTACAGTCCAAATCTCAGCGCCCTTCAGCTGCGCCACATCGAAACGATCCCAGGGATAGAATATCATCTCCTCATCCGTCTCATCCCTCGTCAAAGGAAGGCAATCCGAGTACCTGAGGGTCGTGCGCCCCCTAGAACCTTTCTTCTCTCGGGCATGCTTGGACCAGGAGCGCATGGCCGGATATGCCCCGATATACTCCGCCGGCTGCCGCCACATCGTGACGTGGAAGAACTCACAAAACCGTGCGAAAGATAAAGTCGATTAAGTGCGGAAAAGAATGCATGCTTAAAGAAAAAGGGATAGCAAAAAAGAAAGCTTATACCTCCAGAGCAAACTCGAAGCAGTAGAAGGAGCTCACAGCCTTCCGGTTGTATCTATCAAGAGCAAAGTAAAGCTCTGCCAGCCCGGCCTCTCCCCAAGAGACCTCTCCAGCCATCCCCACATCCTCCAAACTCCTCAGTAAAGCAAACACCGCCGTCCTACGGCGTGACCAAAAGAGTGCTCGAAAAAGCAAACCATAAAAAGGCCCTAGCAATCTGCTCAGCGCCTATCCTCTCATCCCCAGCCTCGTAGCTCCCGATGATCTCCACAATCTTCCCATAAACCACGGCATACTCCATCCCCATCCCCTTTTGGGAATGGGGTAAAGCCCGTAAGAGCCTCGCAGTCCACGTCGCCGTAGCCGTCCCGCCACTCAATGCCGCGTCCATTGAAGGACGGACCCGTGATCGCAGCCGTAGTCGGAAGGCGTAACCGTAGCCTCGCCCGGAAGAAGTGAAATGTGTGGGTCGCATCCCACCAATGCCGCGCCAAAGCAAACATCGTGCCCTTGCTCTTAGGGAACTTAACCAACCCCTCAAGCACTCAATGAACTCCCAAAGCCCGGTCTCAACGACAATCTGTCTCTTGGACTCATCAAAGCTCCTCGGCCCGCATTCGGAAGCCGGTCCCACAGTCAACTACGGACTCCACCGATCCTCGAGTCTTCATCTTATTCAACTGTCTCCGTCAAGTAGTTGTTTCCACCCTGCAGTAAAAAAAAAAAAAGAAAATGTCAAAAAAAATTGCATTTGCATTTGCACAAAAAAAAAGAAAGCATATACATGCATCACGCAACACAAAATTTTGAAGAAAATTCGGCAGCATAACGGCATGCAATGAACCTAGCCCCATTTTTCTCAAAAAAGACAGTTTTCAGCAAATCCCAATTCATTCATGAAAAAAAAAAATTCATACAAAGAGTCAACGGAAGTAAAAACTCCGTCCCATTTTCAAAAAAAAAATGCATACATGCATATCATCCATCATCCCAAAAGATCCTACATTCATGCATTCATACACGGAGTCAATAAATCCGTCCCACTTTTTCAGAAAAAAAAAAGGGAGCATGCACACATTCATATCAACATTGCAACAAAAGAAGTCCGTCCCAAATTCGGGAAATTGTTCATCATAGTCTCATATTTCAAAAAAAAAAAAAATGGCGAAAATGCCAATTTTTTTTTCCAAGCAAAATGCACATTTTGAGTTACCCATATACTCATTGCAAAATGCACAACATCAAAAATCCAATTTCAGTGTCAAGAACACAATTTTTCGAAATTCAAGTCATAATTTTCGAATTTTTCATTGAAATTTTCGGATAAAAAAAAAATTGGCAAAATGCCAATTCTTTTCCCAAACAAAATGCACATTTGGGTTACCCACAAATTCATTACAACATGCAAAGCATCAAAATCAAATTCCAAGCCCAAAAACATCACCATTTTCGAAAAAAAAAAATTCAAAATTCAACTTCAAACAAGAAATCGACAAAGGGATCGAAAAGATTCGAAGTATACCGTTCGGAGACTCGGATCAGTGGCCCAATGTTGCCATGCATCGGGGTAATGCTCCTCCGCAATCGATTGCGAAAGAGAATAGTGCCTCCTCATTCGAACGAGCTCCAATCGTCTCTCGGCAACCGGACCGCGTCCTTGACCATGGATAGCAGCTTCCCCGTGTTCCATTGCTTAAAAAATCGAAGAAAACGGAGGATTTTCGAAGTTTTTTTGGCCTTCAATGGTTTCTCCCTCGTCTCTCCTCGTAATTTGCAGAAAACTGGTGAGGAAGAAGAAGGGAAGGGGCGGCCCTCATTTAAAACAGCCTGGGAATTCAACCCTATCCGCGCGGATGGGTTTGTAAGGGTCAAAAAGACCCTTTTGCCCTTTAAAAATCCAGGACTCTGCAGATTAGTCCTCAACTTAACCAAGGTTAACCAAAGTTAACCCCCTTTCACAGGAACCCTAACGGCAGTAAAACGTAAGTCCGATCTCTCCGAGAAAGATAACGGAATCCCGTTTCTTTCATCAAAATCATTCGACGGCAGTAAAACGTAAGTCCGATCTCTCCGAGAAAGATAACGGGATCCCGTATCTTTCATCAAAATCATTCCACGGCAGTCAAACGTAAGTCCGATCTCCCCGAGAAAGTTAACGGAATCCCGTTTCTTTCATCAAAATTATTCCCCGGCAGTAAAACGTAAGTCCGATCTCTCCGAGAAAGATAACGGAATCCCGTTTCTTTCATCAAAATCATTCGACGGCAGTAAAACGTAAGTCCGATCTCCCCGAGAAAGTTAACGGAATCCCGTATCTTTCATCAAAATCATTCCACGACAGTCAAACGTAAGTCCGATTTCTTCGAGAAAGATAGCGGGATCCCGTATCTTTCATAAATATTATTCCCCGGCAGTAAAACGTAAGTCCGATCTCTCCGAGGAAGATAACGGGATCCCGTATCTTTCATCAAAATCATTCCACGGCAGTCAAACGTAAGACCGATCTCCCCGAGAAAGATAACGGGATCCCGTTTCTTTCATCAAAATCATCAACGGCAGTCAAACGTAAGACCGGTCTCCCCGAGAAAGAAAACGGAATCCCGTCTCTTTCATCAAAAATCATCAACGGCAGTCAAACGTAAGACCGATCTCCCCAAGGAAGATAACGGGATCCCGTATCTTTCATCAAAATCATTCCACGGCAGTCAAACGTAAGACCGATTTCCCCGAGAAAGATAACGGAATCCCGTTTCTTTCATCAAAATCATCAACGACAGTCAAACGTAAGACCGATTTCCCCAAGAAAGATAACGAGATCCCGTATCTTTCATCAAAATTATTCCCCGACAGTAAAACGTAAGCCTGATTTCCCCGACGAATACGTCTGATTTTCCCCAGCAAAGGCTAACAAAATCCCCAGCAAAGTTAACGGAATCCCAAAAAGCCAACGGAATCTCGAGCAGATCTCGAACTACGAAAGGGCTTGATTTCCACTAGGGATACGTAGGTAGCCTATCATTAGGTCCAGCCCCCCGACCAAAACGGTCACCCTCTCCTTCGGTAGCAGACAAAGTCCACCGAAAGGCCATTTCAAATCAAGGTTCGAGGCACCTAAAACCCCATCTTCAAGGTTCGAGGCACCTAAAACGCCATCATCAAGGTTCGAGGCACCTAAAACGCCATCATCAAGGTTCGAGGCACCTAAAAAACCATTTTCAAGGTTCAAGGCACCTAAAACGCCATCATCAAGGTTCGAGGCACCTAAAACACCATCATCAAGGTTCGAGGCACCTAAAACGCCATCATCAAGGTTCGAGGCACCTAAAACGCCATCATCAAGGTCAGAGGCACCTAAAACGCCATCATCTCCAGGGTCAAAGACCCGAACTA